>JBBGZY010002624.1:0-276227 GCA_037952925.1 Lithobates clamitans
ACTAGGGCTTATTTGGGGGGTAGGGCTTATATTGCAGCCATCACCGACAATCACGCTAGGTCTTATTTTCGGGAAACGGTAATAAAAAAAATCATTAATAAAAATGCCATAAAACTATTTCCTATTTTGTAGACGTTACAACTTTTGCACAAACCAATCAATATACGCTTATTGCGATTTTCTTTTACCAAAAATATGTAGAAGAATACGTATCAGCCTAAACTGAGGAAAAAATTTAGTTTTTTTATATATTTTTGGGGGATATTTATTATAGCAAAAAGTAAAAAATATTGCTTTTTTTTTTCAAAATTGTCGCTCTTTTTTTGTTTATGGTGCAAAAAATAAAAACCGCAGAGGCGATCAAATACCACCAAAAGAAAGCTCTATTTGTGGGGAAAAAAAGGACGTAAATTTTGTTTGGGTGCAAAGTCGCACGACCGCGCAATTGTCAGTTAAAGAGATGCAGTGTCACAGGGGAAGGTGGGGGGGTGCACAGTGAGAAAATTGATCCATATTTTTTGCCCAATGTGTCATTATGCTGAACCAAATGTTTCAATGTAACGATTGCCAATAACATCTCCATCCCTCATTCTATATAATTCATTTCTTTATGATCTCTTCCGTTCACAGAAAACCTCGCCAGCTCACACTATGAAGGAGGAAACTTTCCTCCGACGCAGATTCTCCTTGTGCCCGACCACCATCGCCGCTCAGAAGAATGAGAGCAACAAGCTGACGCGGAACCTCTCTTTTGGACCCGACCATGATATCCATTCTCTGAGCCCAGGTGAGTGTTAGGACCTCCACAAAAAAATGAAAAGGTGAATTAACTCCAAATATCATGGCCTGCTGCACACAGCCCCGGAGTGAGTATTCATCATAATTCCCGCAAAGAAAGGTGCTCTTTGGTTGGTGCAACCCATGAAAAGCACTTCTTTCTTCTGGGACACCTTATTCAGTTGCGCTTCTTATTGGTCAGCATGGTCACATGCCTGTCCTCAGGGCCGGGACAGGGGGTGGGCAGAAGGGAAAGCTGCCCTGGGCACTGTGATTTCATGTGAGATGGGGGGGGAGGGCGCTGCGAGGAGATTGAGGGGGAGGGGATTTGTGTTGGGAGGGGTAATTTGAGGGGGGGCAGGGGGTAAGAATTGCTAGGAGTGGTGATTTAGGGGGATATGTGTTGGGAGGGTGGATGGGGTAAGAGGAGTTATACTAGGAGGGGGGATTTGGGGGGGTTTGTACTAGGAGAGGTGATATGGTGAAGGGGAGAGGAGAATTGTGCTAGGAGAGAAAATATTTGTTGGGGGGGGGGGAATTGTGCTAAGGGGAGGGGGGTTGGGAGGAGTTGTGCTAGAAGAGGTGCTATGATGAAGGGGGAGGAGAATTGTGCTAGGAGAGGAAATATTTGTTGGGGGGGGATTTGTACTAGGAGGGGGGATTCGGATGGGGTTTGTGCTAGAAGAGATGATATGGTGAAGGGGAGAGGAGAATTCTGCTAGGAGAGAAAATATTTGTTCAGGGGGGGAATTGTGCTAAGGGGGGGGGGGGGGTTGGGAGGAGTTGTGCTAGAAGAGGTGCTATTAAAAAAAAGGGGGAGGAGAATTGTGCTAGGAGAGGAAATATTTGTTATGGGGGGGTATTTGTGTTGGAAGGGGCAATTTGGGGGGGGGCAGGGGGGAAAAATTGCTAGGAGTGGTGATTTAGGGGGATTTGTGTTGGCAGGGTGGATATGGGAAAAGGATTTGTGCTAGGAAAGGGGGATTTGGGGAGGGGTGTGCTAGGGGAGGTGGTATGGTGAAGGGGGGAGGAGAATTGTGCTAAGAGAGAAAATTGGGGGGGGGGGGGTTTGTGCTAGGAGGGGGGATTCGGAGGGGTTTGTGCTTGAAGAGATGATATGGTGTTGTTGGGGCTGGGGATTTGTGCTAGGAGGGGGGATTTGGGAGGGGTTGTGCTAGAAGAGGTGATATGGTGAAGGGGGAGGAGAATTGTACTAAGAGAGGAAATATTTGATGGAGGGGGGGATTTGTGCTAGGAGGGGGATGGGGGGTTCTAGAAGAGATGATATGGTGAAGGGGAAAGGAGAATTGTGCTAGGAGAGGAAATATTTGTTGGTGGGGGAATTTGTGCTAAGAGGGGGGGATTTGGGGTGGAGGGAGAGGATGTGTACTCGGAGGGGATATTTGAATGGTAGAGGATTTGTGCTAGGAGGGGTGACTTTTTTTTGGGCAGGGGCATTTGTGTTGGGTGGAATTGGGAAGATGGGGGCAAAGATTTGTGCTGGGAGGGGGAAATTTAAGCGGGGGGTGGATTTGTACTGGGAGGAGGGGGGGATTTGTAAGCATGTATGTGCTCAATTCTTTTGTGGAGGGAATTTTGCTAACATATAATGCACATACAGTGGAGCCTCAGATTACGAGCATAATTCGTTCCAGGAGTATGCTCGTAATCCAAAGTACTCGCATATCAAAGCGAGTTTTCCCATTAAAGTCAATGGAAACGAAAATAATTGGTTCCGCATTGACTTCAGTGAGATGCAATTCCACATGCGGCCAGAGGCGGGGGGGGGGGGCGCTGGAGAGCCTCGGAAACGGCCGAAAAGGCCCGAACACACTTCGGCTGACCTCGGCAAACCTCGGAAAGACTTCCTACCCGAGATTTGCCAAGGGCAGCCGCGTTGTACTCGGGTCTTTCCGTGCATTTCCGAACGTGACATTCGGCTCTGCTTGGCTCTGGAGCCCCCCCCCACCTCAGGCCAAAAGCGGTACTGCACACCGCTTTGGCCTGAATCGTGCTCGTTTTGCGAGACAACACTCGCAAACCGAGTTACGATTTTTAAAAATACAGTGCTCGTATTGCGAAACGCTCGTTAACCACGTTACTCGCAATCCGAGGTTCCACGTAACGTCTGGGGGGGGGGGGGCGCAGGAATGTTGGCCCTGGGCTCTAGGTGACCTTGTCCCGACACTGCTTGTGCTGACCAATGAGTGCTTGCTATTGCGAGCGTTATGATGGATGCTCACTCCAGGGCTGTGTATTCATGATGGCCGCTATGTGCAGCAGCGGGGTAGGGAGGGGTGGCTGGGGTAATCGGAGTGAGTTCACCTTTTCGTTTTTCGTGAACCAAAGTGCCTAATATGTATTTCAGGGGGATTCTATACCTCTGGTTCCGAACCTACGGCCCGAAGGCTGCATGTGGCCCCTTAGTATGATGTGCGATGTGCGGCCCTCAGCAGTAGTTATGTACATAGGTTGGACTTGATGGGACTTGTGTCTTTTTTCAACCTCACCTACTATGTAACTATGTAACTATGTAACATTGATTAGATGTGATTGAGTAATAGCATTGATCTCTATTATCCTCATGTAACATGTTCCCAGTTTTGTATTGTCTTCTGCAATCTGCAGAATATCCCCACCAACAATGTATCCTGTCCTCACTCTCTGACCCTCATTCCCTCTATCAGGTCTGCAGTCTGACAGCCCTCTTAAGCATTCCATATACAGTATGTGGCCCTTTGGTGATGTCAGGGGCCACATTTGAGGCCCCCTTTAGCTCAAAAGTTCACAACTTCTGCTCTATGCATTTTTTTTCTCCATTCTTGCTGTAGGAGGCGCTACTTCAGCACGATTTCAAAGCTGCAGATCAGTGCGATTTGGATCTCTGATTTCATTGTGGCTTGAGACTTCATTTACCAGAAGTCAATGCAAGTCGCCATGAAATCACAGAAAAGTAGCGCAGGGACGGTTTTTCAAAGTTGCTTCGACTTGAGCCGCAGCGATTTGACCGGTTCCATTGCTGAAAAATAGGGTGTGACTTGTCAATAGGGTGCGATTTTGAAATGTCAAATTGCATGACAAATCGCATTGGTAAGAACAAGGGCTTACACAGAAAAAATAATAATAGTACACTTGGGGGGGGGGGGGGGGGTTGGGCTGTATACTCCATCTGCTGACAATTCAGAAGTGCATGGATATATAAATATCTCACACACAGCTTGGCGGAACAGAAACTGACTTTATGTACATCCGTATGAGTTTATAACGGTAATATAATAAAATTCCTCTTTATGATACTTTATATTCAGAACATTTCCCTAGTACAAGTCACAAATGTAGAAATGGCCTGCTTGTTCTGTAACCAACATCTGGTAAACTGGGGGGTGGGTCTATAGCATTATATGATAACTGGGGGGGGGGGTCTATAGTGTTGTATGAAAACTGGTGGGAAGGGTCTATAGCATTATATGATAACTGGGGAGTAGGGGGGGGGGGTCTATAGCATTATATGATAACTGGGGAGGAGGGGGGGGTCTATAGCATTATATGAAAACTGGGGGGGGGTCTATAGTGTTATATAAAAACTGGTGGGATGGGTCTATAGCATTACATGATAACTGGGGGGGTCCTATAACATTATATGAAAACTGTGTGTGTGTGCGAGCATGGGGGGGGGGGAGGGGGGGCTTTGGGTCTAAAGTGTTGTATGAAAACTGGGGGGGGGGGGCCTATAGTTTTATATGGAAATTGGGGAGGGGGTCTATAGTGCTATATGAAAACTGGGGAGAGGGGTCTATAGTGTTATATGAAAACTGGGGAGGAGGGTCTATAGTTTCATATGAAAATTGGGGAGAGGGGTCTATAGTGTTATATGAAAACAGGGGAGGGGGGGTCTATAGTTTCATATGAAAATTGGGGAGGGGGTCTATAGTGTTATATGAAAACTGGGGAGGGGGGTCTATAGTTTCATATGAAAATTGGGGAGGGGGTCTATAGTGTTATATGAAAACTGGGGAGGGGGATCTATAGTGTTATATGAAAACTGGGGAGGGTGATCTATAGTGTTATATGAAAACTGGGGGGGGGGGTGGGTCTATAGTGTTATATGACAACTGGGAGGGAAGGGGTAAAATGGGGGATGGAATGGGAGCATTATATGAAAACTGTGTGTCTGTGTATGGGGGGGGGGGTAGCTACATCGCATTATATGAAAACTGGGGATGGGTCTATAGTGACGGAAAAGAGTATTTGAACCCCTGCTGATTTTGTACATTTGCCCAATGAACAATTTGCACAAAGAAATGATCAGTCTATAATTTTAATGGTCGGATTATTTTAACAGTGAGAAACAGAATAACAACAAAAATATCCAGAAAAACGCTTTTCAAAAAAGTTATAAATTGATTTGCATTTATTGAGTGAAATAAGTATTTGCTCTCTCTGAAAGGGAGTGCTCATAATCTCAGCTTGTTACCTGTGTAAAAGACACCTGTTCACAGAAGCAATCAATCAGATTTAAATCTCTCCACCATGGCCAAGACCAAAGAGCTGTCCAAGGATGTCAGCAACAAGATTGTAGACCTACACAAGGCTGGAATGGGCTACAAGACCATCACCAATCAGCTTGGTGAGAGGGTGACAACAGTTGGTGCGATTATTCACAAATGGAAGAAATACAAAATAACTGTCAATCTCCCTCGGTCTGGGGCTCCATGTAAGATCTCACTTCGTGGAGTTTCAATGATCATGAGAACGGTGAGGAATCAGCCCAGAACTACAGGGGGGAATCTTGTCAATGATCTCAAGGCAGCTGGGACCATAGTCACCAAGAAAACAATTGGTAACACACTACATTGTAAAGGACTAAAATCCTGCAGCGGCCGTAAGGTCCCTTTGCTCAAGAAAGCACATGTACAGCCTGTCTGAAGTTTTCTAATGAACATCTGAATGATTCAGAGGAGAGTTGGGTGAAAGTGTTGTGATCAGATGAGACCAAAATCAAGCTCTTTGGCGTCAACTCGACTCTCTGTGTTTAGAGGAGGAGGAGGAATGCTGCTTATGACCCCAAGAACACCATCCCCATCATCAAACATGGAGGTGGAAACATTATGCTTTGGGAGTGTTTTTCTGCTAAGGGGACAGGACAAATTCACCGCATCAAAGAGACGTTGGACGGGGTCGTGTACTGTCAAATCTTGGGTGAGAACCTCCTTCCCTCAGCCAGGGCTTTGAAAATGGGTCATGGATGGGTATTCCAGCATGACAATGACCCAAACACACGGCCAAGGCAACAAAGGAGTGGCTCAAGAAGAAGCAAATTCCTTAATCACATAGAAAATATGTGGAGGGAGCTGAAGGTTCGAGTTACCAAACGTCAGCCTCGAAACCTTAATGATTTGGAGAGGATCTGCAAAGAGGACAAAATCCCTCCTGAGATGTGCAAGCCTGGTGGCCAACTACAAGAAACGTCTGACCTCTGTGACTGCCAACAAGAGTTTTGCCACCAAGTACTAAGTCATGTTTTGTGAAGGGGTCAAATACTTATTTCACTCATTAAAATGCAAATCAAGTTATAACTTTTTTTGAAATGCGTTTTTCTGGATATTTTTGTTGCTATTCTGTCTCTCGCTGTTAAAATAAACCGACCATTAAAATGATAGACTGATCATTTCTTTGTCAGTGGGCAAAACATACAAAATCAGCAAGGGGATCAAATACTTTTTTCCCTCACTGTATAGTGTTTTATGAAAACTGGGGAGGGGGGGTCTATAGTTTTATATGAAAACTAGGGGAGGGGGGGTGGGTGGGTCTATAGTGTTTTAGGAAAGCTAGAGGGGTTGATCTATAGGGTTACATGAAAACTGTTGGGATGGGTCAAAAGAGTTTATCTTGCAGTTGCTGGCCCATTTAACTTACATGTTAGAGTTTGACAGGTGGTGCCGTCTGTCACGCCCTGCATGTAGCGTTACAATTGCCATGCTGTGATGCAAAGCATGTGCACTGCTCCAAGTGACACCATATTTTGTAGGTGGGCATTCGGGACTAGGGCCAGCACTATGGGGGGGGGGAGGGGGGGGGGGGGGAGGGGCAGCTGCCCTGGGATGAATGATTTAGTGAGGTAAGAGGTCGCAGTTTGCCAGGTACAGCCATGCCAACACAGATTATGCTACCGAGTGCCAAATGTAACACAGGCGTAGTAAAAACACAAATCTACCACCTGTTTTTACCACCGCCCCCCCCCCCCCCCCCCGACTGCCCATGTGAAAGGGATATTAATGACAAAAATACGTGCAGTCTTCTCTGCAGAGTTAGAGAGCTCAGTGGATTTCGGGAAGGATCAACAGGTGTTTTGTTGAACTTTTCAAACTGATCTAACATAACCGTTTGAATGGCAGATTTACCAGCGAATCCTGTCAGAAAAGGTCATTGTTGGGGTTGATTTACCCTTTAACTTTTATACTCTGTGTGCTCGTTCTGGCTGAGTATCTCAGAAAGCACTGACCCCCCGGGACTGTTAGACAACTCATATTTCCAAGAGAAGGTCAATATTGGCAGCCAACCCTTATTTTTTGTACAGATCGGCTAATAATATGCACATTTGTTTCTTTCTCCGCTTCTGAAATGAAGAACAAAAAAATCTTGAAAAGGTTATATTAAGACATCAGACGGTTCTATTATTAGAAACTGTAGAAGAGTTAACGAAGTCAGTGCTGAATCATCTAATTAAAGAGACCTGTTATGGCTACTGCCGTCTGTTACTATTATGATGGCAAGGAGCTCCATGCGAGTTTGTCCTGGTGGACCTTCACCCTATGCGGTGTTGTCCTGGTGGACCTTCACCCCATGCGGGGTTGTCCTGGTGGACCTTCACCCCATGTGGGGTTGTCCTGGTGGACCTTCACCCCATGCGGGGTTGTCCTGGTGGTCCTTCACCCCATGCGGGTTTGTCCTGGTGGACCTTCACCCCATGCGGGGTTGTCCTGGTAGACCTTCACCCCATGCGGGGTTGTCCTGGTTGACCTTCACCCCATGCGTTTTTTTCCTGGTGGACCTTCACCTCATGCGGGTTTGTCCTGGTGGACCATCACCCCATGCGGGTTTGTCCTGGTGGACCTTCACCTCATGAGGGTTTGTCCTGGTGGACCTTCACCTCATGCAGGTTTGTCCTGGTATACCTTCACCCCGTGCAGGTTTGTCCTGGTGGACCTTCACCTCATGAGGGTTTGCGCTGGTGGACCCTCACCCCTTATCTTATGGTCCTCCCTCACAGACTCAGGAGTGTCAGATCATGTACACTCTGCACAAGGAGAGAGAGAGCAGAGGGAAAGTCACACACTGGATTACTGAACAGATCTGGAAGAAATACACAAAGCACACCGAGATTCAAGAAGAATACACATAATGAATGTATAATATGGGAAGACTCCCCCAGGGGTTTTTCTTTTAGCAGCGAGGTAAGTAATTCAAGTAGGTAATATATATAGAAAAATATTTTTTATTGAAGTATACATAAGATAATACCGTGGCAGTTAAAATATGAGCTCTGGTAGGAGAATAAAAACCATTCCAAATACATAAAATGCAAACAGAGAATTATACCTGGCATTACATAGCCGAATGTCAGTTGTATAAAACCTTGACGCATTTCGACCAGTATAATTAGGGTCTTCTTCAGAGGATCAGTTTGCTGCAAAAGAATGTAATAAAAATAAATGTAGCGCTAATAATAATGGTGATGAACTGATCAGTGGTAATAACCACTGAAACAAGAACGTAAGTATGACCAATATAGCACAATAAACAAATGAAGTTCAATAGTGCCCAAATAGGTAGCAATGGAATGGTAATCCCATAATAAAAAGTTTATGGAGTGAGTCCAACGTAAATGAAAAATCTTCACGTCTGTATATCATTGGTTATACGATCTTGAACAGGAAACAGGTGAAATACGCTCACCAGAGAAGGTGGATTCGGATGCCGGTGACACCGAATCAAACAGGCTCAGAGATCCCAGATGGAAGGTGGTTGGTCCAAGAAACCCCGGATCTCAAGGGGAATCTTCCCTCTGTTGTCACAATCGCGACTGCCAGTCCGGAAGGCTGAAGGGGAGTCCCAGCCACATGGAAGTCTCAGATGTATAAGTGGTTCCCAAAAATTATATATGAAAGCGCCAATGGTGCAGATCAAATGATGTATTTATTGGATGACACCAATAATCAACAAACAGTTTAAAATAGCGTGATCACGTAAAAAATATAAAATCAAGTGTAGGGAAGAGTGTAGCTCGCCTGACGCGTTTCGTCCAAATGGACTTCAACTGGGGCATCAGTGTTCAACTGGGGCATTTCCTGTTCAAGATCGTATAACCAATGATATACAGATGTGAAGATTTTCCATTTACGTTGGACTCACTCCATAAACTTTTTATTATGGGATTACCATTCCATTGCTACCTATTTGGGCACTATTGAACTTCATTTGTTTATTGTGCTATATTGGTCATACTTACCTTCTTGTTTCAGTGGTTATTACCACTGATCAGTTCATCACCATTATTATTAGCGCTACATTTATTTTTATTACATGTTTAGAATATTGGTCATATTTGTATGTAGCTGCTTTTTTCTACACATTGGGTTAGCGCAGTGTTAAATATATATTTTTTTGCTGCAAAAGAATGATGTATGGATTTGTTCAGCTATAACTCCCCCCCCCCCCCCCCCTGTATCCAATACTAGAAGAAGTTAGGCTCACACCATTGTCACTGGTACTTCTGTACAGGATCCCTGAACCCCGTTGTGCGCTATCTGTAAATGTCGGCTCAGATAAGTGTAGAACCGTCTGTGATTGACCTTGCTTTTCCATAGATCAGTGTCATTGTATCTGCTCTGTTCTCTTCTTCTAGGGAAAGATGCCGAGCACACCACGTTACCGATCGTGAAGGACGAAGGTGCGCTTACACCAACCGCCGCTAATAAGGTATCTGATGTTTATGTGAATATTTTATTATCAATTACTACATCAATACCAAGCAAGGCAAAGCAACAGGTTCTCTTTAATAGCCCCCCCCCCTCTTATATGCCCACCTTCATTTCACCCCTCCTCCCACCGCTTCAGTTAAGCTGTTGGTTGTAAAAGGAAAGTCCTGTAAGATCAGCTTAAAGTGGAACTTTAGTCAGAAAATGAAGTCCTGCTAGATCACTTCAGGTTGGCCCTCTTTTGCAGGTATAGCGATATGAAACATTAAAAATAACGGTCTATACTGTCTAATATAAGGTGACCTTTTTTTTTTTTTAATTGGCAAATGGTAAACTATTTTATAAGTATATTTTCCTCAAATGATATATGCAGTGTATGTGGTATGTGTTTATGGAATGATTGTATGATATATACATTATTTCTCACATTTTGTCTATGAGATGAAGAAAACATTTTTTTTTGAGATATGATTACCAAATGTTATGAAGTTAAGATAGAGAAAAAACAGTGCAGGGTTCAGGAGTGCATTACATAAAGAATGCAAGGCTAAGTAGCGCTCAGAAGCGTGCTACATGAAGAATGCAGGGCTAAGGAGCGGGCTAAATAAAGAATGCATGGGTAAGGAGTGCGCTATATAAAGAATGCAGGGCTAAGGTGTGCGCTACATAAAGAATGCAGGGCTAAGTAGTGCTCAGGATCATGCAACATAACATAAAGAATGCAGGACTCAGGAGTGCGCTATATAAAGAATGCAGGGCTCAGCAGTGCGCTGCATTAAGAATGCAGGGCTCAGCTGTGCCCATCTATACAGCCTCACCAGTGCCCATCCAATGCAGCCTTACCAGTGCCCATCTATGCAGCCTCACCAGTGTCCATCTATGCATCCTCACCAGTGCCCATCAATGCAGCATCACCAGTGCCCACCTATGCAGTTTCACCAGTGCCCATCTATGCAGCCTCACCAGTGCCCATCAACGCAGCCTCCATAAAGAATGCAGGGCTAAGTAGCGCTCAGGATCATGCTACAAAAAGAATGCAGGACTCAGGAGTGCGCTACATAAAGAATGCAGGGCTCAGGAGTGCGCTATATAAAGAATGCAGGGCTCAGCAGTGCGCTGCATAAAGAATGCAGGGCTCAGCTGTGCCCCTCTATGCAGCCTCACCAGTGCCCATCCAATGCAGCCTGACCAGTACCCATCAAAGCAGCCTCACCAGTGCCCATCTATGCAGCCTCACCAGTGCCCATCAACGCAGCCTCCATAAAGAATGCAGGGCTAAGTAGCGCTCAGGATCATGCTACATAAAGAATGCAGGACTCAGGAGTGTGCTACATAAAGAATGCAGGGCTCAGGAGTGCGCTATATAAAGAATGCAGGGCTCAGCAGTGCACTGCATAAAGAATGCAGGGCTCAGCTGTGCCCATCTATGCAGCCTTACCATTGCCCATCCAATGCAGCCTCACCAGTGCCCATCTATGCAGCCTCACCAGTGCCCATCAATAAAGCCTCACCAGTGCCCATCTATGCAGTTTCATCAGTGCCCATCTATGCAGTCTCACCAGTGCCCATCAATGCAGCTTCGCCAGTGCCCATCCAATGCAGCCTGACCAGTGCCCAGCAATGCAGCCTCACCAGTGCCCATCAACGCAACCTCACCAGTGCCCATCCAATGCAGTCTCACCAGTGCCCATCCAATGCAGCCTGACCAGTGCCCAGCAATGTAGCCTCACCAGTGTCCATCCAAGGCAGTTTTACCAGTGTCCATCCAATGCAGCCTCACAAGTGCCCATTTAATGTAGCCTCACCAGTGCCCATCCAATGCAGCCCCACCAGTGCCCAGCAATGCAGTCTCACCAGTGCCCATTCAATTCAGCCTCAACAGGGCCCAGCAATGCAGCCTCACCAGTGCCCATCAATGCAGCCTCACCAGTGGCCAGCAATGCAGCCTCACCAGTGCCCATCAGTGCAGCCTCACCAGTGCTCAACAATGCAGCCTCACCAATGCCCATCTATGCAGCCTCACCAGTGCCCATCTATGCAGCCTTACCAGTGCCCATCCAATGCAGCCTCACCAGTGCCTATCTATGCAGCATCACCAGAGCCCATCCAATTAGGGTTGAGACCTCATCCCTTTAAATCTGAACATATATGAATTCCAAAGGTTTTGAGGCTAATTTAATGCAGATAAGGCACCAAGTGAGTTTAATTACCACCTTTATCAGCCACCGAACCTGTGTAATTAATGTGTGTTTGGTTTTAAAGGGATGAGGTAGGAACCCTACATCCAATGCAACCTCACCAGTGCCCATCAATGCAGCCTCACCAGTGACCATCAATGCAGCCTCACCAGTTCCCATCCAATTCAGCCTCATCAGTTCCCATCCAATGCAGCCTGACCAGTGCCCAGCAATACAGCCTCATCTGTGCCCATCTATGCAGCCTCACAAGTGCTCAGCAATGCAGCCTCACCAGTGTCCATCAATGCAGCCTCACCAGTGCCCATCAATGCAGCCTCGCCAGTGCCCATCCAATGCAGCCTGCCCAGTGCCCATCCAATGCAGCCTGACCAATGCCTATCCAATGCAGCCTGACCAGTGCCCATCCAATGCAGCCTGACCAGTGCCCAGTTCCAATATACAGTATAAAGTATAGTTTGTAGATGCTATAACTTTCACACAAACCAATCAATATACACTTATTGGGATTTTTTTTACCAAAGACATGTAGCAGGATACATTTTGTCCAACATTTATAAAGAAATTAGATTTTTTTTTTAATTACTTTTGTATATATTTTATAGCAGATATATAGCAATATATATTTTTTTTAATGTTCATTTTTTTGCAAAAAATAAAAAACCCAGTGGTGATCAAGTACCACCAAAAGAAAGTTCTATTTGTGTAAAAAAATTATAAACATTTTGTTTGGGCACAGTGTTGCATAACCGCGCAATTACCAGTTAAATTAGCGCAGTGCTAATTAGCAAACAATGGCCTGGCCATGAAATGGATAAAATCTTCCGGAGGTCAAGTGGATAAAGAAGACAGAGAATTTTTTTATGAAGATCCTGGAAGGAGGTGTTCTATGTATTGTGTCTCAGTGTACTGGGGAAGAGGGTCCATGATTGATTATTTATATATTTTATTTAGTAATCTGTGGATGTGATCAGGTTTTTAAAAAAGCCATTTTTTAATTTAGTATCAGTGTCAGTTAGTGTCTATTGTTTTTTAGGTAGGATAAAAAAGCAAAATGCACACTGTTGATTCTGGGCCCTACTGCAGGTACAGACAAAAAATAACATGGCGGCAGACCTAACCAGGAGAGGGGCTTTTGGAGGGGACTGCAGGGTGGCCCCTTGACTACTGATTATGGGCCCTGGCTTTTGAGAGAGCAGATCATTCTCTAATGAAGGACAACCACGTGATGAATGCTGAGAGCGAGGCTTGGATTAATTCTCTGAATAAGGACACATAATCAAGCCAGAAAGTCAGGAATCAGCGTAGTGAAACAGCAAGCAGGATCTGGAGCCAGAAGAAATGTCAGCCAAACAAGTCTTTAACAGGAGCGCAGGAGAAAGTCTCTGTGATGTTGACCAAGGCGAAGGCAGAGATCATCTGGGCTGGACAGCTTAAGTAAGCAGGACTAACGAGCAGGATATCATCAACAGGTGAGTCACTGTGGAGAGATAGGAGCTGGCAATTAGCCGACAGCTGAGCGGCCAGCTCAGAGAAGGAAGGGCTGAGCCCAGCCCTGACAGGTGCTCAGCGATAATATCTGGTTCCTGGTTCCAGACTAGAGGAAACTATGTCTTGATGGAAGCACCCAAGCTGGATGCTGGACAGTTCTGTCACATTTAGTGGCAAGTGGTGGGATACTTCCTGTAGTCTGGGACATCCAAACCACCTCTGGGATCTGAGGTCCGGTTAGCAGAAGAGGAGAGGTAAAGATACTAGCTGCCATGAAAGAGGAAATCGTCAGGAGACTGCAAGAGATGCACCTACAGCACAGAGGACCAGTGCCAATGCAGATCCTACTGAGATAGTATGACTCTGTCTGATGGCAACTCTGGAAGAAATAGCTGGACCGAGAGCAGCGATGCCAGGGAAAAATTCTCCTCTCTTTCCAGGAAAAGTACTGGTTGCAATATGAAGCGCGAGTGCTGTTATTGGGGGAACATCTGCACAAGGAGTGGACAGCTAAGTTAAGCAGGCTGGTCCGGGCAAAGATGCGGCTGGACAAGAGCTACAGAGCCCTCCGGTGGCATGTAGCCCAAGAGTGCCCTTGGACAGCGGAGGACAGCCCGACAGAGGGCTTTGGCTACGGCAGCTTGGGGCTATTGTATGGGAGGCTATGACAGAACTCTGATTTTGGGAGCGATCTGGAGTAGTATTTAGAAAATGCATGGATTACAGAGAACAGATGCTGAACATCTCAGAAGTGTGCTGGGCACAGAAAGATTTAGAGTTTCTAGTTGTTCAGGAATGAGAGCTGGAGATTGCCTACAGACAGCTACTAGACTCTGCTCAGCAGCAGGGGTGGGCTCCCTTTGCCTGGGACTATCAGGAAGTACCAGCCGACAGCTCTGAAATCCCGGCTGAAGTGTCGGTAATGGGGCAGAGTGACAGTGTGCTTTACAAACCTCCAGCTTTGGAAGCAGAGCTCTTATGGCAGATGCAGTAAGTGTTGACTCACCTTGCTGAACCTGTTTCTGCACAGGATGAGCTTGGAAGAAGGAATACATCTGTCCAGCAAGCCAGATGAGGGTACAGGAGATGGAGCAGCCAGCTCTTCTCTGCAGCGGCAGTTCAAGGACCCGGGAGAGGAGATAGTGAACCTCCACCAGCTCCAGAGACTGGGGAGTTATTAGACTTTTCTGCTGAGGAGGAACAACCCAGTGAACCTCCAGCAGATGAGCTGGCATCAAGGCAGAGCACTGTAGACCTCTGCCCCACCCCTTTGGCAGTTCCGAAAACCCAGGGTGAGAAGGTGGCAGTTCTTCTCCCCCAGCGGAAGTCAGAGATGCAGGGAGGGGAGGAAGCCGTTTCCCCTCCCCAGCAGCAGGCCACGGACCAGGGGGAGGAGGTGGTTGTCCTCCCTCCCCAGCGGCCGATCCACAGTCCAGGAGTGGAGGAAGCTTTCCTCCCTCCCCAACAGTCAGCCAGAGCAGAGGAAACTGTCTTCCCTCCCCAGCAAAGATCCATGTACCTGGGAGACAATACCAGAGAAATATTATCCCAGCAGCTAGATGAGAGTAAGGGAGATGGAGCATCCGGCTCATCTCCCCAATGGCAGTGCAGGACATGGAAGAGGAGAAAGCCATCCTTACTTCCTATTGGCAGATCCACAGTCAGGTTGAGGAGGGGGTTGTCCTCCCTCCCCAGCAGCAGATCCATAGTCTGGGAGTGGAGGAAGCCGGCCTCCCTCCCCGACATTTAGCCAGAGCAGTTGATGTGGGGTCCCCAGCTAAAGCTCTGGCAACAGGGCAGAGCCCTGCTGGCCTCTGCCTAGCACCTATAGTGTATCCACAGTTTCAGGGAGCTGGGCAGTTGGCCCCTCTCTCCAGCAGCAGACCGGGCCCCGGAATGGTAAAGACCACCCAGCTGAAGTGCTAGCAGCCAGACAGAGATTCCACAACCTCTGTCGCACATCTATCAATGACAACTATTCCCTGCGGCCAAGAATGAAGATCATGTGGACCGGCTACGTGGGTTCACTCTGCCCAACTAACGCATGTCCAGACCAGGTGGAGGTCTGAGACCTAGTTAGTCTACTTTGGATCGGGGTTTTGGAGGGAGCTGCAGGGTGGCCTCTTGCCTACTAACTATTGGCCCTGGCTTTTGAAAGAGCAGATCATTCTCTAATGATGGACAACCACGTGATGAACGCTGAGAGCAAGGTTTGGATAAATTCTCTGAATAAGAACAATAAAGCTTTCCTTATGGAATAGATGGAAAGGTGTACTACTCATTTTCTACAGGTTAATGGTCAGCGGGAATATGGTGGCCCTCCTGCAGACTGGGTTGGAGAGCCTCCTTCACTTGGGACAGAAATATTTATCAACAATATCCCTCAAGAGATCTATGAAGATAAATCTCTTCCACCTTTTCAGACTGCTGTAACATTGTATGAGTTTGTTTCATAGACTATTGTAGAATATTGCCGGACAGTCTGAGGTGGGGGGTCTCTACCATTGCGTGCCTCCTAGGTATGAATTCCCATTGTTAATTGAGTTCTATCTGTCTGTCTGATCAGCTCTTTGAGATGTGATTAATATTGTGACTACTTTACATTGTGGGATGTTATATAATTATGTTGATTAGCTTACTGTTTACTTACCGTATATCATGTTTATGTTGGCTGTTCCTTAGCTATGTAAATTATCTTACTGTTTGCAAAATGTGATCAAACTCTTACCTGATTTTGTGTGGTATATAAATTCTGTGTGAGTTTACAATAAAGTGAGTTCCAGTTTGCATCTAAGCTAGTGTTGCCTAGTCCTCAGTGCTCAGCTATAATACCGGCTTCTTGGGTCCAGACTGGAGGAAGCTATATCTTGACGAAGGCACCCAAGCTGGGTGCTGGACGGTTCCTTCACAAACATACACATATGTGATATCGCTGTGATCGTCAGGAGCAGGAGAATTTACTTTGGGTTGTTCTTTGGTGGTAGATTACGGTAATGACAAAAAATACACAGCTACATTTAAAAAAAAAATGTTTTTTTTTTTTTTTACTACTTTGTGCCAGTTGTACTTTCATAATAAAACAAAGTCAGGAAATATCCATTACTATTTACTACCAAATGAAAGCACAATTTTTCTTGAAAAAAAACTAGGAATAACCTGGATACACTAAGTAGTTGCGATGATATGTACAGATTTACTAACACATGTCAAAGTTGTAAAACTATGTTCAGGCGTTGAGGTTTGTTTTACCCCCCGTCATGAAGGGGTTAAAAAAGAACTACAAAAAAGAAGTACCAAAAAAATGTGGTCTTCATTAGCGTCATATAAATACATATGTATAAAAAAATTATAATTCAATGAACATATGAACAATATGCAATCCAAAAAAGAAGTTCTCTCTGCTCTGTATGATGAAGGGGGGGATATAGGTACATATTTGGTGAGGGTATCAGGCGCTGTATTTTCACTGCTTTCCTGGTAAAAGGAAGGAAGACAAATATGTTAGTCTGTTATAATACATCATTCAAACAATAAAGTGAATTTTTGATTACATTTAACGTCCATAAAAAACAGACAAATCTGCGGGTGGCATAGTATGTGTGATGTACAGTAAAAACAATTAATCATCTGAAGCTTCCCTCGTAATACGGAACTTGTATGGGCGTACACTTGGCGGTTGCAGCAGTCGCTGTTCTGGTACAGTGTGTGCCAGATTCTGAGTGTGAATTATTCATCTGGGCAGCTCTGCAGTGAACACCCGCTATGTAGTAGCACGCAGCGTGCCCTGCATTATTCATAGCGCGGATCGCTGGCTGGGCAAATATGCTAATTATCCAGATTGTCAATAAACATCAGAAATGATTAGATTCCACTTATGACGAAGAAATATTGATGGTGCTGGCTGTGAAGGAGAATGTTCTTCTGAAGAGCCTGGAAGGAGGTGTTCTATGTATTGTGTATCAGTGTACTGGGGAAGAGGATCCATGACTATGTATTTATTATTGTATTGTGTAGTGTGTGGATGTGATCTGTGTTTTGTCTACAGACTCATCATCACATCCTATGTTCTTTTAACAACTCAGAGAATGTCATAATAACCAGAGGAAGTACAGAGAGCAATTATCACCTTATCAATAATGGCCCCACTGCTATCTATCTATCTATCTATCTATCTATCTATCTATCTATCTATCTATCTATCTATCTATCTATCTATCTATCTATCTATCTATCTATCTATCTATCTATCTATCTTTCTCTCTCTCTCTCTCTCTCTCTCTCTCTCTCTCTCTCTCTCTCTCTCTGTCTATCTATCTATCTATCTATCTATCTATCTATCTATCTATCTATCTATCTATCTATCTATCTATCTATCTATCTATCTACCTATCTATCTATCTATCATGATGGAGCTGTTCAGGTTTAGACTTCCCCTCTCTGGGTAAATGAATAAACGCCGAGCGGTTTCTGCTGCGGACTTTGTATGACAACTCATCTATATATTGACTGGCATTGTACCAGCACGGGGCACGACTCTGCAATGTGCTTTCTGCTGAGACAAGCACGACGAAGTACAGAAAATCCCCGGTGACATTTAACAGCAGGCAATGTGCCGCAGTTTATAGCTGAAGCAACAGCAGCATCGCCTGTATCCCAGAGAACATACATCACAATGTTCTTGCACAATGCTTTGCAGTCATTAAAGTGCTGTTTAAATTTACACCGGAGAATCCATACAGCACATGTCAGCATTATCCAATCACATTATTATTCTGAGTACAGAGTATTTCTTTCCTTCCCCCAAACTGCTGAGCACCCCCATGTGACTTGTAACCTAGGCAAGAGATCACATTGTCTTTAGCATGCTGGATAATTGTTTCACACCATTGGGGACTGCATTGAGTATACTGTTTTTCAACAGATCTATTTAGAAGATTTGCAGTAGAATAACAGGGTGAGCAAGACACACCGCCCTGCCTCTCCACCTCTTCCAATCAGAGAAGACTTTGCATTCATTCAGAACATGCGAGACATTCTTTGAATGGTGCCCATACCGAGCAGTTGACTTCCTGCATTTACAATTTACAATGCTGCAAGGCAGCCGCTCGGCAAAGGACTCGAGTCGGAAGCAAGTGTAGATCACTGGAGTAGCGGTGTCTACTTCAGTGATTTCCATTTTTTTAGGGGCATCGGCCAGGTATATTACATTGGCCCAAGCTGGACTAATATAACTATGTATAAAAATATCCATAGCTGGAATTCAGCTTTAAAACATTGTGCGTGGGGCAGCTGCTCCTCCGGGATGCCCTCCTATCCCCTTGTCCTGGCCCTGTACACTAGTGTAGTGTTGACCTATAGGCTCCAGCCCCAGACGTGCACTGCAGGTCACCATCACAAAGAAGAGCAAGGTGGCAAAAAATCCCTATTCTTACCTCCCATGGAAAAGTCTACACAAGTCAAGAGGGAAAGGACCAGGTAGACCACGTGATACCGGCATGTGACATCATCAACCGCATAGCCAGAAGTGCAGCTGCACTGCATCTCAGGAGCTTGGGCTCTACTCAGGGATCCCATTAGAAGCAAGGCTATGGGCTTAATCCAGGGGAGGGAGTAATCAGCCAGTCAAGAAGGCCCCAGGACTTAGCAGCCCCCTGAAGCACACAGTCCCCCTTTGTCCAGGGGAAGAACTGATCAGCTTGGGCCCCCCCCCCCGGGTTTTTATCTGCCTCCCACCCACCCTCTGGGCACACCTCCCATGGGATTGACTGGAGCATGGGAAGTCCCACCCTGAACTCTAGAACATTCTCAACAAGGGGAATCAATCAAATCCTAGCTAGAACAGACCAAGGCAACAGATCATAGCTCCTCTGGTTACAGAGTGAGACGCATTAAATTTACCTAGCATCCTTAGCCTAGGAGGGCGCAAGTCAAAGATTAAACATGTGCAATTTGTTTGTTCGAATGTAAATTCAAACACATTTTTGGATATTCGGAGATTCGGATGTATCCGAATTTCTAAATTAAATAGTAACAAATTTAGTTGAAATTAATTTAATTTTGTTTAGTTTATTCGTTTTTCTAACACATTCCAAATTTTCAGAACGATTCGAATTTGGATTGGTCGAAAAATGATCGACCGATTCAAATTCTGTGTGAAGAATAGCTGGTTGTTAAGGAGTGGGCCGGGAAGCCGGCCACTGCGTCCTTTAAACCCAATGATTCATCAGCTGTCAATGGTCTTCCCCACTGACAGCTGAAATGTAAAGAATAGAATGGTAGCAATAGAAAACTAAAAAAAAAAAGTATGGGGTTCCCCCCAATTCATACCAGGCCCTTCGGGTCTGGATTTAAGGTGAATCGCACACCAAAATTAAAAAAAAAAAGGTATGGGGTCCCCCCAAAATCCATACCAGACCCTTATCCCAGCATGCAGCCCGGCAGGTCAGAAAAGGAGGGGGACGAGCAAGCGCCGCCCCCCCCTCCTGAACCATACCAAGCTACATGCCCCCAACATGGGGGGTGCCAAGCACCTTGCCCCAATGTTGATGGCAACATGTTAATGGGAACAAGGGCCTCTTCCCCACAACCCTGGGTGGTGGCTGTGGGGGCTGTTGGCGGGGGGCTTATCAGAATCTGGACGCCTCCTTTGATAAGGGAGCACCACCTGTGTGAATGAGTACCCCTTCCAATTCAACAATTCCGCCACCGTAAAAAGAAAAAAAAATGAAAAAAAAACTCCGGTCTCATCGAATGCTCCCGTCGACTGCCTGCTCCTCCGTCTATCATTTCTTAAATAGCTAAGGGGTTGAGTCACCTGTTGATGACAGCAAGTGAGCCCGCCTCCTTGTGACATCACTGACCGGGGCATACTGGGTTGATGGTCCCCCCCTTTCCTGGCCTCCCGAGCTTGCTCGGATAAGGATCTGGTATGGATTTTGGGGGGGACCCCACTCCATTTTTTGTAAAGTTTTTGGCATGAGGTGCCCCTTAAAATCCATACCAGACCCGAAGGGCCTGATATGGATTGGAGGGGGAGGACCCCACACTGTTTTTTTTCCCTGAATTTTCTATTGCCAGCATTCTTTTGTTTACCTCTGAGAGGGGAAGCTCACTGACAGCTGATCACGGCGGTCGGCTTCCTGGCCCGCTCCTTAAAGCGGAGTTCCACCTATAAATAGAACTTCCGCTGATCCGGTTCCTCCCTCCCTCTGGTGTCACATTTGGCACCTTTCAGGGGGGAGCAGATACCTGTCTAATACAGGTATTTGATCCAAATTCCTGCGAAAAGTTGCCGCAGTATCCGTGGCGATCTACGCCATGTCTGGCCCGCCCCTCCTCCTTTCCCCCCCGCTGTCTTCTGACACACAGGTCCCAGAAGACAGCAGGGACCAGTCAGAGCGCGACTCGTGCATGCACATTAGGGAAACAGATTATGAAGCCGCAAGGCTTCACTTCCTGATTCCCTTACCTAAGAGGCGCCTGCACTCGGAGCCGAGGGATAGGTCAGCTTCGGGTGAGGACATTGCAGACGCCCTGGTTCAGAAAATTTAGAATTAGAAAATTAATAAACAAAAGGAAAAATAAATGAAACTAAACTATTTACGAAACGAATCAACAAAATGAAATTAGTAGCATAACGAGTATCCGAAACTAAACAAATTTTCCTGTTCTGCTATGTCCATAAAATATGATGCATGGATCCCCAATCACTCAGGTGTGAGGGGACACTTAACATTTAGATAACATCCTCCAAAACGGTCCTAACACGTCCTGTATTCTCTGCTATGTTTTGCAGATTGATAATAAGCTTTGCAATGGCACAGACAAAGAATGTGTATCTCCCACATCTAAATCGGTCAAGATGGACACTCTCAAGGTAAGTAACCCTCATGAGCCTTTAAAGGTCAATACCAGGCAACAACCCGGTATTGAGGCGGTTTCTGTTCTACTTTTGACACATGTATGGTGTAGTATGTTTGAGCTTTTAAATATTTATTAAAACATTTCCAATATACTCACAAGCTGTATGAACAATTCGCACATGTCATTAACATCCAATGTAAGTTTCCAACCAGCAAGATGGCCGCAGTCTTCGTGCGCAGTCACATCATGCATCCAGGCTCCATCCAACGCGTTTCGTCGTAATTAGATGTCATCGGGGGGCGACACCATGAGGTGGTTTCTGTTCTACTTTTGACACACATGCATGGTGCTCTGGCCAGTTGCGGCTGGTGGTATACCAGGCCGGTAGACCGGTCGATCGGGTCACCCGCGCCTCACGCCACCCTCCCCCTGTTTGTCACTTACCCCATCTAGGTCACAGGCAGCGCTCCTCCGGGCAGCAGCTTCCCCTGCATCTCCTCGTCCCCTGCATCACGACATGCTTCTCCTCCCTCCTCTCCTCCGTGCACTGTGTTTCTCCTCCCAACCTCCTCCTAGTAGGCCTATCGGATCGCCTCTCCGTTTGGCCAATCGGGTGATGGGTCTCAGGACCCGCTTCCTGATCGACTAGAAGAAGAATCAGTGTGACAATAGCGAACATTTATTCGCTATTGTCACACAAGTGGGTGTGCTCGGGCACAATGCTCTGCGCCCCGAGCCCACCCTTTTTTGAAGCCTATTAGAGCCTCTGGCTCTAATCACATTTTAAAAAAAAAACAAAAACATTGGAATCCATGCGTCCGGCGCCCCATGTAGATTAGGGGACCAGACACATGGATGGGGGGGGCGACGCACCTGCGCCCTGCATTATGGGAAGCCACTGGTTCTGGCCTTTGGAGAGATGATTCTAGAGGGGACATCAGGAGCGGACTACAATCTTGTACTGTCTACTGGGAACCTGACTGTACCAGATGGAGGATTCAGCGCTGTGAGACCACTTATAGCTCGGTGGTCCATTTCTGAGGGTAAGAGGCCCAATGTGGTGTGGTGTTGGTGGAGGATCTGTTTACCACTCATAGAAGAACTCTTGATATACAACAGGGATGCTCTTCTTGGATTTATATATATCACTTTGAAGGGCTTTTGTGTATTTAGAAGTGCTGCATTTTATTTTTTCATATGCCATGCTAAACTCTGGGTGCAGAATTTTGAGTAGAATGTTATTGGTGTATTGGCCAGCTGTAGACCCACAGAGTTGAGCTTGTTGAGTGTTCTGGTTAAAAGCTACTTTAAGTAGGTTGCTGATTCCTGTCTCCAATACATGAGAGAGCGGGTTTGTATCTCAATGTAATCGGCATATCGCAGACTCAGAGCTAAAGACTCTTGCTGTGGGAGGCTAATAGGGTCGCGGCCCCATACCCGCTTCTAGAAGATGAAAAATCTCCAGATAATTACATTTTTTTACACTTTCATTCGGAACTGCTGAGTGTTAATCTGCACTCAGCCTATATAAAGAAACTTGTTATTGTTGTGTGCGGAACACGGCGTAATGACTTTCCGGATTCGGTTTACATAGAAACAGGCTAAACGCTTCAGATATACACAAAGACATTGGATGAAAAGTCCAGGTTCCATCAATGTTTTTTTTTCACATTTGTCATGGCTTTTTGGTCGCAGTTTGACCCTGTGCTAGAAACATTTTGATCAGATTTGCTTTTTTCTTTTAGGGTACTTATAGCTTTCCATATACACTATATTGTCAAATATATTGAGACACCTGCCTTTACACGCACATGAACTTTAACAGAAGAGTTGAAGTTGTTATAGCTGCAAAGGGTGGGCCAACTCAATATTGAACCCTATGGACTGCGCACGAAGACTGGGATGCCATTAAAGTTCATGTGCGTGTAAAGGCAGGTGTCCTAATACTTTTGGTAATATAGGGTTTATATGTTTTTTTTCTTTTATTAACCACTTGCCGCCAAATCATGTACCTGTACACCATTTGACTTCAGGTGGTTATACCGGTACCGTTTTTTAGAGCAGACGGTCGGCTTTCTTGTTATAACAACCGATGTGGCTAAACTGCCACTCTGCGGTTATTACAAACATGTCCCCTCCCACTGCCTTCCGTCATGACATCACTTCCGGATTACTGGAGTCTTAAAGGCGCCAGTTTTAAAAATAGAAAGTATTCAAAAATGCAGATCTTCGTTTTGAATACTTTCAAGTGCTAAGGAGGGATTGGGGTCTTATAGACCCCAGATCCCTCCATAAGAAGACCTGTCACATACCTAATATCGTCACAAATAATGTTTACATTCCTTGTGACAGGAATTAAAGTGATAAAAAAAATAATTTCTTTTAGAGCAACAGTGTAAAAAATATATATAGATAGATAGATAGATAGATAGATAGATAGATAGATAGATAGATAGATAGATAGATAGATAGATAGATAGATAGATAGATAGATAGATAGATAGATAGATAGATAGATAGATAGATAGATAGACAGATAGACAGACAGACAGATAGATAGATAGATAGATAGACAGATAGATAGATAGATAGACAGATAGATCTATATATATATATATATAAATTGATAATTAAAGAAAGTAAGTGACCCCGCTCCCTAAAATCTAGTGCGCAAAGGCGAATGCGTGTGTCGGTACTGAAAGCACGCAAATCGCGATCGTCCCACACATGTGAGGTACCCCCGCAAACGTCAAATCATGAGCAGTGATTCTAGCACTAGACCTCCTCTGTACAGCTAAAGTGGTAACCTGTAAAGGCTTTTAAAGCGTCGCCTATGGATAGTATCTATTCACTCAGTGTGACATCATCACTTATATTTTACAAATTAAATGGGGATATGTATTGTGTTTTTTTGCATTAAAATTTAAAAAAGTGTATTTTTAAAAAGAAATTCCCACAACTGTGTTTGAAAAACCGCTGTGCCAATACCATGTGATATAAAAAAAATTGCAAAACCACCAATTTATTCTCTAGGACCTTTAAAATATATATATATAATGTTTGGGGTTCTAACTAATTTTCTAGCAAAATATAACAGGTTTTCACATGTAAACAAAAAGTGCCAGAAAATGTCTGGTCTTCAACTGGTTATGGTCTGGAGCAAAAAGTAACATTGTATTCATTTTTTTTTTGTTGCTTTTTTAGTCAGGTAAATATACAATATTATAAGTGAAACTTTTATATTTACTACATCCACTTCAGTGAGTTCTAGGTTTCTTTTTGCATTGGTATGAGGCTATTTGTTTTTCTGATAAAAAGCTTGTTGCTTACTGAGCCATAGAGAAGAACTTACATTTGTAATGTAGCCTAATAGGTTAGAGCAGTGGCAGAGGCGGCTCTAGGCTTCGTGAGGCCTTAGGCTAAACTTACAAATGAGGCCCCACGGACTGGGACACTCCGTGATGAGGCCGCTCATCAGGCTCAGGCTGCGGGCAGTATCTGATTTGTCCATCAGCTCCTAAGCCACAGAGTCCCAGTGGGGGTAGGCGGAGCCGCCGGCGTCAACTTCAGTGATTGACAACAGGCAAATTAGGAGGCCGCGAGGCCCCTGTGAGTGCGAGGCCTTAGGCGACCGCCTAATTTGCCTAATTAGAGAGCCGCCTCTGAGCAGTGGTCTTCAAAATGCAGCCTATAGGCCTGCTGCGGCCCTTTGCTTGCAATTATCCAGCCCTTGGACACCATTCCCACTGATACAAAACACTATTCTTCCTACTGACACTAATGATAAGGCACCATTCCTTCTACTGACACCAATACTCCAATGATGACTATTTCTAAAACTTACATCAATCATGGAGCATAATTCTTCCCACTAATATAAACGATGGAACACTATTCCTCCCACTGACACCATAGATGGGGCACTATTCCTTCAAATGACACCAATAATGAGGACCTATTTCCCCCCACTGACACCAATGATGGGACACTGTTCCTCCCACTGACACCATAAATGGGGCACTATTCGTCCCACTGACACCAATGATGGGGCACTGTCCCTTTCACTGATACCAACGAAGGGACACTTATCCTCCAACTGACCACAGCCATTATATAATTTTTAATTACAGTTCTCTCACTGACCACCAAGCGTGAGGCATTGTTTACTCCCACTGACATTGGGGCATTTTCTACTCCCACTGGCCACAGTCCAGCTTGCCTAAAATCGGAAGGACAGTAAACTGGTCCTTTGTTTGGAAAGGTGAAATCAGACATGAGGTCAGGTAGGAGGTCAGATATGAGGTCAGGCATGAGGTCAGACATGAGATCAGGTAGGAGGTCACACATGAGGTCAGGCATGAGGTCAGACATGAGATCAGGTAGTAGGTGAGACATGAGGTCAGGTAGGAGGTCAGACATGAGATCAAGTAGAAGGTCAGACATGAGGTCAGACATGAGATCAGGTAGGAGGTCAGACATGAGTTCAGGTAGGAGGTCAGACATGAGGTCAGACATGAGATCAAGTAGAAAGTCAGACATGAGGTCAGACATGAGATCGGGTAGGAGGTCAGACATGAGGTCAGGCATGAGGTCAGACATGTGATCAAGCTGAAGGTCAGACATGAGCTCAGGTAGGAGGTCAGACATGAGATCAAGTAGAAGGTCAGACATGAGGTCAGACATGAGATCAGGTAGGAGGTCAGACATGAGTTCAGGTAGGAGGTCAGACATGAGGTCAGACATGAGATCAAGTAGAAAGTCAGACATGAGGTCAGACATGAGGTGAGGTAGGAGGTCAGACATGAGGTCAGGCATGAGGTCAGACATGTGATCAAGTTGAAGGTCAGACATGAGCTCAGGTAGGAGGTCAGGCATGAGATCAAGTAGAAGGTCAGACATGAGGTCAGACATGAGATCAGGTAGGAGGTCAGACATGAGGTCAGGCATGAGGTCAGACATGAGATCAAGTAGAAGGTCAGACATGAGGTCAGACATGAGATCAGGTAGGAGGTCAGACATGAGATCAGGTAGGAGGTCAGACATGAGGTTAGGCATGAGGTCAGACATGAGATCAGGTCATAGTTTGGTCAGGTAGGAGGTCAGACATGAGGTCAGGCACGAGGTCAGGCAAGAGGTCAGACAGGAGGCCAGGGAGAGTGGCAAGCAAATTAGATCTGAAAATAGACAGAAGGTCTGGGCTGAGAGAAGGAAAAAATAGAATAAATGGGTATTTCAGGTCATAACACAAATCAATCAGAAACACATATTAGCCAAAAAAAAAATGAAAATATCGATCGGACACAGGCTGAATGTACTAAAGTCCATTTAAGGACTTCTGATTGAAGGTAGATGTGTGCTGTAGCATGACCTTACCTGCAGTGCTGAGTAATGACCAGCAGGTGCAAACACTCAAAGCTTAACATTCTAAAGAGGTCGTCTCAAAGGGAGAAGCTACTGCTGTGCATTTAGATAACGTAAAATGCTCTGGATAGCCAGCTTCATGGGTGCCCCATGTAATACAATTTTATTAGCAGAACATAGATTCAATATAAATAATGAAAAAATCTAAAACATTGGTATTAGTATATAAAAGATATTAAACTTTAAATACATAAAAGCACAGTTCACCCAAAGACTGCTAATCACTTATCCATTGTGCAACTCCAGGCTAATAAAACTGAACCCCCATTTTGGTGTAGTTAGAAAGGCGCAATTATTTTGTGCTTTCATGACCTGTGGTAATTTGTGTTGTTATGAACTGAATGATGCAGATCAAAACCATTTTATTGCTATCCTTAGATAAGGTATGAACCAAATGTGTTTTAGATTTGGAAGAGTTAACAGTTAAAGATATTCTATTTTCAGAAGTTCATCTTGTGCTGCTTGTGTTTACTGTCTGGTGCTGATGGTATTTGGAGTTTAGCACAGAAATTTTCCAACTGTTTTATAGATACAGTGCGTTGAAAAAGTATGCATACCCCTTGACATTTTTCACATGTTGTCATGTTACAACCAAAAATATAAATATATTTTATTGGGATTTTATGTGATAGACCAACACAAAGTGGCACATAATTGTGAAGTGGAAGAAAAATGAGAAATTGTTTTCCAAATGTTTTCCAAATAAATATGTGAAAAGTGTGGGGTACATTTGTATGGCGCCCCCCGGAGTCAATACTTTGTAGAACCTCCTTTCACTGTATTAACAGCTGCAAGTCTTTTTGGGGATGTCTCTACCAGCTTTGCACATCTAGAGAGGGACATTTCTGCCCATTCTTCTTTGCAAAATATCTCAAGCTCTGTCAGATTGGATGGAGAGCGTCTGTGAACAGCAATTTTCAAGTCTTGTCACAGATTCTCAGTTGGATTTAGGTCTAGACTTTGGCTGGGCCATTCTAACACATGAATATGCTTTGATCTAAACCATTCCATTGTAGCTCTGGCTGTATGTTTAGGGTCGTTGTACTGCTGGAAGGTGAACCCCCCCAGTCTCAAGTCTTTTGCAGACTGTTTTGTTTTCTTCTAAGATTGCCCTGTATTTGGCTCCATCCATCTTCCCATCAACTCTGAGCAGCTTCCCTGTCCCTGCTGAAGAAAAGCATGGCCACAACATGATGCTGCCACCACCATGTTTCACAGTGGGGATGGTGTGTTCAGGGTGATGTGCAGTGTTAGTTTTCCGCCACACATATCGTTTTGCTTTTAGGCCAAAAAGCTCAATTTTGGTCTCATCTGACCAGAGCACCTTCTGCCACATGTTTGCTGTGTCCCCCACATGGCTTCTCGCAAACTGCAAACAGGACTTCTTATGTCTTTCTATCAGCAATTCTTCTTGTCACTCTTCCATAAAGGTCAGATTTGTGGAGAACAGGTCTAATAGTTGTCCTGTGGACAGATTCTCCCATCTGAGCTGTGGATCTCTGCAGCTCCTCCAGAGTTACCATGGGCCTCTTGGCTGCTTCTCTGATGAATGTCCTCCTTGTCCGGCCGGTCAGTTTAGGTGGACGGCCATGTCTTGGTAGGTTTGCAGTTGTACCATACTCTTTCCATTTTCGGATGATGGATTGAACAGAGCTCTGTGAGATGTTCAAAGCTTGGGATATTTGTTTTCTAACCTAAGCCTGCTTTAATCATCTCCACAACTTTATCTCTGACCTGTCTGGTGTGTTCCTTGGCCTTCATGATGCTGTTTGTTCACTAAGGCTCTCTAACAAACCTCTGAGGCCTTCACAGAACAGCTGTATTTATACTGAGATTAAATTACACACAGGTGGACTCTATTTACTAACTAGGTGAATTCTGAAGGCAATTGGTTCCACTGGATTTTAGTTAGGGGTATCAAAGTAAAGGGGTCTGAATACAAATGCACACCCTACTTTCCAGATATTTATTTGTAAAAAAAATTGAAAACCATTTATAATTTTCCTTCCACTTAACAAGTATGTGCCACTTAGTGTTGGTATGTCACATAAAATCCCAATAAAGTACATTTAAGTTTTTTGGTTGTAACATGACCAAATGTGGAAAATTTCAAGGGATATAAATACTTTTTCAAGGCACTGTATTTGAAAAAACAATAAGCACTATTCATGTCAACGTAAACACCTATGGTAGCCAATGTAATATCAAAAAGAAATGCCCTCCTGTAAGAAAATAAAAAAATAAAAACTACTGTAACTCATATCTATAAGAATCATTCACATGTGGTAGAAGTAAAAAAAAACAAAAAAAAAAAAACCCAAAAATTGGACCTTTGGGTGACCACTCCTTCTCCATAGAATCTTTTAGCTGATAAATGGCGTTGGTGGCCAATGATCCTAAACTAAACCTTACATTTAAATAATAAATCTAGTGACACATACACTGTCCACCCTTGAATAGATGGTCAGATGGCAGCTCTAGTGGTTGCATCAGTGAGGCTAATGCCGTGTACACACGGGCAGACTTTTCGACCGGACTGATCTGACGGAACGAATCCTTTGGACAATCCGACCGTGTGCGGGCTTCATCGGACCTTCAGCTGGCTTTTTCTGTTGAAAATCAGACAGACTTTAGATTTGGAACATGTTTCAAATCTTTCCGACGGACTCGAGTCTGGTCGAAAAATCAGTTCGTCTGTATGCTAGTACAAAAAAGGATGCAAGGGCAGCTATTGGCTACTGGCTATGAATTTCCTTATTCTAGTCCCTTCGTACGTCATCACGTTCAAACCAGTGGACTTTCGAACAGACTTTAGTCCGTTCATGTGTGGGCAAGTCCGATCGTTCGAAAGTCCGTCGTAACTCTGTCGAAAGTCCGTCGGAAAGACCGCTGGGCGGTTGATGCTGAAAAGTCCACCCGTGTGTACCTGGCTTTGTGGTGTAGATGTGGCTCTTTTATGGTACTTAAACTAAGAGCTATAAACCTGACAACAATAAACAATATTCTTGGTTAAAACTGAAGTAAGCCACCCCATGTTGTGAGCTAATACAGATGGCTTAATTCAAATGTTCTAGTATGTATTGGTTTAAATCAGGGGTCTCCAATCTTTCTAAACAAAGGATCAGGTTACTGTCCTTCAGACTTTAGGAGTGTCAAACTGTGGCCAACGGAAATAGAAAATGGCCCGGTATCAGTGTAAGAAGGCAATTTTTCAAGCTTAATGGTTGGTGGGAGTAGAAATATAACATAGCATCTGTAGTCAATAGGAGGGAGAATAGTTCCACATCATTAGCATTAGCAGCCCCATCAGTGGTGTCAGTGGGAGGAACAATGCCCCATCGTTGGTGTCAATGGAGGGAATTATGTCCCATCTTTGGTGTCAATGGATGGAATAATGCCCCATCATTGTTTTCAGTGGAGGGAATAATGCCCCATCATTGGTGTCAGTGGGAGGAATAGCTCCCCACTGGTGCCAATGGTGCCTCATCCTTGGTGTTAATGGAAAGAATAAGGGTTCATATCAATGAGGGGAACAGTGCTCTAAGGGGCAGATAAAGGCAAGCAAGGGGCCACATCCAGCCCACAGGCTGCAGTTTGGAGACCACTGGTTTAAATAATTCATATCATATATGGACACATTCCAGAAACTGGACAACACACTGGTGCTGCAGTTTTTGTCCAGCTCAGCCCAAATATGTCAAAGTTTTGGGTTGTTATTAAAATTTTGAATGCATATATCTATTCAGCGACTGCTCATCTTTTTTATTTTTAGGTGCAGAAGAAGAATTATCGTCAGGAGAAGAAGAGAGCCACCAAACAGCTATTCAGCGCTCTCAAAGATCCAAGTGTGGTGATTGTGGCTGACTGGCTAAAGGTTAATTTATAGAACAAATTCCATATAACCTCTTGTAATCGCCAAATTGTAACAGGGCAAAAAGTAAAATTAGAAATCAGAAAGTCCACTGCATATTCCTCCCTTCCAGTGATGCCTCCTCAAGCTCCCGTATTACTGCTAACATCTTCACCTGGTTTTCTTCTGGGTTCAGCATTATTGGCCATCTTGATTGAAGGTCATTTGTCCCAGGACCCAAGGCTTGCAATTCATTAAGGTGTCCAAGGCATGCTGAGATTGTACACTGAGCTGTGCACTTTAATGGATGGAATTTTGTTGGTGGCCATGAGCAATGCCGACTTTTTCCTCTTTACTGGAAATATTGCAACTAATGCTCAATCAATTGTGATGGACAATGGTGGTGTTGGGCTATTGGTGAGAGTAAGACCTGGTAGAACTAGTATTGCCCATCATTTGCAAATAAAACCTTTACCTATTCAATTTGGTCATAATTTGAAAGGAAAACAAATGTATGACCATGTAATTACCACTTTATTGAATTGATTAGAAGTAATTATGGCAACGGTAGAGGAGGGCTTAAGGAGGGAGCTACAAGATTGGGGTGGAGATGCTTTGGACGTTAAAAGGCTAATAGTGTTTGAAGACAAATGTGGAAAAGTGAGATCTTATCTGATTGGTGACTCAGGGTGGGGTTAATGTAATATATCTGGTGCCCATCCAGAGGTCAGCCAGTTGGCTTGCTGAGAACAAGCTTGGAGGACAGCTACTTCTAAACTGTATCTTTAGCCAACACTTTTTTCTTTTGTCAGCTCCATCTAGTGGCCATAATGTGGTATTTTTTTTATCATTTAGTATTTCAGGAAAATCATGCATTATGGCCACTAGATGGAGCTGCTGATCATAGGAAATAAAAAAAAGACACAAAGCGGTGATTATCTGTGACAGCTGTGCTAATGCTCGAGGCATTTGTACAGCAATCTTTTGGCTAAATAGACTTCCTAGATGTGATTGCTATTAGTCTAGGTTCACACTTATGAGTATTTGCGTGTGCATGTGGCGTCTAAGGCAGTCCATTCATTTCAACGGGCTGACCTACCCATGAGAAACACAGAGAAAGAAGTCCCCAACTTTTTTTTTTTTTTAAATCACGCCACACTAAACCGCAAACTAAGAATTGGTGGTCTGCTAAAGAGCGGGGCAATAAAATTACCTATGTTTCTGGCACACAGTAATATGAACCAGGCCTCAGAGTGAAGTATTTAAATGATTTTTGGGTTGGTATAGTATTTACTAATAAAAAAGGTGCTGTGAGCAGCTAAAATCCTCATGGTCATTTTGGGGTCGTGGGTTGGGTAAATGGGGCCAAAAGACACTTTGTACATAACATAATGCATACAACTTTCTGACGGGTCTATTTTTTCTTTTTTCTTTTTTTTTTTTAAGATTCGTGGATCACTGAAAAGCTGGACTAAACTGTGGTGCGTGTTAAAACCGGGACTGCTCCTGATTTATAAAACACCAAAGATTGGACAATGGGTGGGGACGTTACTCCTCCACTCCTGCGAGCTGATCGAACGACCCACCAAAAAAGATGGGTTCTGTTTTAAACTTTATCACCCTCTGGATCAGTCTATATGGGCAGTTAAGGTACATAAGGTGCAAAAAAACATTAATAGTCAACTGATGGCTCGTACCCCTTCTAATGTAACAGAACTGGATGGTTTGTGTTTTTTCAGGGTCCGAAAGGTGAGAATGTCGGGTCCATCACTCTACCTCTACCCAGCAGCCACTTAATATTCCGAGCAGCGTCTGAATCAGATGGTAAGACTGAAAATTATCATGGTAGAAAGTAAAACCATCCATTATCAGGAACAGGATCACCTGCTGGTGGCACTGTGCTTCCCAGAGTGGGAGATTTTAGTTCTGGTGTCCACCAGTAGGTGTCAGCCAGCAATTTCCAGTAGTCAGTCTCCACCTGATACTGGCTGCTGGGAGGGTATTTAGTTCTTCCTCTCCTAGTGCCTCTCATGTCAGTGTTTTGCTTTGCTGCCAGATAGTGCTAGCCCTTTTTTTTCCTTTTCCTGCTCTTGATCATGCTCTTTGCCTTGTGTCTGAACCCTGCTGCCTTGTTTCCACTCCCTCTCCTATGTTCCCTGCACCTCCAGTTTTACCTTGCTTTTCTGTGTTCCCCATTTGTAAATATTGCATATAGTTCGTTCGCTAGTTAGGCTTTCTGTTTGTTAGGTTGTTTCGTTGGTATTTTGTCACTGGGCTTTTGGTTCCCTTATATCTTTATGTTTGCTGTTTGCTGGTGTTTGGATGGATATTGGTTTCACAGTGAATATAACTCATTTTAAACATGGTTTGGTCTCAGTTTTCTGAGTGTAGCTACGCAGATTTAACCATCTCTGCTGCTGATTGTTGACTCCATTTCTAGTAGTGTTGTAAGCAGACTTAGGGGTCTATTTATAAAAAATAATGCTGCACGTAATCCCTGTAATGTGTCTAATGTGTACTTCCTAAGATCATTAGCTCCATCTAGTGGCTATATAGTGGTATTTTCCTCTTTCCACCATTATGGCCATTAAATGAAGCTGACAATAAAAGGAAATGATCATATTAGACACAAAACGGGTGCAACAGGTGTCTAAATGCTGAGGCATAAGTACAGTAATTTTTTAGGTATAAAAATGGGGAAAATAAAAATGTACTGTATTCTGTCACTAGCACAGACAGACTAACACAGCAGTTTTTGTTTTTCCGACCCCCCCCCCCCCCCCCGTAACATAGTTGTATTACTTGTTGATCTGACCAGTAGATCAGATATTTTTCCCCTTCTATTAACCACTTGCTTAATGGGCACTTAAACCCCCCTCCTGCCCAGACCAATTTTCAGCTTTCAGCGCTGACGCATTTTGAATGACAATTGCGCAGTCATACAACACTGTACCCAAATTAAATTTTTATAATTTTTTTTCCCACAAATGGAGCTTTCTTTTGGTGGTATTTAATAACAGCTGGGATTTTTATTTTTTGCCAAACAAACAAAAAAAGATGGAAATTTTTTTGAAAAAAAAAATCCTGTTTCATAGTTTGTTATAAAATTTTGCAAACAGGTAATTTTTCTCCTTCATTGATATGCGCTGATGAGGCAGCACTGGTGGGCACTGATAGGCTGCACTGATGGGCACAGATAGGCACATTTAAGGCGACACTGATAGGCACAGTTAAGGCGGCCCTAATAGGCACAGTTAAGGCGGCACTGATAGGCACAGATAAGGCGGCACTGATGGGGACAGAAAAGGTGGCACTGATGAGCACAGATAAGGCACCACTGATGGCCACTGATGGGCCCTGATGGGTGGCACTGATGGGTGGCACGGATGGGCACTGATGGGCACTGATGGGCAGCATTGATGGGAGACACTGATGGGCGGCACTGATGGGCACTGGTAGGTGACACTGATGGGCACTGATATGTGGCACTGATGTGCAGCACTGTTGTTGAGGCACTGATTGTGGGCACTGATAGGTGGCACTGTGGGCACGGATGGGTGGCACTGTGGGCATTGATGGGTGGCACTGATGGGTGGCACTAATGGGTGGCACTGGTGGGCACTGGTAGGCGGCACTGCTGCCTATTGCTAGTTGGCACTGGCAGAGGGCACAGGTGGGCACTGAGGATCTGGTGGCGCTCGCTGTGATCGGGACTGATGTCCCTCTCACGGCTGCCGGTGGTCGTCTTTTTTTCCTCCTCATGCTGTCAGCGTGAGAAGAAAAAATAGCCGATTACCGGCTCTGTTGATGTCACATGATCAGCTGTCATTGGCTGACAGCTGATCATGTGGTAAGGGGTCGGGATCGACCCCCTACTCCGATCTGTGATCAGGCGAGTCTCATAGACTCGCTGATCACAGAGCGCGCCACGCGCGCCCGGCAGGGGGCGCGCAGGCCGCTCGTGCACGGGACGACGTCAATGGACATAGTCCCGGCAAAGCAGGTCCGCGCTGTGCCATCATTCGGCTATAGCGCGGATCTCTAGTGGTTAAATAATACTGTGGATATTCAAGTAATGCATATGTATTGATATTTGAATTTACATTATTTATTTATTTTTAAGGGGGCTCGTCCGGGATGCAAAATTTAATACATTATTTATTTATGTATTTATATCACTCTTTGTTGGTCTCCAGCCACTTTGATTTATTTTGCACTTCCCGTAAAAAGGTGACAATGCTGCTTGTTCTGCAGTAAAATCACAGCAGTGTTGTCACCCTGTGGACAGTCTTAGATGGACATGCCGCTTTTACATGGATGCAGTTGCCAATTATGGATTCCAGCTGTCAGAGCAGGGTGTAACCTGATTGGTTTCTGGGTGTAAGTGACCATAGTGCAACTGGTATTTCGATACATCAATCCAATTACCTTTCAATGTCATATGAAGAATTGAAATGACCACATTTTGCATTTCAGGGAGATGTTGGATGGATGCTCTTGAATTGGCTCTCCGCTGCTCCAGTTTATTCAAGATTAATTTGCCTAAACATGGAAAGGATGGTGAAGTTGTGTCGCCAACTGATTTACATCACACTGGACTTTATACGCTGCTCCAAGTGGCCACTGTTTCTGAGCAGGAACTCTTCCAGTAAGATTTCCAGTTAATTACAGTAAGATGTACTTAGTACGGCTGAACTCCAGGCAATTATAAAAGACACACTTTAATTAATTTCTGTATTCATTAATACATTATTAAATGCTGATGGGAGGAGAGAGCAGAGTGACAAAGAGATGAGATTATCAGTGTACTGCTTCACCTTTCACAGCTGTGCTGTGTTGCGGAGCTGTGTAAATCTTAGGACTTGATGGACAGATATAAGAAACCCCTAGCAGGTAAAGCAGCTTTCATTTATGTATTCCATCAGTGTATTTAGCTGCTGGCCTGTAGTTTACTTTAAACTTGAATTTTTCAGGTGTATTATAGAAGATTTAAAGACCGATTACATTTGTGCAGTGTGGTAACACAGGGGGGATTTACTAAAACTGGAGCGGTTCTGCATAGAAACCAATCAGCTTCCAGGTTTTATTGTCAAAGCCTAATTGAACAAACTGAAGTTAGAAGCTGATTGGCTACAATGCACCTCTGTACAAGTTTCTGAGTGCTCCAGTTTTAGTAAATCCCCCAATATGTTTTTACCTGTGTGTTACCTTAAAGCATGACAGCACATGTAGCAAAGGAAAGACACATACAGGAGAGCTACGACAGCTGCACACCCCAGAACAAATTGTGTAATATGGGAAGGTTCCCCCAGGGGGGCTTTAAAACAGCAATACAAGCCATTCAGAAAGGAATTATGTAAAAAATATTTTATTTGAAAACATGTAAGGTCAATGGCATGTTGCCGTATCAAAAAGTATAATCTGGTTGGGGATAACAACAACATTTCACATTTACAGAAAGCAAACACAAAATTACAGCATCGCATGTCATTGGTCTGTTGTGATGATGCCCCGACGTGTTTTGACCCATATGGTCTTCTTCAGGGGGCTGGTTTTCTATAAAGAGATATATTTAGTATCTCAAAAGAAGGAGATATTCCAACATGTATTAAATGTTGTTTTATATATATATATATATATATATATATATATATATATATATATATATTTACATATATATACAGTATAATTGCTTGTATTGCTGTTTTAAAGCCCCCTGGGGGAACCTTCCCATATTACATGACAGCACCTGTATTCATGATGCCATTTTATAAAAAATTATTCAACAGGTTTTTGTATTGTTACATTTATTTGCTAATTCCCTCAAGCGTTCTCTAGAATTATTACATTGTATCTCTTGTTACATTGTATTTCCTCAGCTCCTCAGCTCCATTTAGTGGCCATAATGCAGTACTTTACTACTGTCCATAGGAAAAAAGCATTTGTTCAGAAGAGATTATAGCCTAAATATTTGTTGTTTTTTTTGCCCACTTTACACAGAACAAATATACATGCAAATCTGCTGGACAAATGGTTGTGCATATTTTTTATAAAGAGAACCTATCCTGTTCTAACACCCCTCACCTGGACAAGCAATTAGGGGGGGTAGTGTAAACCTGGAAGACTTTCCAACCCCTCCTCAATTTACAGGAAACAAGTTTTTTTGTTTCCTGTATATACAGAGATGTATCTGGGGGGGGAGGGGGCGGGTTACACCTGTTAAAAAAGACAAATGAAACACAAACAGCAATAAAATGTAGGCAGGGGTTTAATCTTTTCTCACACTCTAAACTGCAAAAAAAATTCTGGAATCCAATCTACCTAAAATATCAATATTTTTAGGCTTGCTGAAATAATTCCGGAAAATGACGCTTTCTCTGACAAGTCTGAAAAAGATAACATAGAAGAATCAGAAAATGAGCACAGCAGGAAAACCAGCGAGAGCGACCAGTCTGAGCTACACGGAGAGATCTCATTGGACCGGGAAGGGACCACCTACATGGAGGAACTGTATGAGGAATTTGGGGAGGTACTATGGTGACTCTTTGTATAGGTAAAGCAGAATTGAACCCATCAATTTAAAAGGGTTCTTAAAACAGTTAAATTCAAGGCATGCTGAGAAAGCCAGCTGGACACAGATAGTTTTGGCTTCTGACAGCATTCATTGAAGGACACATGACTATTCTTTAAAGCAGAGTTTCTTAACCAGAGCCCCATGGAATCCTAGGGTTCCTTCAAAGACTACAAGGGGTTCCTTAAGGAAGAGCTCCAGTCATTTTTGTGTTTATTAAAAGTCAGCAGCTACAAAAACTGTCCCAGGATCCCAGGGATGTACTCACCCAAGCCGTCCCTTCCCTCCGTCTTCTTTCCCCGTTGACAACATCTCAACTGTGGGCACCCAGCTATGACAGCTTAAAGCTTCACAGCCGAGTGCCCACTGCTCATGTGTGAGCCGCGCTGCGTGTTGTAAATGGTCCCGCAGTCTTGTGCGACCTGTGACGTGTCCCAGAAGACTAACGGGAGGGAGGGGGAGAGGAGAACTTCTGGTCAAAACCAGGTACCTGCTCCCATCACCCACCCCCCCCTCCCAAAATTGTATTTTCTATTTAAGGGGGGGAGAGGAGGAACTTTCCCTTTTGTGTGGAGCTCTGCTTTAAGCAATGAGAAATTTCTGCCTTACAGATAAGTTCCTATTGACACCATTGATCTTTTTAGCTATCTGTAAGGGGATAATTCTTCCCAACAACCACAAGTGTAATGCCGCGTACACACGAGCGGACTTTCCGGCATACTTGGTCCGGCGGACCAGAGTCCGCCAGACAATCCGACCGTGTGTAGGCTCCGGCGGACTTTCCCAAAAGTCCTCCGGACCTAGATTTGAAACATGTTTTAAATCTTTCCGTCGGACTTAGCTTCTGACGGCAAGTCCGCTCGTCTGTGTGCTGGTCCGATGGAGAGCCCGCTCGTCTGTATGCTGGTCCAACGGACCAGATACGACGCAAGGGCAGGGTATTGCATTTTGCGCTCGCTGCAAAAGGAAAAACAAATTTTCCTATTGCGGCGAGCACGGGGCATACCATCACCAGGTGATGTTGACCACGCCCCCAAAAACGTCACAGTCCCAGCATGCCCAGGGACTGTGACGTCATAAGGGGGCGGGGTCTCCGCCTATATAAGTCACAACGGAGCGCTCAGAGAGCAGTCCAGCCGGAGAGAGCGTTGTGTCAACATCTGGAGAAGAGGAGGGAAGAAGACAAGAAGCCCAGAAGTCCGGATCTCCGCTGGCAAAGGAGCGGCATGAAGACAGCGGAGGCGCCGGCAGAAGAACTGGAACACCGTGAGAAGAGGCCAGAGGGAGCAGAGAAGAACCAACCGGACGCCGGGAGAAGAGGAACCGGAGGGACCCCGAAGCCGGAAGAAGACCCCCGAAGCTGGAGGAAGATCCCCGAAGCTGGAGGAAGACCCCCCGGAGTTGTTTAATAAATTATTTTAAAAACCTGTGTAGTGTGTTTTATTATTGACACTTTTTCCCTAGGTAAATGGGTAGGGGTACCATGTACCCCATACTCATTCACTTAGGGTGGGGGGCCGGGATCTGGGGGCCCTCTTATAGGGGGCTCCCGGATTCCGATAAGCTCCCCGCCCGCAGACCCCGACAACCAACGGCCAGGGTTGTCGGGAAGAATACCTTGTCCTCATCAACATGGGGACAAGGTGCTTTGGGGTGGGGGGGCCCCCTGCGGGCCCCCCTCCCCCAAAGCACCCACCCCCCATGTTGAGGGCATGCGGCCTGGTACGGCTCAGGAGGGGGGCGCTCGCTCGTCCCCACTCCCTTTCCTGACGTGCTCGGATCGGGGTCTGGTATGGATTTTAGGGGGTACCCCATGCCGTTTTTTCAGCGTAGGGGGTTCCCTTTATAACCCATACCAGACCTAAGGGCCTGGTGTGACCTGCGACGGGGCTCGCAAGGTGTCAATCTCGCTGATAAAAAGCGGCAAGATTGACTTCCTTTTCTAGTCCCGTCGTACTTGTCCGTGTGTGGGCAAGTCCGTTCATTCTGAAAGTCCGTCGTAACTCCGGCGAAAGTCCGTCGGAAAGACGGGCGGACCTAGCCCGCCGGAAAGTCCGGTCGTGTGTGGGCAAGTCCGTCCATTTTAAAGTCCAGCGCACCTTGCGGACAAAGTCCGGCAGAAAGTCTGCCAGACCAAGTATGCCAGAAAGTCCGATCGTGTGTACGCGGCATAAGAAGCATTCTTCCTACTGACCATCACACTAATGTATCATGATGAGTAGTAGATATAGTCATTTTTAGCAGGGGTTCCCTGAGACCGGAAAGTTATTTAAAGGGTTCCTCTGTTTTAAAAAAGGTTGAGAAAAGCCTTCACCACTAGGAGGTTTGGACACTCTTTAAATAAAAAGAAGCACAGCCTCATCTAGTGGCCATACCCCTGCAACTAGAAGAACTATATTGCCAAACATTTGTGTACACCTTTCCATCACACATATAGGCTTTTTGGACATACCACGCCAAAACCATGGGCATTAATATGGAATTGTCATAGCTTTGTGGCTACTACAACCTCCATTCTTGAGGGAAGGCTTTCCGCAAAAATTTGGATTGTGTCATTTCAGCCATAAAGAGCATTTGTGAGGTCAAGTTCTGGTGTTGGATGAGAAGACCTGGCCAATTCATCCCAAAGGTGTTCTGTAGGGTTGAAGTCAGGGCTTGGTGCAGACCATTCAAGTTCCATCACATAAAACTCATCAAACCATGTCTTTATGGAGATGGCTTTGTACACAGGGGAACAGTCATCCCCAAGCTGTTACCACGAGGTTGAAAAAGCACAATTGTCTGAAATGTCTTTGGATGCTGTAGCATTAACAGTATCCTTCACTGGAAACACCTCAACTCCATTATTTGGAGGGGGACCAAATACTTTTGGGGCACTCGGCGTATCAGGCAGGTAACCAGTGTTCTGGTCAGATCTAAGCTCTCCTATGTTCTGTCTGTAGGTCGGAGAGGCTTCCCAGACAGAGACGGTGTCGGATGAAAACAAAAGTTTGATGTGGACTTTGCTTAAACAAATGAGACCGGGGATGGACTTATCTAGAGTCGTGCTGCCAACCTTCATACTGGAGCCTCGCTCGTTCCTGAATAAATTATCCGATTATTACTACCATGCCGACATTCTGTCAGAGTGAGTACTGTTTGGTGTTTTAATATCTGCAAAAGATGTGTCTAAGCTGCCTAGCAGCCCACTTACTTTATACAGTATATACCATGGTTTGTAGGTTGCTGTAACGTTCATGCAAAGCAATCCATATACAGTGGAACCTTGGTTTACGAGTAACGCGGTTAAAGAGCGTTTTGAAAGACGAGCAACTTTTTTTTTTTTTTTAATTCTGATTCGGTTTGCGAGTTGTCTCGCAAAACGAGCAGAATTCAAGCTAATGGGGTGTGCAGTACCGCATTTGGCCAGAGGTGCAGGGGCGCCGGGGACACTCAGAACGGTTCAGAGCCATTCGGAAATACTTGGAATGACTCGGAAATACTCTGGAACACTCGGAAATACTCTGTTTCCGAGGCTTTCCAAGGCTGTCTGAGCTGTCCCCGATTATTTCCGAGGCTCTCCGGTGCCTCCCCCACCTCTGGCCACATGCGGTATTGCATGTAATAGAAGTCAATGTGGAACAAATTATCTTCGTTTCCATTGACTTAATTGGGGAAACTCGCTTTGATATGCGAGTGATTTGGATTACAAGCATTCTCCTGGAACGGATTATGCTCATAATCCAAGATTCCACTGCACACTTATTGGGTTTTTTATTCTTTTTATTTATTTTTTTAGCAAAGATATGTAGCAAAATACATTTTGGCCAAATGTTTGAAAAGAAATTATATATTTTTTTAAAAAAAAATTGGGGACAAGTTTTATTGCAGAAAGTAAAAAAAAATGTCTTTTTTTTCGTTTATATAATAAAAAATAAAAAACCCAGTGGTGATCAAATAACACCATAATCCAAGGTTCCACTGTACGCTTATTGGGTTTTTAAGTTTTTTTTTTGATATGTAGCAGAATACATTTTGGCCAAAATTTTGAAAAGAAATTATATATATTTTTTTTTTAAATTGGGGACAAGTTTTCTTGCAGAAAGTAAAAAAAAATATGTCTTTTTTTTCATTTATATAATAAAAAATAAAAAACCCAGTGGTGATCAAATAACACCCAAAGAGAGCTCTATTTGTGTTAAAAAAAAATGATATAAATTTAGTTTGGGTACAGTGTTGCATGACCGTGCTAGCATAGTGCTGAATAGCAAAAAATGGCCTGGTCATGGGGGGGGGGGGGTAAAATCTTCCGAAGCTCAAGCGGTTAAGTCAGTGTAGTCAATGTAGGAACTTACAGCAACCAAACAAAAAATTTACATGAGCTATAGAGCAACAGAGAAACTTTTGTGACACCCAGCAGCTCATGATACATCCTAATGACCTGAGATCAGAGAAATGGTGTAGAGATGATAGATAGAACACTTTCCTTTATATTGTACAAAGAGAATTTTACATCGGATTGGCCGTTTGTATTTTCTTCTGTTGTCTTTGATATTCAGAAGTCCATCAAGAGATGAAAGGCTTCTATAATACATTCTCCTCGCATCATTTGAGACTGGCACGGATCATTATTTGTCGACCTTATAAAGACAAAACGTCGCCTGTGAAAGGCTCAGTCCATTAAAGGATGAGCCATGAATATCCGAGGACTTCCTGCGTCCGCTATAGTCTGTTCAATTATTTCACCTTCGATGTCACTGTAACGTTGATGGGATGTGAGCGCGGTCCTCGCAAGATCAATACCGCCTTGAGACAAAACGTTGGCATAAAACAAATGACTAGGGATGAGCCGAACACACCTGAGTTGGGTTTAAGGCTAGTTCAGCCAATGTGAATAAAGTTCAGGTGCTGAATCCAAACCCCATTGAAGTCAATAAGCTGAATGTTAACCACTTGCGGACTGCCCACCGTAGATATACTAGTACGTGATCTGACACTTCCAGGTTTGGGTGCGCATGCGCGCCACCACCGGCCCGCTCCCGCTGTGATTAGACACAGTGAGAGCTGATCGGCAGGTACGGTGGACCATAGGCGTGCGCAGCCCATTGCATTAGGGTGTGCATCCAAAAGCTCAAACACACATGCCTTTTCTCTGCTGAGGCACTGGACAGTGAACGAATGGGAAGTCATAAAAAACAAAGAAATACTGCGCTACCTATAGAAACTAACCCCCCAAAAAGCAGTGAGATGTGCACCAAAATAACTAATAAAAAAAGAAAAAACGAATGGGAAGTGCTGAGTGAATTTCCTTTCATTCACAAACTGAAGCATAGTAAACACAGTTGACTATGCTTCGGTTATTAACCACTTCAGCCCCGGAAGGATTTACCCCCTTTCCTGACCAGAGCACTTTTTGCGATACGGCACTGCGTTGCTTTAGCTGACAATTGCGCGGTCATGCCACGTTGCACCCAAACAAAATTGAAGTCCTTTTTTTCCCCACAAATAGAGCTTTCTTTTGGTGGTATTCGATCACCTCTGCGGTTTTTTTTTTTTTGCGCTATAAACAAAAAAAAGAGCGTCAATTTTGAAAAAAAACCAATATTTTTTAGTTTTTGCTATAATAAATATCACCAAAAAATATATAAAAAAAAATGTTTTTTCCTGAGTTTAGGCCGATATGTGTTCTTCTACATATTTTTGGTAAAAAAAAATCGCAATAAGTGTATATTGATGGGTTTTCGCAAAAGTTATTGCGTCTACAAAATAGGGTATCGATTTATGGCATTTTTATTATAATTTTTTTTTATATTAGTAATGGCGGCGATCTGCAATTATCATGACTGCGACATTATGGCGGACACATCAGACACTTTTGACACTATTTTGGGACCATTGTCATTTATACAGCGATCAGTGCTATAAAAATGCGCTGATTATTGTGTAAATGACACTGGCAGGGAAGGGGGTTAAACACTAGGGGGCGATCAAGGGGTTAAGTGTGTCCTGGGGAGTGATTCTAACTGTGGGGGGGGGGGATTGCCTCACTAGAACATGACAGAGATCACTGATCCCGATGACAGGGAGCAGTAGATCTCTGTCATGTTACTAGGCAGAACAGGGAAATGCCTTGTCTCCCCCCATTTTGCCGCTCTGTGACACGATCGTGGGCCCCCGGTGAACATAGAATCCGCGGGACCCGCGGGCATGGTCACGGAGTTCACAGCGTGTGCCCACAATGCCACAATTTTGAGGGGGCGTACCTGTACGCCCATTTCCCAGCCGGTGCCATTGTGCTGACGTATATCATTGTGCACTGTCGGCATGTGGTTAATAAACACACTGAGTGTGTTCATTTAGAAAAGGAAGGGGCCGGTAAATGGCATATTAATTAGACTCTTCCCCCACTCTTCTTCCTGAAAGATCCCCCACAGAACCCGGGGTCAGAGGAGGAAAGCCAGCAGCACTGCGGTGCAGGGGGCGCAACACTGGGGGGGGGAGCCTGGGCAGTAGGGGAAGTCGGCACTGCACAGAGTGATTAGGGTGTGTCCAGGCACACCTGGCACACCCCCTGCGCACACCTATGCGGTGGACTAGATGTCTGCCAGCAACCCCCAATCCTTCGGGTACAGAGAGAGAACGGCAACCTGCCTATGTAAACATGGCAGATCACCCTTCTGTTAGTACAGGAGGCATAGATCCCGTGTTCCTGCAAAGCAGGGGCACTGATCCATGCCTTCCACTAGTACCTCCCCCTGTAGTAAGAAAACACCAGCTAGGCACACAGTTAAAATAAAAAAAAGACAGCGCTATGTCCAGGTGTATTATACAGAATGATCAAACAATACTAAAAATATCAAGTGTGTGACATAAAAAAAATGTTAAATCAATATAATGATCTCCAATATTACCAATCTTATAGTGCTAGTGGAATATCTATATATCGGAAAAATGAAACTATGTGTTGTACAAACCAAATTAGATCAACACCACGTCACCCATAGAATGACAAATGAACAAAAGCCAACATACACACATGTGTACTTTGGAAAAAATGTTGTCAAACCAAGAAAACAGGAAAGTACTGTATAAAAATAAATAAAAGCCCACATACACATATGTGTACTGTGGAAAAAATGTCAAACCAAAAAAAAAACAAAAAAGATACATAAATGTGTCCAAAAAAGAGCAACAAGAAAAAGTTTCATTAATGTGTCAAAAAATGTATATACAATCTTGATCCAATTCCATGTGTATCCAAATGAAACAGCAATATGACAATTCCTTCTTCTTATCACTATCACAGCAATCACCGCTAAGTTACTTGGTGCCTTTGTGTTTTCGGAAAGGGTCAGGGACTTTTCTAAATGCAAATTGGTGCTTTTTTTCTCTTTTGGTTTAGAAGAATTCAATAGAGAATCTGGAGAAAAGCATGTAGTGCATTTCTGCCACGATTTGCATTTTTTAATCTGCCCAACAACAAATTTGTCAAAAAAAAAAGGCATAAAAATGCAGTAAAAAAAAATCTCAAAATGCACAGCAAAAAGCACCGCAGAAACGATCAAAAGCAAACTGCATAGGTGTAAATTGAGCCTCAAGGGGGGGTGGTTGTCGGGGAGAAAAAATGGGGCTCAACCGCACATTTTTTCCACGCCCCAACCGCACATCCAAACTTTTAGCCTAACAATTAACTAAAACTCCCCAGAGTCCATGATCCTGTATCTGGGAGTGGAGACTCTCCCCCACCCCTCAAGTGAATGTAGATATTTAGTTAAATAATGATTTTAAAGGTTAAACAATGTTTAGTTTGGGTCAGTGTTGTGTTTGTTTTTACGTCACATTTTACTATATACATAACATAACTAAATACATAACAACTACATGGCAAATGAGGTTTAATGTAGAAAAATGTAAAATAATGCATTTATATTGCAAAAATATGAATGCAATCTATACACTGGGGGGAGAACCTCTGGGGGGGATCTAGGATGGAGAAGGACCTGGGGGGTCCTAGTAGATGATAGGCTCAGTAATGGCATGCGATGCCAAGCTGCTGCTAACAAAGCAAACAGAATATTGGCATTAAAAAGGGGATTCATTCCAGAGATAAACGATAATTCTCCCGCTCTACAAGACTCTGGTCCGGCCGCACGTGGAGTATGCGGTCCAGTTCTGGGCACCAGTCCTCAGGAAGGATGTACTGGAAATGGAGCGAGTACAAAGAAGGGCAACAAAGCTAATAAAGGGTCTGGAGGATATTAGTTATGAGGAAAGGTTGTGAGCACTGAACTTATTCTCTCTGGAGAAGAGACGATTGAGAGGGGATATGATTTCAATTTACAAATACCATACTGGTGACCCCACAATAAGGGTAAAAAAATTTCGCAGAAGGGAGTTTAACAAGACACATGGCCACTCATTAAAATTAGAAGAAAAGAGGTTTAACTTTAAACTCCGTAGAGGGTTCTTTACTGTAAGAGCGGCAAGGATGTGGAATTCCCTTCCACAGGTGGTGGTCTGAGCAGGGCGGGGGGCATTGATAGTTTAAAAAAACTATTAGATAAGCACCTGAACGACCGCAACATACAGGGATATACAATGTAATACTGACATATAATCACACACATAGGTTGGACTTGATGGACTTGTGTCTTTTTTCAACCTCACCTACAATGTAACTCTGTTATTTTACAACAAAACAACAGCATTATGACTTTTCTGAAGAAAGCAGAAGATGTTTGATTTCAAACTATCTCTATAATTCAGTCTCCTCCTCACTTCTCACTCATTCAGTTACACTGAGTTTGAAACGTTTCAAGTAATTTTTTTTTGTCAATATTTATTTATTTATTTTTAATGACAACATAAAAAAAAAATGAAACAAAACTAAATATAAAAAACAATTATAGATTTTTTTTTAAATAAAAGGGAAGCTTTATGTGACTAAAGGTGAAAATGGAAGGTACTCCTGGATGGGGGATTCCGGGTGGTGATGGAAGGTATAGTGACCTGATAAAATAAGTGGGGCCTTAGCAGTGCCAGATTAAACTCCGCGGAGGTTTTTAGGCAGTCAAAACCTTGGGAGCCCCCCCCCATGTGGGTTTCTGGAGGTTTCTCGTGTGCGCTTTCTAGTGGGATAACATTGAAATAAGTAGTGTGCACATCAGCTGCTACATGGAGATGACCATCAGTACTGTACATTACACAGGCGTAGGTTGCACAATTTTTTTTTACAGACTGACAACTGAAAGAAGATGAGCTTTCATCTTCAAATTGTAATGTGAACCTGATGTCTATGACTTACCTACTTCAAGTTGTTATTGGATACATTACAATAAAGTGATTGCATATCTTAATGCATCTACGCATTAGGATAAAAAGCCTTCTGTGTGCAGCAGCCCCCTTAATACTTACCTGAGCCCCATCCCTATCCAGCCATGTTGCACGAGAGTCTCGGCTTTCCGGGACTCCCCCTCCTCATTGGTTGAGACAGTAGTGGGTGCCATTGGCTCCCGCTGCTGCCAATCAAAGTCAACGAGCCAATGAGGAGAGAGAAGGGGCGGGGCCGAACCACGGCTCAGTGTCTGAACGGACACACAGAGCAGCGGCTCAGCTCGGGTGCCCCCATAACAAGCTGTTTGCTGTGGGGGGCACTCGGCAGGAGGGAGGGGCCAGGAGCGCCAACGGGGGACCTGAGAAGAGGAGGATCTGGGCTGCTCTGTGCAAAACCATTACACAGCAGTTAAGTATTAGGCATGTGCAATTCGTTTCGTTCCGAATTCGTTTTTTAACAAATTTTTCCGAATGTTCGTAAATTCGAAAAATTTGTAAATTCGTAAATACATACATTCGTAAATTCGTACATTCGTAAATTCGTACATTCGTACATTAGTAAATTAGTGAATTCGTAAATTTGTAAATTCGGAAATCTGAAATAATAATTAACTAATAATAACTTAAATACTATTACTAGTAACTATTAAATTATAGGTATTTATAGGTATTATTATAGGTAATTTCCTTTCAAATTTGGCTGTTAGTAAACGCAACACATACAAGTTTATCCGAAGGTTATGAATGATCCGAAATAACGAATGCCGTATCCAAACGAATGGAACATAATGAATTAATAATAATAGATAACAATAATAATAAAAACTTTTTATTATTATTATTCATTATTAATTTGTTCCGTTCCATTCGTTTAGATGCAGCATTCATTATTTCGGATAATTCGTAACTTCAGATAAATTCGTATTTGTTACGTTCACTGACAGCCAAATTTGAAAGGAGATTACAATACCTATAATTTAATAGTTAGTTACTATTTCAGATTTTCGAATTTTCGGGTTTTTGGATTTTCAAATTTCGAATTTACAAATGTACAAATTTACGAATTTACGAATGTACGAATGAACGAATTTACGAATGTACGAATGTACGAATTGCGATCATAACGAATGACCTGAAAAACGAAAAAAAAAATAAACTAATGAAACGAAAATGAACTAATTTTTTGGCTGTGCACATGTCTAGTAAGTATAACATGTTTGTTATTTTTAAACAAAAAAAAAAAAACAAGACTTTAATATCACTTTACTTCTCTATAGAGTCTTTAATGTAAAGTTTTCATTTCTTTGAGTTGATTCATTATTTCTATCTTTTGTAAACAATTTAAGAAAGCCTCAAGCGTTGTAATTTTTTTTCAAGATATAAATAAATATTAATTTAATTCCCTGGTGTGGGGGCCCTTAAATGGCGGGGCCTGTAGGCCGTCGCCCAATCTGCCTATTTGTTAATCCAGCACGGGTCCTTAGGGGTCCTTTGCCCTTTCATGAATGGGGTTTACACCAGTGACTGCCCATACTGGATGAAGCTCTCCATTGTACATCTAGAGGTACCCCCAGCTGGGCACCCTGGCTGTGTGTATTACATCTCTCACATCTATGTATTCCATGCCATTCCAGGTCATGTGGTACAGTATGTATTTATCATGTTGCAGATATTATTTATCATTGCATGCGTATTATCTGATAGTCATACATCATACAGACATTAATATGTCAGGTCTGCGGGATGATAAAGTATATGTGTATGTATGGGTATCTCGAGTTAATGAGCAATACATCATTTCCCAAAGGCCGGTTCCTTTCATTCTGTATTACATTTCTAAAAAGGGAACCCGTTTCCACCGAATTGACCTCACACAATTGACTATGTGATCTAGTTAGAAAATCCTCCGAGATTTGCTACTTTTTCCACTAAGGAATTTTAAAGGGCTCATTTTTTTTTTTTTTTTTTGAAGAGCTGAGGAAATTCTCATTGTTTCTGCAATCATCTGTTTTTTGTTTTATTTTTACCTGAAAATGACTCCAAAAAAGGTTTAAAGTGGAGAATATTGGAGGGAAAAGCGTCTTGATGCTCAGGGTGTTGATACAGTTTTTAGTGGACATGCACTTTAAGGGGCAATGGAGCGAAGAGGAAAAATTGAAGTGTATCTAAAGCCAAAACTTGTTTTTTTTTAAAAAATTGGATGGAGTGATGGGGGGTCAGATCCTTGGGTGGATTTTAAGAGCTGTTGGTGTCCCAGCTCAAAAGAGTCACCTTCTCTATTCATCATGGCTAAATTGGGAAAATCCAAAGTTTTGCATTATCAGAACAGGATAGAGGGGTGCACCTGTTCTAGCGATGACTGGCTTAGAGGGAATATGATTCAATTTGGAGGGATTTCCTCTCCTTTTTTGTATCAATAGGGCAGGGATTAAAGGGTAATCCCCCCAAAGAGAAACATTTCTGTGCTTTATTCAAAGTGAAAAAAAGTCTCTGACTGTAAAGCTGCTCATATAGTAATAGAAGTTTGTTAGACATTTTTTGTTTAAAGAGCGTTCATTTTCTAATCATTGGTGGGGTCAAATCAACATTCGTTTTTAACCACAGTGATGGGAAAATTCAAAGGAGCAAGATGGAAAATTGTTCTTCAACAAACAAACATCCAACAGTGGAGGTGGTTTTCAGTTGGCAAAGTCCATTCGATCCAAAATCAGATGTTAAACACAAACACTTTTTTTAACTCCTTTTGAAGGACTTTCATGAAGCCATCAAATTTTCATAAATACCTCCTCAGGTATCTTCTAGATCAGTGGTCGCTAACCTTTCAGTCCTCATGGACCACTAAACTCACAATTTTAAATCCTCAGACCCCCCAGACCTTCCCCCTCCTCCTCAGATCTCCCCAGACCTTCCCTCTCCTCTTTAGATTCCCCCCCAGACCTTCCCCCTCCTCTTCAGATTCCCCCCAGCCCTCCCCCCTGGTCCTCAGATCTCCCCAGACCTTCCCTCTCCTCCTCAGATCCCCCCCCAGACCTTTCCCCTCCTCCTCAGTTCTCTCCAGGTATCCCCTCTCCTCCTCAGATCCCCCCAGACCTTCCCTTTCCTCCTCAGATCCCAAAGACCTCCCCCCTCCTCCTCAGACCCCTCCCCCAACTTCCCCCCTCCTCAGATTCCCCAGACCTCCCCCCTCCTCCTCAGACCCCTCCCCCCAACCTTCCCCCTCCTCAGATCCCCCCAGACTTTCTCTCTCCTCCTCAGATCCCCCAGATGCCCCACCTCCTCCTCAGACCCCCCCCCAGACCTTCCCTCTCCTCCTCAGACCTCACAAGACCTCCCACTCATCCTCAGACCCCGTTAGGAGGTGCGCTTGTTCCAGTGACGGCTGGCTTAGAGAGAATTTGGTTCAATTTGAAGGGATTTCCTCTCCTTTTTGTATCAATAGAGCAGGGCATGAAGGGTAATCCCCCCAAAGCTGAACATTTCTGTGCTCTATTCAAAGTTAAACTGTAAAGCTGGCCATACACTAGTAGAGTTCCATTAGACATTTTTCGTTTAAAGAACATTTATTCCATTCTCTAATCGTTGGTGGGGTCAAATCAACATTCGTTTTTGACCGCAGTGATGGGAAAATTCGAAGGAGCTGGATGGAAATTTTTCTTGAAAAAACAAATCTCCAACAGATCCGAATGGTTTTAATCAGGAAAGTCCATTCGATCCAAAATGAAATGTTAAAAGAAAACATAATTTTTAACTCCTCTTGAAGGACATTCATCAAGCCATCAAATTTTCATACAAATTTTTGTTTGTAATAGTATATAGCCAGCTTTACTCTACTCTACCAAAACCTCTATGGGAATTGTCTGCGTGTCTCCTCTAGTATCTTCTAGAGCCTTGCTCGTCAACATTTTGGATCTTGCGGACTACTAATCTCACAATTATGAACCCCGCGGACCACTAACATGAACTTTACAGGCCTTATACACACAATGCTCCGGCTCTCTGTCCCCCTCCTACTCAATCACACTGTTGCCTTATACAAACATTGCTCGACCCTCTGCCCCCCTTCCACTGGATCACACTGCTGCCTTATACAAACATTGCTCCGGCCCTCTGCCCCCCTTCCACTGGATCACACTGCTACCTTATACACAAAATGCTCCAGCTCTCTGCCCCCCCCCCCCCCCCACTGGATGACACTGCTGCCTTATACACACAATGCTCTGGCCCTCTGCTCCCCTCCCCCTGGATCACACTGCTGCCTTATATACTCAATGCTCTGGCTCTTTGCCCCCCTCCCCCTGGATCACACTGCTGCCTTATTCAAACATTGCTCTGGCCCTCTGCCCCCCTTCCACTGGATCACACTGCTGCCTTATACACACAATGCTCTGGCCCTCTGCTCCCCTCCCACTGGATCACACTGCTGCCTTCTACACTCAATGCTCTGGCCGTCTGGCCCCCTCCCCCTGGATCACACTGCTGCCTTATACACACAATGCTCTGGCTCTCTGCCTCCCTCACCCTGGATCACACTGCTGCATTATACACACAATGCTCTGGCCCTCTGCCCCCCTCCCCCTGGATCACACTGCTGCCTTATACACACAATACTCTGGCCCTCTGCCCCCCTCCTACTGGATCACACTGATGCCTTATACACACAATACTCTGGCTCTCTGCCTCCCTCCTACTGGATCACACTGCTGCATTATACACACAATGCTCTGGCCCTCTGCCCCCCTCCCCCTGGATCACACTGCTGCCTTTTACAATATACTGTCAATATTGAACCCTACGTTCTAAGACTGGGGTGCCATTAAAAGTCATGTGCGTGTAAAGGCAGACGTCCTAACACTTATACAATATAGTGTACGTCATGTCGGTGACATTGCTTTGTTTATAAACAAAGCCAATGTTTACCATTTCAGTCCTGGCATTTGAGGCTAATTTTCTACCACAATTTTGTTAAATGATAAAATTGGTAATTTTGCTGCAAAATCAAAACTTGGCTACATCAGTCTGCTCATTCCAACCAGCAAAGGTCCCAAAGCACCATAGCTCGGTAGTCATCATATTGTTGATAGATTTGCTACTTAGAAGCCAAGCACGCATACAGTACATCTTGCCCCAGTTGTCTGATGCCACAATTCACCTACTATTCTCCTCTCACGAAAATCCACCATCGCTATGATCGTTAATGGCAGGTCTGCTAGGGAGGGGGCAAAATCATCCCAAAGGTGCAACATTGCTTACAATGCATCATCCTTTTTGTTCTTCATACAATCCATTAAATCCTTTTAAAGTCAAAGATTTAAAAAAAAATAATGGAAAGCCTCAAAGCACAGGAACATAAAACTTCTACCCTGTCTTCTTGCAATTCAATGTATTTAGCATACCTAGCAAAATAGTAAAGATGCCGGTAAGTTTTCCCCGAAGGAAACAAAAAGCTGTTCACCTTTCCGTAACGAAACAAACAAGTTGTGCAGGTTTTTGCAGGTATAAACATTATATTTACAGTTCTGAGTATATATGGAGAGAGGTCAGCACCAAACAAAAAACATATAATACAAATGTACCAACATCCCTGAAAATGGTAAAGAAAAGATTTATTGAGAATGGGACTTTAAAGGTACTTCATATATATATAGAAAAACAATTAATTTAGTAAAATTATAAATCATTTATTCAAAAAAAAAAAGGATATACATTTAAGGCACAATAAAAATATACAACTACAGTTACAATCATGGTCCTGGGTATGCACACCTGTCTAAACCCTGACCTAATGAGAAAACTGGAGTTGTATATACATAGTTCCTGCGTACTAGAATTTCGACATGTTTCGCCGAGACGGCTTCATCAGGAAAAGGACGAAGGCATTCAGGTACTAAGTATTAAAATCAATGAATTATACAGGACCTTAGGTGTATAAACAAAAAACAAAATTAAAATCAATTAACATTTCACAATACACAAAGAAATTTTTTTTAATTTACATAGTAATATATCCTGGTATGTTTGGTCAGCACATGGGTGGGCGGTTTAAAAATCTCAATTAGTTCAATTACTAGGTATGTGATGATTGTGTAAACCACAGATTTTATTGCAAACCCAATAATGTTATTGGAAGTTAGAGCATAAGTATAACTTGTATTTGTATTGTGGAAGCTGCACCGGTATAGGGTTAAGGTAGGGGGGTGGGAGAGGGAGGTGGGGGGGGGGGGGGGGTTGGTACATGTTGTACTGTTGTATTATTATGAAAAATGAAAAATAAAAATTGTTAAAAAAAAATTTACATAGTATAACATTGTAAATGCACGATTCATATTGGTATGTAAAAAAAAAAAAAAACACAACCCCCCTGCCCCCCCCCCCCAAAAAAAACCACACACAGCCCAGAGCCCCAGCCCCATACCTTGGTGGGTCCTGGAGTGAGCACAGCCGGGGGGGGGGGGGGGGGGAGCCACAAAGCCACAAATTACGGAGTGTACAAAAATACATTCCATTAAAGGTGAACTCCAGGCAGATATAACAGGCACAAATTAATGCAGTTTTGTATTTATTAATACATTATTAAACTATTATTTTTTTAATTAATACATTAGAAAAAAGAGAGACTGTTAAAGCCTCGTCCCAATAAAGTAAAAAAAGGAACAGGCCTCAACTGGAGTATACCCCTGTTGCCTATAGAAATAGGACTATAGCACAGCAAAGAGACAGCAACCAATAAAATAAAATATAGTCTTATTTATGCAATATTAAAAAGAAAAAAGATCAAAATAAAAATACACTTGCATCCCAATATTACAGTTTATAATCATATACAGACTCAGATGATAAGCAGTCCAGTATAGGTGGGATGGACTTATCCCAATACCTGTAAGGTCAAAGCGTTTTGCCAATATGCCAAAATTTGGCTTCTTCAGACATACAGAGAAGGCAAACGATCACTCGGCATTGAAGGATGTCTGTCCATCAGCGTCTAAGGCGGGCATAGGAGCACAACAGGTCCGAAAACCCCAAAGTAACAACAAATGTAACCACAGGTGGCCAGGACAAAATTTGAATATAAGCAAGCAGATCAGGTATACACCATATTGCCAAAAGTATTGGGACCCCTGCCTTTACACGCATATAAACTTTAATGGCATCCCAGTCTTAGTCTGTGGTGTTCAATATTGAGCTGGCCCACCCTTTGCAGCTATAACAGTTTCAACTCTTCTGGGAAGGCTGTCGACAAGGTTTAGGAGGGTGTCTATGGGAATGTTTGATCATACTTCCAGAAGCGCATTTGTGAGGTCAGGCACTGATGTTGGATGAGAAGGCCTGGCTTGCAGTCTCTGCTCTAATTCATCCCAAAGGTGTTCTATCAGATTGAGGTCAGATTGGTGCAGGCCAGTAAAGTTCCTCCACCCCAAACTCGCTCATCCATGTCTCCATGGACCTTTCTTTTTGCACTGGTCCAAGTCATTTAGTGAAGGGGAGGATTATGGTGTGGGGTTGTTTTTCAGACGTTTATTCCAGTGACTCTTAAGGCGTCAGCATACCAAGATATTTTGAAAAACTTCATGCTCCCAACTTTGTGGGAAAAGTTTGGGGATGGCCCCTTCCTGTTCCAACACGACTGCGCACCAGTGCACAAAGCAAGGTCAATGGTCATGTTGGAGCAGGAAGGAGCCTTCCCTAAATGGTTCCTACTCATAATCCCCCCTCCATCAAATGATTTGGACCAGTGCACAAAGCAAGGTCCATAAAGACATGGATGAGCGAGTTTGGGGTGGAGGAACTTGACTGGCCTGGACAGAAATCCAACCTCAACCCGATAGAACACCTTTGGGATGAATTAAAGCGGAGACTGCGAGCCAGGTCTTCTCGTCCAACATCAGAGCCTGACTTCACAAATGCGCTTCTGGAAGAATGGTCAAACATTCCCATAGACACACTCCTAAACCTTGTGGACGGCCTTCCCAGAAGAGTTGAAGCTGGTATACTGTAGCTGCAAAGGGTGGGCCAACTCAATATTGAACCCTATGGACTAAGACTGGGATGCCATTAAAGAGGAAGTAAACTTCCTCTGCTGACATTTACCTATAGGTAAGCCTATAATATTTCCTAAACATGTACAGTTTAGGAGATATTTACATTGCATGCAACCAGTGACATCAAGGGCGCATGCGCTCTAAAGGAATGGCCATGGGTGCCGTTCCTTCTGAGCCTCGTGCCATGAACGCTGGGTCCAGCACGAATGCGCAGGAGTGACGTTATCGCGGCTTCGGCCATCTACAGTGTCGGAGCCGGCGAACCCTGAAAGAAACTCAGGGGAAAATGTCGGTTTGCGGGTGCCGCTGCAACAGCTTCGTTCTAAGGTGAGTATTTCAGAATGAGCTAGTATGCGATGCATACCAACTCATTATACCTTTGTTTTGCCGTTTTTTTTTTTTTTCTGAGGTTTACAACCTCTTTAAAGTTCATGTGCGTGTATACATGAATCCCGTGTATTCCTTAAGATGGAATTATAACAAGCCCAGAGATGTAAACAGGGTCAGTCACAACAAGATGTGCCAAACAAACCCTGGCCGCCCGTGGCCAAACCCCGCTAGACACATTGGTAGAGATGCTGGTAAGCTTTCCCGCAAGAAAACAAAAATCTGCTCACCTTTCCCATGACTAGGCAAACAAGTCGTGCAGGTGTTTTCTTACAGGTTCAAAATATTATCTGTACAGAGTGTAGAAAAATACATTCCATTAAAGCTGAACACCAGGCAGATATAAAAAGCACAAATAAATGCAGTTTTGTTTCTATTAATACGTTATTAAATTATTATTTTTTAATTAATACATTATTACATTATTAAAATATTAAAAGAAGTGCAAGCAGTCTAAGTACTGAACTTTACCTTGGTAGCAGCTTCTTGCAGTTCCCACAGGGGAATTCAGTACAGAAGAACTCAGTTAAGTGAAGGGGTAAGCAGCATTAGGAGCCAGTGCTGTAGTGCTAGTAGAATGCGGTTAGGAGGAGAGCGCAGAGTGACAGAGAGATACGCTCTTAAATGTGCTACTTCTGTTTTACAAACCCTTTCCTTTTTTACAGTTTTTTTGCTCTTATTGTAGGGCTGCTGCGGAAGATGACCCTTACTCTCGCATGAAGCAAGTTTTGAAGTGGTATTTGTCTGGATTTTATAAGAAGCCAAAGGTAAAATAAAGGGAACAGTTCCATTTCTTCATCATTTCTAATCCTTCATGTCACTGGCATCCTATTTCAATAAAGAAGAAAACAAAAGTTAAATAACCAGCACATAGTAGATTTATTTCCTTTGTCACTAAGGAATATATGTAAATTAAGTTTTTTCAGTTTTAACTGCCATTTTCACCTTCTCAAGGAAGATGACAAAGAAGACTCTGAAGTCAAACTTTATAGACATATAAGATATATCCACAAAGGCTACACCACCCCACACATGGTTCTCCTGTCCCAGTGCCTCACTTTCGGCTAATTTACACATGCAGTCCCCTCTTTCCATAGACAAAATAAAAGTTAGGCATACTCCAGTTAGGCCTATTATCCGTGATTAAAATGTTTGGGTCTTCTTCATTTGGACCCAGGACTTTCGCAGGAATAGGTTACGTTTTTGCACGTGATTTCAACTGCCTGAATCTCTTATTCTAATGATCATTCTGCATTTTTTTTTTTTACGGAAGGTGACCTCTGCTTTGGAATTTGTATGCTTGGATGATTCTGATAGATTGACTTTTTACATGAATAGGGCAGTCATATTCTACAGACCAAATACAGGGCAAAGCAATAGGTTTGCTCTAAGGCTCCCTACCTAGCAGAACTTTCCTTAAACCTCCAACCTACCCCCACGGCCACTCCCTTCAGCGTCTTGAGGCAAGAAATGAAAGCGTGGTCACTCTATTCAGAGCTAATACAGGGATGTGGACTCTCCCCACCCCTAAGGGGCAGCACTGGGCCAATAGCCAAGCACCAGTGCTGCCATATGGGTGGAAGAGGAGTCACATGCCCCCCATATTCAAAACTACCTGATATGTTTTTTTCCTCTTGAGATTGAATGTAGTGGCAGAACAGCAAAGGTAAGTATGTGCTGCTGGGGAGGGACAAGCGAACCTGTTGCAGATTTGTTTTTAAAATATGCAAACCCAGACCTCCAAAGTTCCATGTCCCCATCTAAAGATTGTAAACCAAAACTGACTATTATGACTTCTCGCGTTTCTGTGCCACAGGGAATAAAGAAGCCGTACAACTCAATTTTGGGTGAGAAGTTTCGATGTTGCTGGTTTCACCCACAGACCAACAGTCATACTTTTTACATAGCAGAACAGGTAAATACGTCCAGTGGGGTTGATTTAATAAAACTGGAGTATGCGAAATCTGGTGCAGCTCTGCATAGAAATCAATCAGCTTCCAGGTATTATTGTCAAAGCTTAACCTCCTGACGACCACCCACTGTCGTTTGACGGCGGCAGAATGGCTCACCTGCGCAAATCGTAGTAGTTGTATGGAGGCCGCTTTAAGGGGTATAGCGGGCCCACCGCGTCACTGAGGAGCCGATGCACGTGCCCGGCGGCCACCATGTCCGCCTGGCACCCTCAATCTCTCCTGACAGAGCCAGAATGGGGATCACACATCCCCGTTCTGGCAGGAGAGAGGAGACAGATCGTGTGTTCCTAGTATATAGGAACAGCAATTGATCTCTTCCCCCAGGCAGTACCATCCCCCCTATAGTTAGAACACACTGAGGGAACACATTTAACCCCTTGATCGCCCCCTAGTGTTAACCCCTTCCCTGCCAGTGACATTTATACAGTAATCAGTGGCTATTTTTACCTCTTGATCGCTGTATAAATGTCAATGGTCCCAAAAAAGTGTCAAAAGTGTCCGATCTGTCGGCCGCAATGTCGCAGTCCCGATAAAAATCGCAGATCGCCGCCATTACTAGTAAAAAAAAAAAAAAAATGCCATAAATCTATCTCCTATTTTGTAGATGCGATAACTTTTGCGCAAACCAACCAATATACGCTTATTGTGATTTTTTTTTTTACCAGAAATAGGTAGAAGAATATATATCGGCCTAAACTGAGGAGGAATTTTTTTTTCTTTTAAACTTGGGATATTTATTATAGCAAAAAGTAAAAAATATTGTGTTTTTTTCAAAATTGTTGCTTATTTTTGTTTATAGCGCACAAAATAAAAACCGCAGAGTTGATCAAATACCACCAAAATAAAGCTCTATTTGTAGGGGAAAAAAGGGACATAAATTTCGTTTGGGTACAACGTCGCACGACCGCGCAATTGTCAGTTAAAAGTGCCGTATCGCAAAAAATGGTCCGGTCAGGAAGGGGGTAAATTCTTCCGGGGGCTGAAGTGGTTAATTGGACAAGCTAATGTTAGAAGCTGATTGGCTGCCATGCACAGGTGTACCAGCACCAGCGTTAGTAAATCTTCCCCAATGTGTATGTTCACGAAGATCTCAATATAAGGAAAGCAAAAGTGTGTGTGTATTCAAAATGTACTTTTCTTGCAGGTAAGTCATCACCCTCCAGTGTCTGCTTTTCACGTCAGTAATCGGAAGGATGGCTTCTGCATCACTGGGAGTATTCTGGCCAGATCCAGATTTTACGGTACTGATCAGCATCAATCTGAATGCACAACTGATAAGCTTTGTTTTTGATATTTCTGCCTAGATTTAAAGTGTTTGCCAAAAATATTTCTTTTTTCTAATTTTGGATAGAGTGGAGAAAGATTAGAACCCCTTCTGAGTTTTACTGCTATCTAGGGCTCCATTAAAGCCCCACCCAGGGCTGCTTTTAAATTTACCCATGCAGTGTGGGGCAAAACACCGCTGCGTGGGTGAACGCTTTTTTGGTTCAGGGGACAAGTAAAAAGACTTGCCTTATTCAACCCTCCAATAGCCTTTCTCATTTCCGAATCTCCGAAAGCCTCCCAGTCTGACTGGTCACAACTCTCTGACGTCACCCACATACAATGCAGGACCAGCAGTCCTAGATTGTATGGGAGGATGATGAAGGCCGACCCAAATCTCAGAGTGTCAGGCAGAGGAGGAGACAGGAAAAATTGTGCTACCAATAGTCTAGTCTAGCTGCAATCAAAAATACATGCCACCCTAAGGTTGGATGTTAAATATGAATTAATGTGTGGATTATGCTAACTACCTAAAATTTTTTATACCATACCACTTCTGATAACCAAAAAAAATATATAAAATATAGAACAAAAATGTGAAAAAAATATATAAAAAAAAAATATATAAAAAAAAAAAAATATATATATATATATATATATATATATATATATATATATATATATATATATATATATATATATATAGATATCTATATCTATATAGATATAGATATCTATATCTATATCTATATATATATATAGATATAGATATCTATATAGCTATAGATATAGATATATAGATATATCTATCTATATATTCATCTATATATAGATATATCTATATATATATATAGATATATCTATATATCTATATCTATAGCTATATAGATATCTATATCTCTATCCATATATATATATATATATATATATATATATATATATATAGATATAGATATATATATATAGATATCTATATCTATATAGATATAGATATCTATATCTATATCTATATATATATATCTATATCTATATCTATATCTATATCTATATATATGGATAGAGATATAGATATCTATATAGCTATAGATGTAGATATAGATATAGATATATATATATTTATAGATAGATAGATAGATAGATAGATAGATAGATAGATAGATAGATAGATAGATAGATAGATAGATAGATAGATAGATCTATATATATATAGATATATCTATATATAGATGAATATATAGATATATATATCTGTATCTATAGATATATATATATCTATATATATCTATATATCTATAGAGAGAGAGAGAGAGAGAGATATCTCTATATATATTTATATATTTAGAGATATACCGTATATCTATATCTATATCTATAGATATATATCTCTATATATAAATATAAAATATAATATAAAAAAAATGAAAAAAATGTGAAAAAATCAATTTTTATATTTTTTTATATTTTTTTCACATTTTTGTTCTATATTTTATACATTTGGCACTTGCACTTAAATCATTGATAGCTATTTGTTGTTAATATTGCACAAAGATTTTTTACATAAGGGGTATTATATTGTGGTGAAGTTTGGGCACATATATAAATTGTCAGCATGAAGAAAAATACCCGCAAGGAGTTCACACATAAATAGATAATAGATTTATATATATTTTTTTTTTGGTTATTAGAAGTGGTATGGTATTCATTTTTTAGGAGTTAGCGCAATACACACATTAATTCAGAGAAGGAGACAGAAATACAAAACTGAGACGTCTCCCAGAAGTTCAAGTCGTCCCCTGCTCTGTGTCTGTGTTGCTTTTGGAGAGTTCCCTTCGCTTTTTGCCTGGTAAAACGTAATCCGCAGGACAGGTAATGAGGGGAGCCCTGGAGAGCAGCAAAAAGCTGACAGAGTTTCTAATCTAATAAATAATATAATTTTATTCAATAATGTATTACAAAATAATGAAATTTGTCAAACAAAGAAAATTCTATAAACATCCTGAGTGTGATAAATTTTGAAAACGAGGTACAGCACAAAGTCCGACGTCACAATCAGGACAATGGAACCTGCTTTCTTTTCAGACTTTCTTTCCATTGCCATCGCTCTTTGAACAGCAAACCACGCACATCCTGGTAGGTGCGGCCTATTTTTAGCGGTTGGCGGTATGTAGTCCATAAAGTGACGACCAGTCAGGCGTTCTGGGTTGGCAACGTCAACAGCACGTGGTCCTGGTCTGTTCACAGCTACTGATGGCATCTGATGGGTGACAAAAATCTGCCCAGCCACCTTCCAGATAAAATCAGAATGAACAAGAGGCTTGTCACCCTTTGCTCTGTACAGGATATTTGCATTCCAAAGGCATTGTTCCTGGAGATGCATGAAAGTCTTCTTATAATATTTTTTTTGCTGTTTGCGCTTAGCCGGATAAAATTACATTGCCTGATCGGCTCTGTCGACACCTCCCATGGTGTTATTATAGTCTATCACGACTTGCGGCTTCAGCACATCTTTCCCACCCTTTGTGTGGACCATGGCAGTGGAGGTATTGTGCACAGTACTCATGAGACACACGTCCTTCTTGTCTCGCCATCGCATTGCCATCATCTTACCCTTCTGCCAGGCAACCATTTCTCTGGCTTTTAGTTTTTTTCTTGGCAAACATAGATGGCATGTCACGTCGGTTAGGCCTAACGGTACCATACGCATCAGTCTTGTTTTGAAGCAAAACCTCATACAGTTCCGGAGACGTGTAGAAATTGTCCATGGTCACACAACATCCCTGGTTCAGCAATGGCTCCAGCAGTGTAAGGAGAGATGATGTGGCCATCCCATAGCCGCTGTACCTGGGGTTGAACTTCCTGCCTTTATCGGTGTAAATGACCGAATTCCATATGTACCCAGTGGATGACTCGCAGAGCATGTAGGATTAGATGCCAAACCGCGCTGGATTTGATGCCAAACTGCGCTCTTTTGGATGCAATAAACTGTATCCAGCTTAGGCGTCCCTTGTAGGCCATCAAACTTTAATCCACGCTGACGTCCCTTTCTGGCACGTAGGTCCTCTGGAAATTGGTCACAATAATTTAGCATACCTCCCAGATTTTTTTTTCTAGTTTGGGTGCAGGATGCGCGGCCTCATCAAATTCTTCATTGTTCGTGAAGTGGAAATACTTCACGATGAGGGAAAACCGGTATTCTGACATCACGGTGCCAAAAAAACGGAGGGGCCAGTAGCTTATTGGTGGTCCAGTACCATTTCTGGAGCGGTTTTCCCACCACCCCCTGAAGAATGATGAGTCCCAGAAACTGCCAGATGTCCTCTTTGGTTACCGGGTTCCAACTTTCTGCTTCTGGAAAACCTGGCATGCAGCGTAGCGGATTGCTGCTCTTGGTAGCGATTATGTCTCTGTGACAATTTTTTTCAATTGCCTCCTCAGTGAGGAATAATTTCAGGTATGCCAGAGGGTTGTCACGCTCAACATCTACCTTCATCCCAGGTGATTCGGTGAAGGGGAATCTTGGGGGCTCTACTTGGTCTGTATCGCAGTCAATAGGGCACCAGGTGCGCACATCGCTGAGGTCAGGTGCAGGATCATCACCATTGTCACTTGTCAGATCAGTGTCAGTATCAGACAACAAATCTCCCCCACGACTCACTATCGCTCAGTTCTGCGAGCAACTCCGTGTCGCTGTCACTGTCGCTGTCACGCAACTGGTCCAAAAAAACGCTTTTGTAGTAAAGTGGCGCTTTTTTGATGCCATGTTATAAATATTTTATGGGCACAAATGTCAGCAAAATGGCAGGCAAGGGGCACTGAGTTATGGCGGACCAACAGGAGCTGTAGAGTAGAGAGGCAGAAGCATTATCAGGCAGGCAATAGACTGAAACAGGCAGCAGACAGAAGTAAAGCCCAAACTGATCAGGTCCATATTCCAGAAAACAAGGCAGTGTGGTCAAGCAGGCTCAGACAAATAGAACCTGTTAAGCAGGCACTGGGTGAAGTTACTGAGTTCCCTATACAAAGTAGTCACATTGCAGATCCATACATAGTCCAAAGATGGGGATATAGAGAAATCCGAGCAGCTCAAGTCCTCCTAGCCATTGTAGCCAAGCAAAATGTGTAATCCAAGAACTGCCATGGGCTGATTATTACTATAGATGTACAGAGTAACCCTAAGTGTAGCTAGTTCAAGCTATCATTCAGTGTTAAAGAGGAAGTAGACCCTGATGGGTTTTACTTCCTCTGTTTCTCGCTGCTGCAGCCTGCAAATGAAAAGCATAATGGGCTAGTATGTATCTCATACTAGCCCATTATGTGCCACTTACCTGCAAAAGAATCCAGCGATGTCCCCTGTGTGGGCAGCGTCCATCTTCTGGCCCTCTTGCTTCCGGGCCGCTCACTCCGGCTCTGTGATTCGCCGGAGCCGCGTGACGTCATTCCTGCGCATGCGCACGGGAGCCGCAACTAACGGCATAGGCTAGGGAAGAAATGGCACTTAGTTTCGTTTCTTCCCCGCGCCTGCGCCGTTGGAATTTCCGGCGGACTACAAGTGAAATATCTCCTAAACGGCGCACGTTTAGGAGATATTTCCACTACCTATAGGTAAGCCTTATTCTAGGCTTACCTATGGGTAAAAGTACAAAAAGTGGGTTTACAACTACTTTAAGGTGTGGAGATTGGGATAATGTTGTAGGGGAAGGGGTTGCTTGGGAATTCCAGATGCTCAGTGGAATAGTGCTGCTAGGGTGTTTTTGATGGACAACACACGTTAATTTCATTAGATTCCTGGGTTTCAAACTAGGCCTTGGATCAAATACTGGGACATTGCTGGGTAAAAGAGCTTTCTTAACAAAGATACAGTACAGTAGAGCTGCACGATTAATCGTTAAGAATCGAAATCGCAATCTTTTCCTCCTCCCGATCTTCTAAACAGCATGTCACGATTCTTTCCAACAAGTGCAGAGAGTTCTCACAGCTGGGAAAGGAAAAAAAAATCCTGGCAGCCTGCCAAGTTTAATCACAACACACAAATAAGTAGAAACAAAGTATCTTTTTGTTCTTATATCAAAGGAAAGAACTCCAGCGTAAAGGAAGAAAGTTTAACCATTATAAAGACCAAACCTTTTCTGACATTTGTTGATTACAATTAAAGCGGAGTTCCACCCAAAAGTGGAACTTCCACTCATCTGATTCCTCCCCCCCTCCGGTGCCACAATTGGCACCTTTCAGGGGATGGGGGGTGCAGATACCTGTCTACTACAGGTATTTGCACCCACTTCCTGGAATAGACTCCTGCGGGAGTCACGCCCCATCCCGCCCACCCCCCCCCCCCCCCGCTGTCTCCGGGGAAACACACAGGTCCCAGGAGATAGCGGGGACCAGTTAAGACGTGCAGCGCGACTCGCGCATGCGCAGTAGGGAACCGGGAAGTGAAGCCGCAACGCTTGACTACCCGATTCCCTCACAGAGAGTGGCAGCGGCAGCATCCAAGAGCCGAGCGATTGATCGCCTTTGGCTGCCGACATCGCTGGACTCCAGAACAGGTAAGTGTCCGTGTATTAAAAGTCAGCAGCTGCAGTATTTTTAGCTGCTGGCTTTTAATAATTTTTTATTTAGGTGGACTCCCTCTTTAAAAAACATTATTTTATGCTAGAAAATTACTTGGAACACCCAAACATGATATATATATATATATATATATATATATATATATATATATATATATATATATATATATTTTAGCAGAAACCTGTAGAATAAAATGGTGGTTGTTGCAATATTTTATGTCACACTGTATTTGCACAGAGGTCTTTCAAACGCAATATTTTTTTAGAAATACACTTTAATGAATTAAAAAAACAAAAACTAAACAGTAAAGTTAGCTCAATTTTTTTGTATAATGTGAAAGATGTTACACCGCGAGAATCGTGATCTTTATTCTAAGCAAAAAAATCGTGATTCTCATTTTAGCCAAAATCGTGCAGCTCTACAGTACAGTCTGGAAATTTCCAACAATTGTCTTAAAAAACTGTACAACTGCCTTGTCAGCAGTACAGGGAAGCCTCAGGGCCATTCTTATTTTAGAGAATATGCTAATTGTGCATTATACTGTACCGGATCTTTTACTGTGCTATATATACAGTGGAAATTTCACATAACACAAGCCAGTTAGTTTTTATCATTAACTTGTAATAATATCAGCTTAGAAAGCAGGTTATGGAGTGGTGTAGATTATTATTATTATTATTATTATTATTATTATTATTATTATACAGGATTTATATAGCGCCAACAGTTTATGGAAATTTTTAAGGCCCCTACCATATGTCACATATATACTGGTATGAGCGCAAAAGTTGCTTTGGAGGCTCAGAGCACCAAAAACTAATATTGCTGGGAAAATTTACTTTATGGTTTCCTGTAGCTCTCAGGGCCAATGTCTGCACAGCATCTACAGCTATTAAGGGGACATCCCACTCTACTTGTTTAATTTCTACACTTTTTTTCTTCATTGAAATTGGAATGATATCAGAAATGGTGGTGGGGATGCTTCACCACAGGGTCCCCTAGTAGTAGGGAAGAGCAGAATGGTTTAGGCATATTTGAATGGGCCATGATTTTCTAAAATCCCAAGCAGTGTAGCAAGCCCTACCTTAGTTCTCTTCTGCTGGGTCACAGAACTCCTTATCTTCTCATCTCCATAACATAAGGGGTAGGTGTCCTGTAGTCCAGAAAGGGAGAACCCAGGCGGGACTATCAACACTGCCCACTCGCAAATGTGATCATTCATACAAGCAGGACATCTCTCATGTTGTCTTCTTTCTCTGGAACTTCCCTCCATTTGCCATTGGGTATTCGCCAACATTCTAAGTATCTAATCCTTAATTCACAAGATCAGTGATCTACCATGTCCGATTACATAGTTACATAGTAGGCAAGGTTGAAAAAAGACACAAGTCCATCAAGTCCAACCTATGTGTGTGTTTATATATCAGTATTACATTGTATATCCCTGTATGTTGCGGTCGTTCAAGTACTTATCTAATAGTTTCTTGAAACTATCGATGCCCCCCGCTGAGACCACCGCCTGTGGAAGGGAATTCCACATCCTTGCCGCTCTTACAGTAAAGAACCCTCTATGTAGTTTAAGGTTAAACCTCTTTTCTTCTATATAGATTCTCTACTTACATTCAATCCAACTACAGCTGCCTATCCTCCCTCACTTCTAGTGTCTATGATGTTCCCTTTTGCAATCTCATTTTGACATGGTCCTCATTCCTGGTTATTCTTGTGTCTTCACACATTCTAATATCATTGTATATATATTTGTATGGTACTCTGCAAAATTGTGCTGCTATATAAATAATAACTGTTAAATGTGAAAGTGTGTCTTTGGGTTATACAGGACATATTCATTGCGACTTGAGGTGCCTCTAGAGTTACGTTCCTTTGAATTATACTCCGTTATGACAGAACTGGTCCAGGATTTTGATATTTGAAGAGTTGTACACTTTGTCTGACCTCTGAGTTAGGTTGTAAATCAGCCAATCAGGATGGGAGCTGTCATTTTGTGTAGCTGGAGTTTATATATTGCCCGCCAGCCTGTCAGCTCTCATCCGGCAATGGCAGCCAAGATAGCAAAGAAAAATAAGTTTGGACATCAGAATGCAAAACTATTCTTCATGTAAAAAAAAAAAGGAGAGTATTCTGCATTATGGATACAATTGAACCATTACAGATATGTCCACAAGTTGGGATTTCAGGTATGGTGGAGGAAGTTACGCTAAATCCTTTAGGATTTCAGGATCAAGATCTGAAAACCTAGCCCTGAATTTTTATTTTTTTGGACAGACCTATACGAGCGAAATTCCCCCCCCCCCCCCCCCGAAAATAAAAAGTTGAGGTTCTAACCTTTACCTGCTTTATCCAAAAATAAAACATAGTGTGGCCAAAGTTGGCTTCTAAGTTCTGGGTCATGACTTACTGGATTTTTCATGGTCTTCATTAACAGGTAATTCCCTCTCTGCAATATTAGACGGGAACGCAAGACTTACATTCCTGACCCGAGAGGAAGATTACATCATCACCATGCCCTACGCTCATTGCAAAGGTACTGCTTACATATGCTCCAGGTGTCTTACATAACGAGATGCATAAGTCACGGCCTGCTACTTATACTGATATTGTTTCAAACTACTTCAGTATGTCCCCACATTCTGGGGTGCACCAGGTGGGGGCAGCTGAGCTGAACAAGGACCTTCGTGGTCAGATCACCAGGGATTATCTTAAAAAGGAGCAGTTTTTTTAAACATTCAAAATGGCTTTTGAAATAACATTAAAGTGGATGTAAACCCTCACATATACCCAGTGAAGTGAACAGACGATAAACAGAGATAGGCAGAGGAATGAAGGAACATGCAGAGCTGTAATCTGAATAGACAAGCTCCCTGCTAATCTACCTCTAAGCACCCTCCCCGACACAAATTTTCAGCTGCTGTTATCTCATGTGTCGGAGAACTTATCAGAAGTGACTCATGCTAATAACAGAGGAATGGAGCAGAGAGAAATGGCACTTAGAGCTTTGGAGAGAGATAAGTAAAATATATGTGCTTAGGTCAAATTTCATGAATGGGGTTTACAACCACTTTAACATACTTGTAATTATATGGGATTTTAGTAATTGGGTTTTCTACATACTTTAACTACTTCCTGCCTGTAGGACTCCGATTTTGATAAGCCCCACCGGCTGCAGACCCCGACAACCATAGCCCAGGGTTGTCGGGAAGAGGCTCTTGTCCTCATCAACATTGGGACAATGTGCTTTGCCCCCTGCCCCAAAGCACCCACCCCCCCCATGTTGAGGTGGTTCAGGAGGGGGGCTCTCACTGTTCGGGAGTTCTGCTGTGAACCGAACAGGGGGATGTTCAGCTCATCCCTATTTAGCATCGCAAAAAACACTGATACCAGGGTCATGACTGCAACTGCAGTCCCTACGTCACCCGGCAGCACCGCCCCCTTCTGACGTCACATGACATTAGAAGGGAGCGGTGACATCACGTGATGTCAGAAGGGACGGTGCCAGCGGGTGATGTAGCTGGGTGGCCCTGCCCCCTGTCTATATCACAAATGTCAAAGCACAGAGTGGGCATACGGCGGAGGGCTCCGAGGAGGCAAGAGCATTTTTATTTTCTTCTATCTTTTGGGTCCGACGGGCGGCGTGATTAACGATGGATTTACATCAAGGTACACTTTTTTTATGATGTACCCGATACCCATTCACATAGGGGAGGGCCCTTCTTAAAGGGGGTTTCCAGATTCTGATAATCCCCCCGCCCGCAGACCCCGACAACCACAGCCCAGGGTTGTCGGGAAGAGGTCCTTGTCCCCATCAACATAGGGTCAAGGTGCTTTGGGGTGGGGGTAGATCCCCCCTGCCCCAAAGCACCCACCCCTCTTGTTGAGGTCATGTGGCCTGTTATAGTTCAGGAGGGGTGCTCGCTCGTCCCCTCCCCTTTTCTGACCTGCCGGGTTGCATGCTGGGATAAGGGTCTGGTATGAATTTTGGGGGGACCCAACGTTTTTCAATTTTGGCGTGGTATGGATAAGAGGGGGGGGGGAAATGCAGCTATCAGCGGGAAACCCATTGACAGCTGATGACTCATCGGTTGTTAAAGACGCCGCGGTCGGCTTTGCAGCCTCACTCCTTAACAACCAACTTATACTGCAAAGCTTTGCCCAATCAGGGTGCGAATGCACTGTGCAGTGCTCAGTGCATTGCAGGGGCAAATACCCTGCATGGCTGTCAACAAGGTTTAGGAGTGTGTCTATGGGAATGTTTGACCATTCTTCCATAGAGACATAAATGAGCGAGTTTGGGGTGGAGGAACTTGACTGGACTGCACAGAGTTCTGACCTCAACGCGATAGAACACCTTTGGGATAAATTAGAGCGGAGAGTGTGATCCAGACCTTCTCATCCAACATCAGTGCCTGACCTCACAAATGCACTTCTGGAAGAATGGTCAAACATTCCCATAGACACACTCCTAAACCTTGTGGACGGCCTTCCCAGAAGAGTTAAAAGCTGTTATAGCTGCAAAGGGTGGACCAACCCAATATTGAACCCTACGGACTAAAGCCCCGTACACACGGTCGGATTTTCCGACGGAAAATGTGTGATAGGACCTTGTTGTCGGAAATTCCGACCGTGTGTGGGCTTCATCACACATTTTCCATCGGATTTTCCGACACACAAAGTTTGAGAGCAGGATATAAAATTTTCCGTCAACAAAATCCGTTGTCGGAAATTCTGATCGTGTGTACACAAATCCGACGGACAAAGTGCCACGCATGCTCAGAATAAATAAAGAGATGAAAGCTATTGGCTACTGCCCCGTTTATAGTCCCGACGTACGTGTTTTACGTCGTGTCGCGCTGCGTTCAGAACGATCGGATTTTCCGACAAGTTTGTGTGACCGTGTGTATGCAAGACAAGTTTGAGCCAACATCCGTCGGAAAAAATCCATGGATTTTGTTGTCGGAATGTCCGATCAATGTCCAACCGTGTGTACAGGGCATAAGACTGGGAGGCCATTAAAGTTCATGTGAGTGTAAAGGCAGGTGTCCTAATACTTTTGGTAATATAGGGGTTTATTTACTAAAGGCAACTCCACTTTGCACTACAAGTGCACTGCAAGTGCACTTGGAAGTGCAGTCTCTGTAGATCTGAGGGGGACATGCAAGTAATATAAAAAACAGCATTTTTGCTTGTACATGATTGGATGATAAAATCAGCAGAGCTTCCCCTCATTTCAAATCTTCCCCTCAGATCTAAAGCGACTGCACTTCCAAGTGCACTGCAAGCACTTGCAGTTCAAAGTGGATTTGCCTTTAGTAAATCAACCCCACAGTGTACATTAGTATGATGGTCAGTGGAAAGAATGTTCCTTACACTTGGGATCCGTGGGAAGAATTATCCCCTTACAGATAGCTCAAATAATCATTGGTGCCAGTGGGAACTTATCTCAGTGTCAGAAATTGCTCAAGGAACCCTTAGCAACCTCTGGAGGAACCCTAGAATTCCATGGAACCCTGGTTGAGAAACCTTGGGTCATAGGCTAAGATGAAATAGGGCCATTGTGTATTTGAGGTCTGAGTTATCTACTAGGCTTAACTGCTTGTATCATTACATTTTTATTAGGTCTGTTGTACGGTACAATGACAATGGAGCTGGGAGGTAAAGTTACAATAGAATGTGAGAAGACAGGGTATGTGACGGAGCTGGAGTTTAAGCTGAAGGTATGTGTGTTTTCAAAACCTCAAAAAATCTTACATTTTCCAAGGAATAGTGTTTTTTTTTTTGGGGGGGGGGGGGGGCATTAACACTGAGGGTGGCTTCAACATTTGACTAATGGGGCGATACAGATGGATAATCACTTTAATGGTACAGTATGAGGTCAGTTTGGTGATACGACGTCCAGTGTTAAACATTGAATATTAGGTGGATGGAGGTCAGTCTTATACCTGGCAGTATTATGGGGGAAGGGAGGGCCTTGGTCAATAGATTGCAGGTTATGGTTTGGAGAGAATGTAGGATTTCAACTTGAGGATCGGTGAATAGACATGGCACTCTTCGCTTCTTCCTCCAGCAGCTACACAAAGGGATATGTTAGGAGGCAATGGGAGTGGTGGAAGAGCTGGCCCAGCACAGACAGTAATTAGACACTCCCAGGAGAGGAGAGAGCTAGGATGTGAAAGACAGAGAGGGACTGTTGTGGGGAATTAACTTCCCCGGGGTAGTAACATTTTTAGCAATTTCCAGCATTTTATTAAAAGATGTAAAATAATAATATACATAATAATAGTAATAGTATATACTCACAAAAGGAATGTAAATAAAAGCAGTGTAAATTATCCAGGAACCCGAAGGTCAGCCCTTCGATGGAACTCATCTGGTTCAAATGGATGTCCTAAAGCCAGCTGATGCATTTTGTGGGGACATGCCTCCTTCTTCAGCACCTTGCTCTGAGGAAGAGAGGAAGGGACCTGTCCCCTGAAATGCGTCAGCTGGCTTTAGGACATCCCTTTGAACCAGAGGAGGTCATTCAAGGGCTGACCTTCGGGTTCCTGGATCATTTACACTGCTGTTCTTTATATTTCTTTAGTGAGTATATACTATTATTTTACATCTTTTAATAAAGTGCTGTGGATAATGCACTAGTCGTTTGCGCCCTTTGTTTTACTATATTTGTTTGTACAGCTGGAAGATTCCCGGGTCTTAAAAGGGCAGCATCGTCTATAGACATGTGTAAAACGAAAAAATGTGTTTTGTTTCATTTCAATTTGTTATTTAAATAATTTAGTTTAGTTAAATTCATTGAATTTGTTTGTTTGTTTTCTAATTTGATTCAAATTCGGCATTCTGATTTGAATTTATTCTATTTGAATTTCAGAAGATGGTTATATTCTTTCTATTCTATTCTATTGTTTTTTTCTTTTCAGTTCTTTTTTAGTCTGTTCTCTAATTTTCTATTCTATTCTTTTCTATTCGATTCTATTACAAAATTAGACTTTTGGAAAATGGTTATATTCTTCCTATTATTCTATTGTTTTTTTTATTTTTTTATTTTATTTTCTATTCTAGTCTATTATTATTTTTTCTATTCTAAAGTATGCTATTCAAATTCTAATTCATTCTAATTTCAGAAGACAGTTATATTATTTCTATTTTATTCTATGCTATTATTTTTTCTATTCTTTTCTATTCTATTTTATTCTGTTTTACTCTATTATTTTCTATTCTATTTTATTCTATTCTATTCTTTTCTTTTCTATTCTATTATACTATTTTGTATGTGTTTCTAATCTATTCTTTTATATTCTATTTCTTTATTTTCTATTATATTTGGTTCTATTATTTTATTTTCTATTCTGTTCTGTTTTACTCTATTATTCTTTTATATTCTATTTCTTTATTTTCTATTATATTTGATTCTATTCTTTTATTTTCAATTCTATTCTGTTCTGTTTTGCTCTATTCTATTCTTTTATATTCTATTTCTTTATTTTCTATTCTATTTGATTCTATTCTTTTATTTTCAATTCTATTCTGTTCTGTTTTGCTCTATTCTATTCTTTTATATTCTATTTCTTTATTTTCTATTCTATTTTATTCTATTCTTTTATTTTCAATTCTATTCTGTTCTGTTTTACTCTATTCTATTCTTTTATATTCTATTTCTTTGTTTTCTATTCTATTTTATTCTAACCTTGTTATCAAATTTGATTTGAATTAAAATTTTGTCCAAATTTCGTTTTTGTTATTTCGAATTCTTTTAAATTAGTTTTTATTTTAATTCTGAAATTCGGATACACCCGAAAAATTTGTCCAAATTTTGTAACCAAACGAACGTGTCTACTCGTCTACATCATCCAGCTCAGATTATACAGTGGTTACTTTAAAATATAGAATTTATGTACAGTTTTTCTGGGAGTTTTTAGTGCTATGGTGTCAATGTATTTCTTCTTTAGACTTACATTTTTTCAGCAAGTTTAGAGGCACAAAAAGGACAAAAAGGAAAATATACGTAAACTCTTTCCCCCCACTTGGGATTAGTTGCAGATTGGCTACAGACACGCAATGAATTCCTGATCTGGCAGGTTTATTGTAAAGGTCATCTGCAATCTTCTCATTGCCATGCATGAACTTAGTTGCCCATTTCTTGACTGTGGCATATGAAGGGGTAATTGTCCCCAAAGTGTCCTCTGTGTCCTCTTGGAACAATTTCATCATCATTTATCGTCCTTTCGAGGTCTCAGATCACAGTGTGGTTAGCAATTTTATTTATTCTGCACATGCCTCTAATCAACCTCCTACAAAATAAAGAAAAAGCGACCATTGGACATATAGTTCATTTGTATTTACCGTACATAGAAAGGATTATTGATGATATACAGGGTGGATATAAATCAGTAATTAAAAATAAAAATCTAAAAAATCTGATTTTTTACATTTAAATCAATTATTTTTTATTTTTATCAAATTTATTTTAATAAAATGCTTTTGGAGTACAAATCTTGCTAAAGATAGTTTTCTATTTAAGACACAATAATAATTTAGTTTATTCAGCACAAAATGGAGCTTAGTTATTATTATTATTTAAGGTACTTATATAGCACCATCAATTTACGCAGCGCTTTACATATACATTGTACATTCACATCGGTCCCTACCCTCAAGGAGCTTACAATCTAAGGTCCCTAACGCACATTCATATACTAGGGCCAATTCGGACAGAAGCCAATTAACCTACCAGCATGTCTTTGAAGTGTGGGAGGAAACCGGAGTACCCGGAGGAAACCCACACAGGCACCTCCAGGCAGGTAGTGTCATGGTTGGGATTCAAACTACCATGTAGTATGAGGCTGTATATTCTGCAATATTTACATTTTTGGCAAACTAATTCAATGAATCCAAGCTCTGCAAGCTGAGATAACATGCACTGCATTGATGCATTCACACAAATTTACAGTAACCATGGGATAAACCAAAGTTCAGGAATATTCCTTTATTCCATTGTTTTGAAAATCTATGTACACTACAAACTGTATGATTGAATTGGTTCTGATGTGGCTGTTTTACTAACCTGACAGCTTATTATTCGAAATAAGACATCCTAATTTTGTTTGCAAAGATTCTAACTACCAGCAAGCATGAGTCCTTAGATTTAAAGAGCACCTGTCATTTTAGATCCATCATGGCAGCGCCTGTTAGTGGGCATCCACTCACCTACTGCCGCCACGTCCCTCACCTTGTTGTGTCACTGCCACATCACCAGCCGCCCCATTAAAGTGAATGGGACTGTTGGGGATTCAACAGCGGGTCAGAGGAGGAGCCTCTGTGGGACAGAGATGACAGTTGCTCTTTAAAAGTTATGATTTAAATCGAGTTGATTTAAATCCAGCCTTTTTACTAGTGATTTAAATCGTGATTTAAATCAACTTGATTTAAATCAAATCCACCCTGATGATATATGTCAAGTTCCACCTCCCCTCCCTTCACCATTTTTATCGTGAAGCTTACAACTTTTTAGTTAACCTTTGTATTATTAATATGTATTGCTGAAAGTCTGCAGCCTCCTTATCTTGTGTCTTTTTACCTACAGCCGTTCTTTGGAGGAAGCGACACATTAAATCAGATCAGCGGAAAGATCAAAGTGGCGGGTGAACTCCTGGCAAACCTCGATGGGCACTGGGTGAGGAGTTTTAAAGTGTTTGTTAACCCAAAAAAAAATAAAATTCAGATCCTGGTCCCTTAAAGCAGATTAAACAGCACACTGCTTGCGCTGTGTAATCTGTCCCCCTCTAAACTGTAAAAAAAAACTACCTGATCCTGTCACTTCCTGTATCCTCCTCTCTCTACTGACCACATTAACCAGAGCTACTCAGCCCTGACCACCGTGGTCAGAGTGCGTCCCTCCGTCACACGCTGCCCTGCTCTCAGCTCTCCTCTCTCCCCCTCACCCCCCTCCTTCCTGCCTGTCAGTTTCCCTCTCTGTGTCTGTCTCCGCTCCGCCCCCCACCGCTATTATAAAAAAAAAAGACTACAATGGTCACTGCTAGCCCCTCTATTAGAGGCTGGCATACCACACTCTGTAAATCTTTTCAAAGGACAAGCGTTGTAAATAACTATTTTGTGCTGTCTTCAGGCTGGTCACGTGACTCGCGGCCGCTTTACAGCTCCGAGACAGGACTTTTGCGGGAGGCCACGTGATCTCCCCGGCTGACGTCAGAGGGAGACCTCGCCCCCCCCTGCAGAAGCCCTCCATTTGAGCTGTATAGCGGCCGCGAGTCATGTGACCGGCCTGAAGACAGCTGGAAATCAGTATTTACAACGCTCGTTTTTAAAATGACTTGCATAGTGTGCTATGTAGACATGTGCAAATTGTTTAGTTCCAAATTCATTTTTTAACGAATTTTGACAAATTCGTTAATTCGGAAATTTCCGAATTTCCAATTACCGAATTTCGAATTTTTGGAATTCGGAAAATCAAAATTTGGGAAATTTGAAATTTCAGAAATTCTAAGTTGGAAATTCGAAATTTCGGAAATTCGAAATTCGAAATTTTGGAAATTGGAAAATTTCAGAAATTCGAAATTTCAGAAGTTCGGAATTTCGGAAATTCGGAAGTTCCGAAATTCAAAATTTCAGAAATTCGAAAATTCTAATTTAGGAAATTCAGACATTCGGAATTTCGGAAACGTGAGATTTCTAAAATTTGGAAATTTGAAAATCCGAAAATAAAAATGAAAATCTAAAAATTCTAAAGAATGAAAATCTAAAAATTCGAAAACCTGAAAGCCTGAAAATCCTTTCAAATTTGGCTGTTAGTGAACGTAATGAGTACGAATTTATCCAAACTTATGAATTATCTGAAATAAATGCCGCATCTAAACAAATGGAACATTACGATCTAATAATAATAAATAACAATAATAATAATAAAATCTTTTTGTTATTATTATTTATTATTAATTTCTTTAATTCCATTTGTTTAGATGCAACAGTCGTTATTTTGGATAATTCGTAACTTCAGTTAAATTTGTATTCGTTATGTTCACAAAAATTCCAATACCTATTTAATAGTTAGTTATTATTAGTTAGTTATTATTTCGAATTTTACTGATTTTCTTTCTTTTTTTCAGATTTTCAGATTTTCGATTTTTTGAATCTCCGAATGTTCGAATTCCGAAAATCCGAAAAATCCGAAATTTGGAATTCTAAAATTCTGAAATTCGGAATTCTAAAATTCGAAATTCGGAAATTTAAAAATTTCAGGATTTCGAATATTCGGAAATCCGAAAATTCGGAATTCGGAAATTTGGATTTTCAGATCTCCAAATTTCAAGTTTTCGAATTTCCGTATTTCAAATTTTCGAATTTCCGAAATTCGGAAATTTGAAAATCCGAATTTTCAAATTTCCAATTTCTGAATTTTAGAAATTCTAGAATTTCTGATGAAAGAAAAAAAAAAAACGAATGAAACGAAACAAACAGATTTTTAATCTAGAGGGGCTGGCATAGACTTAAAGAAATGGGTTCACAAACACTTTAATTACCTTTTTAGCAGTCAGTAACATTCAACAAAAACAAGGAAAACTTTTTTATGTATAATGTGGCGTGGGCTGGCTTTACCCTTACATTTAGCTGAACAGCTCTACTATATAACTATATTCTATATTCTTTCCAGGATCGAGAAGTGTATTTAAACGATGTACAGGGTGGCGACAGGGACATTTTCTGGAATCCAACGTCGGACATTAGAAGACAGAGGTTGAAGCGGCACATCGTGCTGTTTGAAGAGCAGACAGAAATGGAGTCAGAGAGGTAAATAATGTAAAGCAACTTGGTGTCTAAAGTACAAGTCTAAAAGCAGGACCCCCTTGTAAAGAAGACAGACTGCAGTAGTCTAGGGCAGTGGTGTCCAACACTTCATATTCCTGATATGTGCCTGCTGTATACATGTACTTGTATCAAAGTATCCTGTTCTCTTTGTATTGCTTCCTTTGTGTGAAATCCCTGCTGTTCCTGCTAGTCCTTCTGCTTTCCTGTTAAAAACTGACCACACTAAGCAGGAGAACACACCCGTGGTCAGTTCTCTAGCTATACTGGGAATTCAGCCTGCTCTCCTCCAAAGATTAGACTTGCCCTGACATGCCCCTGCCGCACAGCCATTCACTGGGAAGCTCAGCGTGCTGTTGCTTCTCCTTCCCCCTGCTCTTATGCAGCAGAGAACAGAGGGAATATGATCACTTATATAAAAGTGAAAAAAAGGGTATTTATAATGTTTTTTTTTATATCTATACACAATAGTTTTGACTTTGATTTCTATTTTCAACTGAATGGATTGTTTTACAAGGTGATCGTTTACACTCATTTTAACACCGGGCCCATTCTGACATTTCTCACATACTGTATATGTAAAAAAACAAATTTTTTTTGGCTATAAAATTACTAAGAACCCCCAACCATTATATATTTTTTTAAACAGAGGCCCTGGAGAATAAAATGGTGGGTGTTGCAATTTTTATATTTCCCACGGTATTTGTGCAGCGTTTTTTTCAAATGCTATTTTTTAGGGGAAAAAAAATACACTTTAGTTAATCTTAATGCTCAAAAACACAATATAGTACCCAATTGCTCAGGAAAATATAAAAGACGATGTTATACTGAGTAAATAAATACCTAACATGTCATTCTTTGAAATTGTGCACGCTCGTGGAATGGCACCAAACTACCGTACTTTAAAATCTCCTTATGTGATGCTTTATAAACCCTTGCAGGTTACCAGTTTAGAGTCACACAGGAGGTCTGGTGCTAGAATTATTGCTCTCGCTAGAAGGTTTGTGGCGATACCTCACAGGTGTGGTGCAAACACTGTTTATATGTGTGCGCGACCTACGTATGTGTTCGCCTTTGCACGCAAGCATGGGAGGGACAGGGGTGCCTTTATTATTTATTTTAATTTAGAGGGAAAAAATGACACTGTATCTTTACATTTTTTAATCTCTTTTATTGCTATTAAAAAGGGATGGACAACAGTCCTTGTGATAGGATGAGAAGAAAAAACAGGAAAGGTGCCTCTTAGTAAAACTGTATATTTAATGAAATAATTCCATTAAAAGCACTTTGTTAGTCCGGCATGGGAAGCCTCAGTATAGGCATACAAGATTGCGTCCTCCTGTGTCAAACAGTCATATTCCACTCTTGCTGCCGGCTGGTCTGTACGGCGTAAGCTTCCGGGATTCAGTGATAATCCAGAACGAGGCTTGGACATCCGCCGAGCAGTCGATTGGAGGGCTGGGGCGCTGGAACGCAAATCCAAATGTATGTGCTGTACTGTCGTTAAGCGACGCGTTTCAGAGCATTCGCATTAGAGCGCGCTCCTTTCTCAAGCTCTTGGGAGCTTGAGAAAGGAGCGCGCTCTAATGCGCATTAAAGCAAGGGTTGTACCATCATCCAAGACTTAATGTGATAAAGGGTTTTGGGAGCCTGGTCCCCAATCAGGGCTTACCAAGGAAAAGAGGAGCAAATGGACTATCTCGGTACAATGTAAAAAGGGATACAACTGATATATATAAACAAACATATAAAATTTAGAAAAAGTTTATTGATACATAGTACATGACAAGAAGAGTCAGTAGTAAATTAAAAATATAGGTGACTTGGTCATGGACAGTGTTTAGACTAGTTTCATGAACTGAGCCGCTTCATCAGAGAAAACATCTGTAATTTAATCGACACAAGATCAATGACAATATAGTCAGTCATATACAAAAATTATATATAAATATATACAGTTCATAAAAATTTATATTGTACAGAAGGAAAAAAGGGAGGGATGTAAGGCTGCCTACCCAAGTCCTGGTGTGCACACGGCATCACCAGTGGGGTCTCCCGAATTGACTGAGGGAAACTAACACGTTGAGGGAGTTTAACAAGACTTGTGGCCACTCATTAACATTAGAAGAAAAGAGGTTTAACCTTAAACTACGTAGAGGGTTCTTTACTGTAAGAGTGGCAAGGATGTGGAATTCCCTTCCACAGGCGGTGGTCTCAGCGGGGGGCATCAATAGTTTCAAGAAACTATTAGATAAGCACCTGAACAACCACAACATACAGGGATATACAATGTAATACTGACATATAATCACACACATAGGTTAGACTTGATGGACTTTTTTCAACCTTGCCTACTATGTAACTGTGAGGGGCTGGAGTCTGGGTAAAATAAAGTAAGATGGATGAACCAAAAACTAGATAACAAATCAAGGGAAAGCACAGGAATGAAGGTGGAATTAATTTTCCTTGGTAAGCCCTGGTTGGGGACCAGGCTCCCAAAACCCTTTTTCTCAATGCCCCATCGTTGATGTCTATGGGAGGAATCGTGACCCATCATTGGTGTCAATGGGAGGAATGGTGCCCCATTGTTGGTGGCATTGGAAGGAATTCTGTCCCTTCATTAGTGTCAGTGGGGGGGGGAATTATGCCCCATTATTGGTATTCGTGGATGAAAATATTGTCCCAAGGGTCAGATAAAAGCAAGCAAAAGGCCACATCTGGCCCCCGGGCCGCAGTTTGGAGACCACTGATGTAGAGGCTCATTTGATCTGAATGTATTCCAGGTTGTGGCAGCATGTGACGAGCGCTATCCATGATGGAAACCAAAACCAGGCTACGGATGAGAAGTACATTATAGAGGATGCACAAAGAAAGTCGACAAAGGAGCGAAAAGATAAAGACGAGGAATGGATGCCCCAGCTCTTCATATATGATGACTTCCAGAAAGAATGGAGATATAAGCATGAAGAGTAAGTGCTTAGTGCAATTTAAATGGCTACAATATTTTCTTCATAATGATGCTCAGGAAATATTTGAATTTTTTTGCAGCGTGGTTATGCAGTCATGCTCGTTTGGCTGTACTTCTGAAGCCCACTGTTGGCTGACGTCACAAAGCCAGTCCAGGCTGGGGCAAGATCGTGACAATGGAGTCGGGGTCCGCCCACATGCCTGGACTGGCACCCGACTCAGCCTCTCAGCGAGCCACTGAGTGCTCAAGTGAGCAAAAGGGGGGGGCAGAGCAGACACTGACAGTCACCAGGTCTCTGCTTGGGGAGCTGTGAGAACCAAGCAATCGCGGTGTTTGATCACTCGGTTCTCAGTCTTAGAGCCAACAGGGGACCGATGCTGCATCCACCTAGGTAGGTGTGATTCTAAAAAAAAAAAAAAAAAACATCTTTTTTAAGGACCCAGTCTTTTTCTAATATTTGTTATTTACAGGTAAAAATCTGTATTTTTTTGCTAGAAAATTACTTAGAACCCCCACACATTATATTTGTTTTAGCAGAGACCCTAGAGAATAAAATGAGATTTTGTTTATGTCACATGGTTTTTTCGCAGCGGTTTTTTAAACAAATTTTTTTCCCCGAAAAAATACACTTTCATAAAATATATATAGTTTTTTTTAAAACATAATATATACCCCAATTTTTGTATAGCATGAAAGATGATGTTACACCGAGTAAATAGGTACCCAATATGTTGTGCTTGAAAATTGCGCATGCTCGTGGAATGGCGCCAAACTATGGTACTTAAAAATCTCCATAGGCGACGCTTTAAACATTTCTGCAGGTTATCAGTTTAGAGATACAGAGAAGGTCTAGTGCTAGAATTATTGCTCTCACTCAGGGAGATTGACACCTTGCGAGCCCCGTCGTAGGAGCCAGCGCCGAGCTGGCTCGCTCATCGGGAAAGGAAAAATGTGTTTTTTCCTTTCCCGATGAGCGACAGGCATTGCTGACAGGTGTTTGGTATGAATCATGAGGGGGAACTCCACGCCAAAATTTAAATAAAAAACCGACATGGGTTCCCCTCCAAGAGCATACCAGGCCCTTAGGTTTGGTATGGATTTTAAGGGAAACTCCCTACGCCGAAAAAATGGCGTGGGGGTCCCCCCAAAATCAATGCCAGACCCTTATCCGAGCACGCAGCCCTTGCCGGTCAGGAAAGGGGGTGGGGACAAGCGAGCGCCCCCCCCTCCTGAACCGTACCAGGCCACATGCCCTCAACATGGGGACAAGGTGCTTTGGGGGGGCGCTACCCCCAAAGGGATTTTGGGGGGACCCCCACGCTGTTTTTTCGGCGTAGGGGGTTCCCCTTAGGACCAATACCAGACCTAAGGGCCTGGTATGCTCTTGGAGGGGAATTCCCTCTCGCGCCCGCTGCATTAGGAAAATGTGTTTTTTCTATTGCCGCCAGCGCGAGATGTACAGTACCCTGTCGCCGAGAACCAGTGATAGGCTCGCGCTGGAAACACATTCTCGTAGGGCAGGTACTGTATGTGGGCTTTTACACGCACAAGAACTTTAATGGCATCCCAGTCTTAGTCTGTAGGGTCCAATATTGAGTTGGCCCAACCTTTGCAGCTATAACAGCTTCAACTCTTCTGGGAAGGCCGTCCACAAGGTTTAGGAGTGTGTCTATGGGAATGTTTGACCATTCTTCCAGAAGAGCATTTGTGAGGTTAGGCACTGATGTTGGATGAGGTCAGGTCCATAATCCCCCCTCCACCAAATGATTTGGACCAGTGCACAAAGCAAGGTCCATAAAGACATGGATTAGCAAGTTTGGGGTGGAGGAACTTGACTGGCCTGCACAGAGTCCTGACCTCAACCCAATAGAACACCTTTGGAAGGAATTAGAGCAGAGACTGCGAGCCAGGCCTTCTTGTCCAACATCAGTGCCTGACATAGGTGTGCACAGCTTATTGCATAAGGGTGTGCACCCCAAAGCTCAAACACATATGCATGTGTATATATACTGACGGCGTCAGTAGGGCAGAGAAAAAAAAAATATTTATATAGATGTAGCACCCTGGTGTTTAGGCAGGGTTGCTCCTAAATTTACCTGCCAGGTATAGTTACCTTGGCTAATTGTTGAGGATCAATTGATTTCACTGTAAGTCTGTAATTGCTGCACTTCTCTCTTTTGCTGCTAGGTGGCCGGGTACCTGGTGGCGTTAGATATGAGAAGGGCACTGCAAGGTCAGATTATGTGTATATGGGGTATCCCAACCAATGGGCAGGGGTTTTCTTAAATCTCTTGGCCTGCTGGGAGAACCAATATATTTGGGTGGAGTCAGGTGATCAGGGTTCTGTGCCACCTGGAGAGCTGTCTGGGTGGACATGTGTTGTATTGCCCAGGCTGCTAGGCCAGAGATTGGGCCTATCGACCAGGGCATCTGGCTGCTAGACTGTCTGAGGGCCTATCCAGAAGCAAGAGAGCAGAGTAGGGTTGGGATTGCGGCTTGCAGTCCAACCAGAAGTGACGGTTCTGCCGGCCCGAGAACCTGTCATGTTCGGAGGTAGAGGGGAAGCTGTCGCCAGTAAGGGACCATCCACCTTATTACCGGAGACCACAGTGAGTAGCTGAAGCAAGTACCGGAGCAGTATTCTCACCAACCGGGGACAGTGAAGAATCGGGAAACTTCAGTGGGTATCAAGCCAGGGACCCAGCCAGCGGAGGTGACGCTTTCAGAGCAGCCAGGGACCGAGCAGGCCAGTGGGGTGAAGCTTGAGAAGTATCTGCAGTGCCAAGCTAGGGACCCAGCAGAGAAGCGGGAGTGACGCTTGAGGAAGATACCACCGTGAAGATTGGAGGAGCTCTAGGGATTTAGTGGCAGTGAATCAGTGGGTCTAGTGAGAGAGAGACTGGGAGCTCAGTGGGCTGAAGAACTACAAGGAGTGATTGTAGTGGAAGTGAAGGGGCTGTTACCCTTTGGTGTTAGGAACTGTTAAAGACTGATGCCATAGGAGACAGCATTCCTACACATGCAGATGTGGCGTCTTCTCGGATGCCTTTTCCATGCATGGCTGTCCTCCTGTTGAAGTCTCAGAGTCTGACAATTGAACTTGCAACTATCTAAGGGTGTCCTGGCCCGAACCCTCTCTCCCCCCAAAAAGTTTGTTAAGAGAAATAAACTCTCTTTTGCATTCAAGAAGTGTCTGGCGCCCAATAACGTTAACTACTCTGCATCCACCATGCCTCACAACCCACCATATACAGAAGGATGTCAGCTATCTCTGGCCCTGGAGGTCCTCATTAGACCGAAGGAGGCCTGCCTGGGACCTTGCTACAGGGTGAGGGAAAGGGGGTTGAGGGGGAGGCCACTAACACGTTTTAAGGTTGTAAAACATGTGTTTCGGTGTGAAGATTTGTTTTAACTTCATCAGAACTGCACTTTGTGTTTTGCTAGGGGTTTAAAGTACAGCTTTATAAGCGACTTTAACAACAGAACTTTATTACTGGAAATAACCTAGAATTTTTTACAAATCATTTCCTTATTTGTACTATATATTGTATTATATATTTCCTTATTTGTACTATATATTGTATTATATATCTCCTTATTTGTACTATATATTGTATTATATATTTCCTTATTTGTACTATATATTTCCTTATTTGTACTATATATTGTGCTATATATTTCCTTATTTGTACTGTATATCTAAGGGATCTTGCAGGCAGATTGCCAAAAATGATGCAAGTTATGTTCAAGTTTTTTTAATTTCTTTTATTGATTGGAATGCAGCCTATTCCTGTACTCACAGGTGCATAAACATCAGGTCATGTTTAAATCCGTAAAAAAACAAAAAAATAAAACAGTCTTCATTGCTGATCAGTATATTACACACGTGAATACATGCAATCATGTGTGTAAATAACATCTCTGGCCTATTAGATAGCAGTGTGGGAGCAAACAGTTTTCTTTTACACACACATATACACATTCACTCTAATCTTCCAGAATCGCATTTGTGAGGTTAGGCACTGATGTTGGACGAGAAATCCTGGCTCGCAGTCTCCACTCTAATTCATCCCAAAGGTGTTCTATCAGATTGAGTTCAGGACTCTGTGCAGGCCAATCAGGTTCCTCCACCCCAAACTCGCTCATCCATGGCTTTATGGACCTTGCTTTGTGCACTGGTCCAAATCATTTGGTGGAGGGGGGGATTATGGTGTGGGGGTTATTTTTCAGGGGTTGGGCTTGGCCCCTTAGTTCCAGTGAAGGGAACTCCTAAGGCGTCAGCATACCAAGACATTTCATGCTCCCAACTTTGTGGGAACAGTTTGGGGATGGCCCCTTCCTGTTCCAACATGGCTGAGCACCAGTGCACAAAGCAAGGTCCATAAAGACATGGATGAGCGAGTTTTGGAGTGGAGGAACTTGACTGGCCTGCACATAACAGCTTTAACTCTTCTGGGAAGGGTGTCCACAAGGTTTAGGAGTGTGTCTATGGGAATGTTTGACCACTCTTCCAGAAACGCATTTGTGAGGTTAGGCACTGATGTTGGATGAGGTCAGGTCCATAATCCCCCCTCCACCAAATGATTTGGACCAGTGCACAAGGCAAGGTCCATAATGGCATGGATGAGCGAGTTTGGGGTGGAGGAACTTGACTGGCCTGCACAGAGTCCTGACCTCAACCCGTTAGAACACCTTTGGGATGGATTTAGACCGCAGACTGCGAGCCAGGCCTTCTCGTCCAACATCAGTGCCTGACCTCACAAATGCGCTTCTGGAAGAATGGTCAAACATTCCCATAGACACACTCCTAAACCTTGTGGACAACCTTCCCAGAAGAGTTGAAGCTTTTATAGCTGCAAAGGGTGGGCCAACTCAATATTGAACCCTAAGACTGGGATGCCATTAAAGTTCATGTGTGTGTGTAAAAGCAGGCGTCCAAATACTTTTGACAATATAGTGTATAAATGCACATAATATATGAACCATACTTGCATTTTCTGGCCAGGAACTTTCTGCCAGGAAGATCTGGCGTTTATACATTGTGTGCCAGGACCCTAATTGAGAAGCAGCTTTTTCCTCAGAGCAGAGCGAGCGGTGATTCAGGCCAAGCGTGGGTGTGCTCTATAAATAGAGAAGAGAAGCTGGTACAAAAGCTGGAAGGCAAAATTTTAAAAAAGATGAGGAGGAGGATGCAGGTAGCTGAAAATAATTGAAATTTCTCTGCTTCGAGAGCCCCAGGAAAGGTTCCTTCAGGTCCTCAGTGAGATGTCCAGTCTTGGTCCAGGTGATTGTATACAGAATTAAAGAAATTAACTGCATTGCCCGTATTCAGAGAAGGAAGGTAGTCATCATCACAGATCACTGGGTCTTGCCACCCAACTTGTTGTCAGCACTTGCTTTGTGGGGAGGGAGATGGCCACTGGCTCTTGCCATTCAAACGGTGGAAGGGAGCCACTAGTGGGAGCTCCATCGGTGTTCAAGGTCTGGTGCCCTATATTCATGCCAACACATCTGTACTTGCAGGGCAAATGACAGGTTCTCATGAAAAAATGCCCTTCGTTTCTGGTATACTTGGGTCATTGGAGAGGATCGTTCGGTGTCCAACATACTGCAGAGCCCCTGATTGAATCTATTTAATACTCTCAGTGTCTAACCATTCTCCAAGAAAACCAGCTCTGAAGAAGGGGGAGGCAATGCCTCCAAAACGCATTGGATCCACTTGTATATCTTTATCAAACAACTATAAAAAAAAAAGTGAGACATTTTTCTGGACACTGGATGCTCCTCTCCAATCACCTAAGTGTTTCCACACCCCCATTGCCCTTATCAGAAATGTAGCAGCCTTAGACCCCAATGAAGACTATCACATATCACCTACAATTGGGATATAACCCATTGGAAGCAATTTTTTTATACCCTCCACACAGTATTCTGCCACTAGGAAGCCTCTAGCAGCACCAGTCCAGGGCTGTCTTCCACCCAAATTCATTTTTTAGTATGGATTTTTTTGTATCACGCAAAAAAAAAAAAGAAAAAATGTGTGAGGTCCCCCTAAAAATAAATACCACTCCCTGGCTGGCCAGGAAAGGGTGAGGGGTGGTGGGGGGAAGGGTGCACCGCTCCCCCTCCTGAACCATACTAGACCATGTGCCCTTAACATGGACAAGGGCCTCAGCCTCACTACCGTGGCTGTTGGTTGTCGGGGTCTACAAGCAGGGGGCGTATTGGAATCTGGAAGCCCCCTTTAAAAATAAGGGGGCATCCACATACTGGCACCATCCTACATGAATGAGAAAAGGGGTAGTTGGTACCCCTATTCATTCCAACAAACCATATATGACCTCAAATTAAAGATACCCAAACATTTGAAAAGTCGTTTATTGAAAAATATAAATACAAAAAACATATTGCCCTTTGTAAATCTACCGTCAATCATGATGTAGTTAAAAATCTTAAAGACTCAGCGCGACAGATCCCAACGATCCTGTTTACCAAATGATCCCTCCCCAAGCTGTCATCAGCTTTACAAATACCGCTTCTTAATATGATTGATACTTGACTCCCATTAAACAGCGGGCCAGACAGGAAGACGTTTGGGTCTTCATCCATACAATGTACCCCAAACTCATTCAGATAGGGGGGAGATTCCGATAAGCCGGGGGGCAAGAGGTTGTGGGGAGGAGGCCCCCTGTCCCCATAGACTTGGCTTTGGGAGGGAGTACCCTCCACCATGTTGAGGGCATGTGGCCTGGTATGGTTCGGGGGGGGCGCTTGCTCGCTCCCCCCCCCCCACTATTTCCTGGCCTGCCAGGCTGCATGCTCAGATAAGGGTCTGGTATGGATTTTGGGGGGCACCCCCCCACCAATTTTGGCATAGGGTTGGGTTCCCTTCAAAATCCATACCAGACCTGAGGGACTTGATATGGATCGGGAGGGGACCCCCACACACATTTTTAAATGCTGCAAATTCTTTTGTTAACATTCTGCTGATGCAGATGAGTCATGGATGTTAAGGACACGGCGGCCGCCCACTTCTTAACAACCTACTATTTACTGGTTGTTAAGGATGCTGGCAGGTGATTGCTCCTTAACAACCAGCTGAGATAAAATGCATTCTTGAAGTATTGCATGTCTGGATCACTTCCTATTTACCGCATGCATTTATTATTTTTTTTCCTTTAGCGAACTGACTTTAAAGCTGTTCTATGCGGTATTTACCAAGCGTTTTTAAGATAAATACCGCATTAAGGGATAGTGAATTAACATTTTCAACATTGCATGCGGTATTTGGGAAAAATATGTCAGATCATCTAAGTACCGCATGCAATCTGCTTTAGTGAATGGAGCCTTATATTCCTTTAACCTCTTTAAGACTAGCCGCCGCAGTTGTTGGCTATCCTGGGCGAATCGCCGTCATTGTACATCGGCCACCCGTGTTAGCTCCTGAGAGAGACAGAACGGGGATCTGTCAATGTAAACAGATAGATCTCCTTTCTGTTAACGGAGGAGAGACAGATCTGCTGTTCCTAGTGGTTAGGAACAGCGATCTCTCTCCTTCTCCAGTCAGTCTCCTCCCCCCCACAGTTAGAAACACCTCCTCAGGGAACACTTAACCCCTTGATCGCCCCCTAGTGTTAACTCCTTCCCTGCCAGTGACATTTATACAGTAATCAGTGGCTATTTTTAGCTCTCATCTCTGTATGAATGTCGCTGGTCCCAAAAAAGTGTCCGATCTGTCTGCCGCAATGTCACAGTCCTGCTAAAAATCGCTGATCACCGCCATTACTAGTAAAAAAAAATCATTAATAATAAAAATGCTATAAATATATCCCCTATTTTGCAGATGCTATAACTTTTGCGCAAACCAATCAATATACCCTTTTTGCGTTATTTTTTATTTTATTTTTTTACCAAAAATATGTAGAAGAATACACGTTGGCCTAAACTAATGAAGAAATTTGTTTTTTACATTTTTTTGGGGGGATATTTATTATAGCAAAAAGTAAATAATATTGTTTTTTCAAAATTGTCGTCTTTTTTTGTCTATAGCGCAAAAAAAAAAAAAATGCACAGGTGATCAAATACCACCAAAAGAAAGCTTTATTTGTATGAAAAAAAGGACATGCATTTTTTTTTTTTTTTTGGGTACAGCGTTGCACGACTGCACAATTGTCAGTTAAAGCGACGCAATGCTGTATCGCAAAAAAATGGCCTGGTCATTAGGGGGGAAAACTTCTGGTCCTTAACTAGATAAAGGTGAGGCAGCACTGGTCCTCCCTCCACCGCTGTCACCACCAGGTGCAACCGGGGACACCAGCGACTGCTCATAGAGAAGAGGACTATTCTTTATGCATACTTCTAGATTGCAGTAAGGAACAAGATTATCAGGAAGAAGGTATAAGGTGTTTTCCCAAGAACTTTACATAATTATGAATCAGTTGGTTTTCATGGTCTCTTTACCCCGCGGGGTTATCCAAGCAGCAGAAGGCCTGACTTGTGCAATATATGTCCCTGTTCTTGTAGCATGCGTCCTTGGAACCCGCTAACTGACATTGCCCAGTACGAAAAAGACGGAATGCTGCAAACTGTGAAGAGGAACCTTACCAGCATGCTGGCACCCCGCACGAACCTGGCGCACAAGGTATTGGGGCTAATTTTCCTTTGATTTACATACACATTGCATCATTTTTGCAGCTTGTTCCAATCTAAGAGACAACAAAAAAAAGGTGTGGATAGGACTTCACATTTAAATATGTACCAAGATAATTGCATCTCTAATTTGATTTTTATTTATGAGATCTTAGATAGACTACAAAAAAAACAACACATTACAGAGGATTGTTACTCCTTCATCATGGCTAAAAACAATTAAAACCAATCATATACTTTTCATTCCCACACCTCTCCTTAGCTGCATATCCTTTAGCTGTGCCCACACCCACTTTATCCTGGATGAGAACCCACCAACTGTCTTCTCCACTAAACCTCCAAGGACAACTTTCCAACTTTTCACCACAATTTTTTTTACATTGCTTTACAATTTGCATATCTCTTTTGTAGTGTCTCTTACCCCATTGTAGCTGCCATCAACTGATGGGGACACATTAGGAAATGTGTATTTATTTTACTGTTTTTCCTTTACTAGAGGAGTAATCAGGAGGGCCGACGTCGTAAGGCCAGTGAGCAGCCGTCCATCAGCAGCCAGACCACTGAGAGCAGCTGTTCCACCCCTGAGCCGGGACACGAATCGTCTGATGAGGAAGGTATTATACTGCTCTGAGTCCATTCATCTTTTCTGTATCAACTAATGCTAGTTCAATCCTCCCTGTGAAAATCTACAGAGACGTGTCAGTGCATAAAGTAAAAAAGGTATCCTATAGATCAGTGGTCTCCAAACAGTGGCCTGTTGCTTGCTTTTATCTGGCCCTTGGGGCTCTATTTTCATTCACTGACACCCATTAAGGGCACAAGTCCTCTCAATGACACCAACGATGGGGCACAATTCCTAACAATTACATCAACAATGGGGCAGAGTTTCTTCTAATGACATCAGCGATGGGGCCCAATAACACTAATGATAGGGCACAATTCCTCCCAATGACACCAATGACAGGGCACAAATCCTAACAATTACATCAAAGATGGGGCAGAGTTCCTTCTAATGACACCAGCGATGGGGCCCAATGACACTAATGATGGAGCACAATTCCTCCCAATGACACCAGTGATTGGGCACAATTCCTTCCAATGACACCAGTGATTGGGCACAATTCCTTCCAATGACACCAGTGATGGAGCACAATTCCTCCCAATGACACCAGTGATTGGGCACAATTCCTTCCAATGACACCAGTGATGGAGCACAATTCCTCCCAATGACACCAGTGATTGGGCACAATTCCTTCCGATGACACCAGTGATTGGGCACAATTCCTTCCAATGACACCATTGATGGGGCACAATTCCTCCCAATGACACCAGTGATGGAGCCTAATTCCTCCAAATGACACCAATGATGAGGGATGGTTTACTCCCACTGATGCCCCCCTAAAGTCTGAAGGACGGTAAACTGGCCCTTTGTTTGTGTAGTCAAATCCCGGAGCCCCTAAGGCCTAATAGTGACCTCCAGGGTTAGGGACAGTTGACATCCTTCTGTGTAGAGTGTGTTACAAGGCATGGTGGGTGTAATGTAAAGTAGATTGATGGGCGCCAGACACTTCTTGAATGCAAAGAGATTTATTGTCTCTTAAACAGAACTGTGGGAGAGAGGGTTTGGGCCAGGACACCCTTAAGTGGATGCAATGTTAATTGGCAGACGCCGAGACTTCTATAGGTAGACAGCCATGCAGGGAAAGGTATCTAGCCAGGCACCACATCTGCATGAGTAGGAACTCTGTCTCCTATGGCAACAGTCTTGTAACAGTTTCTAACAAAGGTTGCAATGAACTCTTTCACTTCTTTTACTCCTGTTGTAGAACTTCACTTCCACTGAGCTCTCAGTCTTTCACTAGACTTACTAATCCATTGCCACTGGATCCCCTGAGCTCTTCCAATCTAGCACTCAGTATCTTCCTCGAGCGTCACCCCCGCTTCACCGCTGGGTCCCTGGCTTGGCACTCACAGATGCTCATCAAGCTTCACCCTTGCTGACACGTTAGGTCCCTGGCTTGGCACTCCACAAGCGTCACCTCTGCTGTCCTGCTGGGTCCCTGACTTTGCACTTGTTGAAGTTTTCCCACTTCTTTACCGTCCCCGGCTGGCAAGAAGTCTGCTCTGGTACTGTCTTCAGCTTACTCACAACGGTCTCCGGTAGCAAGGTGGATGGTCCCTTAGTGGTAACAGCTTTCCTTCAACCACAACTGGTTTCCTGGCCGGTGGAACCACACCTCCCAACCTTTTGAGATAGGAATGAGGGACACCTAATAACAAACGTATGTAGGCATAAGACATGCCCCCCGGCCACACACCCGTAAAGGAGAATTAACCATAAAAAAGGTAAATTAAATCCACAAGTGCTTTTTTTACCACTACTATTTATTTATATTGGCTTGTAAAATGTACAAATGCAGCAATTTAGAAATTGGATGAAAGGTTTAGCGCTGGGCAACACGTTTTGAAAGATAAAAAGTGGATTTTATATACAACTATATGGATCAGACCAAAATGAGGGACAAATGAGGAGAAAGAGGGACAGAGGGACATTGCTCCAAATCAGGGACAGTCCCTTGAAATCAGGGACAGTTGGGAGCTGTGTGGAACCATAACTTCTGGTTGAACTGCAGTCCCAACCCTACGCTGCTCTCTTACTTCTGGCTAGGCTCTCAGACAGCTTAGCATCCAGATGTCCCTGGGATAGGCCCAAGGCTTATGGCCTAGCAACCTGGGGCATTACAACACACATCCACCCAGACAGTCCAGGTGGCACAGAACCCAAATCACCTGACTCCACCCAAATAAATAGGCTCTCCCAGCAGGCCAATGAACCCAAGAAGATCCCTGCCCATTGGGTGAGATACCCCATCTATTCCTAATCTGTCCTTGTCTTATCTAATGCCACCAGATACCCGGCCATCTGGTGACAGAAGAAAGAAGTGGAGCAATTCCAGAATTATGCCGCGTACACACGGTCGGACTTTTCGACCAGACTTGTCCGACGGACGCCGACGGACCAAATCCGGCTGACAATCCGATCGTGTGTGGGCTTCACCAGACCTTTACCGGACTTTTCCAGTCGCAAATCTGGCAGACTTTAGATTTGAAACTTGCTTCAAATCTTTACGGCGTAACTCCGCCGGACCCAGAAATCCCCTCGTCTGTATGCTAGTCCGATGGACAAAAACCCACGCTAGGGCAGCTATTGGCTACTGGTTATCAACTTCCTTATTTTAGTCCGGTGTACGTCATCACGTACGAATCTGTCGGACTTTGGTGTGATCGTGTGTAGGCAAGTCCGGTCGTTAGAAAGTCTGTTGAAATTCCGCCAAAAGTCCGTCGAAAGTCTGTCGGACGGGCTGTCGGACTTTTGTAGCTGAAAAGTCTGACCGTGTGTATGCGGCATTAGGGTGAAATCAATTGACCTACTATCAATTGGCCAAGGCAACTATCAATGGGCAGATAAATTTAATAGCCACCCTGCCTAAACATTAGGGTGCTACATTTTGAAAGTTTGGAGACCCCTGTTATAGATCAAAAATACAACAGTATACATGCATTACTTTAGCATGCATATTTAGATTTTTAGAATTCCGAGAAGCCAACCAGACCTAGTATAACCAGCATTAGAGGTAACTTACCTGCACCTAGCAAAAAAAAAAAAAATGCAGCTCCACTTTAATAGTGTTTTTTTTTTGTTTTTTTTCTTTTTTGTTTTTTTGTTTTTTTATGATAACCTCAGTACACTTTTATTAACCATTTATTTGTTGTTGAAAAGCTTTTCCAGGGCCATGTTCACAATGTGGAAAAGAAAAGAATGAATTAAAAGAAATTCAAGCTGCAGTTATATCTTTACAGAAAACACAACAGGATATACACAGGTAAAAACATAGCTTACCGATCTATTATTGCTTCCTCCTCCACCAACTGACAAGGCACGTGCAGTCCCCTTATATACAGCTTCCTGGTCTATCACTCTTCATTCTCCATTGTCTGACAAAACACAGACTGTCACGTTGTATACTGTTGACAGCACTGCTTCTTCCTTCACCTTCTAACAAGCCACACACCATCATTTTAAAATAAACTTTACTGATTCAGCAATGATTCTATTGGAGAAGAGACATTCCACCACCTTGCCAGGGGTGTCAAACTCAATTTCATTGCGAGCAACAGCACATCAGCATTATGGTTGCTCTCAAAGAGCTAGTTGTATCTGTAAGACTAGATGTCTAGAGCACCCCACCACCCCTTACATTAGCTGTCAAGAGCATCCACCATCAGAAATCAAGAGTCCCACACTCTCCCTTACATCCCAGTGCACCCCCCCTTACCCTGTGTTGTTTTGGGATAGAAGCTGGGGGCATAACTCAGAATCAGAAAATACAGGGTCTTGAGGAGGAGAGAAATAAAGACCAAACTCCAGCGCTCTAGAGAAGTGTACTGGCAAAAGTCAATCAACAATCTTCGGCTAATACAATTCAATTCAATATTGAATTGGCCCACCCTTTAAAGCTATAATATCTTCAACTTTTCTAGGAAGGCTGTCCACAAGGTTTAGGAGTGTGTCTATGGGAATGTTTATGAGGTCAGACACTGATGTTGAATGAGAAGGCCTGGCTCGCAGTCGCCGTTCTAATTCATTCCAAAGGTGTTCTATCGGGTTGAGGTGCAGGCCAGTCAAGTTCCTCCACCCCAAACTCATCCAGTCATGTTGGAACAGAAAGGGGCCATCCCCAAACTGTACCCACAAAGTTGGGAGCATGAAATTGTCTAAAATGTCTTGGTATGCTGACACCTTAAGAGTTCCCTTCCCTGGAACTAAGGGTCCAAGCCCAAACCCTGAAAAACAATCCCACACCATAATCCCCCCCCCCCCCCCATGAAATGATTTGGACCATTGCACAAAGCAAGGTCTATAAAGATACAGATGAGCGAGTATGGGGTTGAGGAACTTGACTGGCCTGCATAGAGTCCTGACCTCAACCCAATAGAAATAGAGTGGAAACTGCGAGCCAAGCCTTCTCGTCCAACATCAGTGCCTGACCTCACAAATGCTCTTCTGGAGGAATGGTCTAACATTCCCATAGACACACTTCTAAACCTTATGGACAGCCTTCCCAGAAGAGTTGAAGCTGTTATAGCTGCAAAGGGTGGGCCAACTCAATATTGAACCCTACGGACTAAGACTGGGATGCTATTAAAGTTCATGTGCGTGTAAAGGCATGCGTCCCAATACTTTTGACAATATAGTGTATTTAATCCCTGTGCAGGGACCTTATTGCAGTGGTGGCCATCTTTCTAGATATAGGAGACCTGCATTGCTACAAAAGATCGTCAAAGCTTGTGAACATACTATGGGAGATAGTCAGAGACTAGGGACAGTCTACAGGTTTTGGTTGGAGATGGGAGACATGCAGCAGGAAACAGAAATATGAGACTGATAGAGATTACTGCCATTATAGTCCATTTACCTATAAATGGTCTTTTTCCCATTACTGATTGCTTGGGCCCAAGAGGGCCGTACAATAAGAACTCAAAGGCCACATGCAGTTCTCAAGCCACAGGTTGAGCCTCAGGGCCTTACAGGAAAAGAATGTGTTTTGTTATGCGTACATACCCGTTCATTTCATACTTCTGAATCTTTAACTTTTTTTTCAGAAACCTCAACACGCTGACCAATCACGGCTCACTTTCCAAGTGCTCGCCTTCCAGTTCCTTGCTAATAACGTCCCGACACTGGCTGCTACTTTGCCTTTTTCTCGCCTGCCAGCTCTTCATCAACTTTGTGTTCAAGTAAAATTTCACGGGGACCCAGGATCAGGCCAGCGCCATCCACCCATGCCTTGCCCAATGAACATTTGCAGGGAAAACACACAGGAAGTTCTAGTTTGGGACATTCAGAGAGCACGTTGCCCAAGAAGTTCCCTACTAACGTGTGTGGAAGAAAAAACATCAGCAAGAAGCATGACATTCAACAGCATGGCTCTATTAAATGAAAGACTTGTACTATGTGCACCGGAGCAATGTATAACCCTTCTTTCTTCCATTACATTTTTTGGTAAAAGCAGTGAAAGGAATTAGTGTATTGCATATCAGCTACTAAGGAGAACAATAATTGCCAAGAGTCACAGGGATATATTAGACTATAACACATGTATCCAATAATTGGCCAAATAATACAGAAGATAAGACCAGCCCAGAGCTTTAGAACTAAGCAGCATATTTTTTAAACCAACATTTTATTAAACCAGGATAACTCTGTGTCAGTCAAAGATGTTCTGTGAGCACCCAATATTGTTATAGAATCATAACATTGGCTGAGCACTTGGTTTTACCACTAGATCTAGACAGGCGTCCATCTAACCAAAGCTCACAGAAGGCTTAAAGCCAGAATCATTAAAAGGGAACAAGTCAAAAAACACCAATAATGCTGCAAAAATATCAAAACAGGGTAAGTGAGTGAAGATGTCCATGATGGCTGGTCAGGCTTCAAGAGGTCAGTGATACCAACCCCTCATATACTTTAAGGTGCAACAAACTTTCCCACCCCAGCCAGAAACCGATGAGGTGCAATTCTTTTATTCTATATAATATTGAAAAAAACGGTTTCCATGGGAGTGGGGGAAGGCCGAACAACTGCCATGTTTCCAGTGGTTGGGGCACCCTTTCCTTTTAGACCAAGGGTAGGTAACCTTGGCACTCCCGGTGCTGTGAAGCTACAAGCCCCATGAAGCATTGCAAGACTGACAGCCTCGGGCATGCCTTCCTGAATCAGAGGCATTACGGGATTTGTAGTTTCAACACAGCCGGAGTGCCGATGTTGCCCACCCATTTTTTAGAGCAAGGGGTACTCAGTCTCTTTTCTCATTGATGTTGGACTGAACGAAGTTTCAGAGAAGCGGGACACGCTGTGTGCTTCCACCTAATGGTTTCCCGTTTCCTGTTTTATGTAGAAAGCAGCGGGGACATAAAATCAGTCACGGCTTACTGCAATTTTGTTCTCTGCATCATGCTACTGTGCAATATGCCTTGGGTCCATCTCTCTTTTTTTGCCAAGAAAATGGCGGTGGAGAAGTGGCTATAAGACTCCACTGTTTATATTGTCTGAATTATGCAGAAGTCAAATCATTTTTATACACTGCCCAGTGTGCTCAGATGGAACATATTCATGGCATAAACCACTAAATACCTCTCACTGAAAATGTACTTCAATCTGCCCCGATATCCTGTTTTTCTTGCAGTACAGGATCTTAAATCTTAATATAGCACAATTAAACAGGGTTTAAGAGGCACAATGTTAGTAAAATGGGTAAGATAACCTAACCTACGGTCTAAGACACTTCAAAAATGTGTTTATCATTTTCTAATTTTTGATGTTTGTTACTATTGTCTGTCTATTTTGTCTATGCAAGGAGGTTTTGCTGTCTCTGATTACTCTTCCTAGTTCCTTCAAATCTCACTAAACCTTTTCATTGCCTGCCCACCCTCCTTATCAATTTTCATGACCAGCCTTCTTTATTTAAATGTTGTTTTGGAATGCCTTTTATCCCTAACTTGCCTGTCGACTCTTCTGATACTCTGTCTTGAACTGGATGCCCTACCTGACTTGCCTCTATAACTCTCTACTCTACTACTCTTGGCCTGCCTCTTATACTCCTCACCTTGACCTGTCTTCCTAACTCCTCTTTTCGTCTTTTCTTGATCTCCTCTCCTTGGCCCAACTCTCTAAACCCTCTTCTCAGCCTGCCTCTAAAACTCACCTGCAGAACCTACCTCTCTAACCCTCTTCAGGGTCTCTCCTCTCCTTTACATGATTCTCTAACGCTTTCTCCAACCCATCTCCATGGCACACCTCTCTAACTCCTCTCTTTGGACTGCATCTCTAACTCCCCTCCCTCCCAGGCCTAACACCCTAACTGGTCTTCTTGGCTTACCTCTTCAACCCTTGTAATTGACTTTTCTATCCTACCCCTTTCATTGGCCTGCATCTCTAACCCCTCTCCTACGGCCTCCCTAACCCGTGTTCTTGGCCTGCCTCTTAAAGTCTTCTCTAGGGCCTGCCTCTCAAACCCCTCTTTGCTTTTCTGTCTAACCCCTCCCTTTGTCTTGATTCTCTTACCCCTTTCTTTGGCTTGCCTCTGTTACATCCCTCTTTGGGGTGGTTCTCTAATTGCTTTCCTTGACCTGCCTCTGTGAACCCTCTACTTGCTTTGCCTTTCTGATCCCTTGACCTGCATCTCATATGCCGCGTACACACGGTCGGACTTTACGGCAGACTTTGCCCGGCGGACTTTTCGACGTACTTTACGACGGACTTTCTGAATGAACGGACTTGTCTACACACAATCCACCAAAGTCTGTCGAATTCGTACGTGATGACGTACGACCGGACTAAAACAAGGAAGTTCATAGCCAGTAGCCAATAGATGCCCTAGCGTGGCTTTTTGTCCGTCGAACTAGCATACAGACGAGCGGACTTTTCGACCGGACTCGATTTCAACGGATTGATTTAAAACATGTTTCAAATCTAAGTCCGTCCAACTTTTGAGAAAACAAAGTCCGCTGGAGCCCACACAGATCGAATTGCCCGACGAAATCCGTCCGCCGGGCAAAGTCTGCCGTAAAGTCCGCTCGTGTGTACGCGGCATAACCCTTCTCCATGGCCTACCCCTCTAACTTCTCTCCATGGTCTTCCTCTCGGACCTTCTCCTTGGCCTACCTCTCTAACTTCTTACCTTGGCTTGCCTCTCTAACCTCTCTCCTTGGTCTGTGTCTCTTACTCTTCCCCATGGCGTGCATATTAATTCTCGTTCAGAAATTCCTTGAATCCTCACTGGGGCCTGCCTATCTATCTCCTCCTCAGGGCTTGTCTCTCTACCCGTCTCTTAATTTCTTCTCCTTCCTTTGTGTCTAACTCCTCTACTGGCCCCATCTCTTTTTCTGCAGCCCCTTAACTCTTTTGGATACTGCTTCTACAATACTTCCTCACCTTTCTTTGCTAAATCTATCCACTCTCCCAAAAACTCTTTATGAAACCATATCTCCTTAAATCTTTTCCTGCCCCACCTGTTTCCCTCTATGCTGGCATGCCTAATCCCCCTATCATCTGGCCTGGTTTGCATGTTTTCTCTAACCAATTTACTTCCTGACTTAAGATCCCCTGTGCCTTTCTTATCCTGTCAATGCTTAAAAGGTCGCCTTCTCTAAAAATGGATATTTCAGTTTGGGGTGGAAACCACTGAATAGAATCAACTGAGGAAGCATGTGACTCTTCCCACTTCTTCAAAGCTTTATTAATGGTGTGACAATCTTCCAGGTGGATTATGAGTTGCAGTTGTTTGTTCTACAATATGCAGGTCTACTTGCGTGGTTGCCTCAATAAAAAAGGCTGCTGCAATTGGCCAGAACTCACTACTGGACTCCCTGAGAGATATAAGTCAGCGACATACTCAAGTTTATTTACTAAAGCCGGAGAGTGCAAAATCAGGCTAACTGCTGCATAGAAACCAATCGGCTTCCAGGTTTTAATGCCAAAGCTTAATTGAACAAGCTGAGGTTAGAAGCTAATTGGTTTCTATGCAGAAGTGAGCCTGATTTTGCACTCTCCAGTTTTAGTAAATGAACCTCACTGTTTAACCTCCCAACTGAGATACTATATTTAAGTGTGGGGGGTGACCTTTAACCTATTGCCCGGTCTGCTTAAAGGGAAAGTATGGAGAATTTTCAGTGAGCACATATTTTAGATTAGAATTGCAGAGTTTACTTTTAAATCATTTTGGTTTTGGTCTTTCACATTTTTGCAAGCTTGCCCTTCCACAGTTTTTCTGGATTAAAGCGGAACTATCCTTTATTTTGTTGAATTGTGAGCAGGCAGGCTCTTTATTGCAGAAATAGACATGCATTGTCTTTTCTGCAGTAAAGTAAACCTACCTGCCTGCTTGAAGCCTTCCTTAGAATGTAGGTGGAGCTGAGCATGCGCAGTTCAGTATACATTCCAGCACAGTGCCTTTGTGCTAAGATGACTTAACTCCTGCGCATCCAAGGGAGCTTTATCATCCCGCACTGGCCAATCAAGATGGCCGATGGCCGAAGATCGGCACCCAGAAGAAGCCAGCGTGGTCCATGTCGATTTATAGACCCCCCCTAGTGGGATCTCATAGTTTCTCAGTACAATTACACAGTTTCTCAACAATATTGAAAGCAAAATGTAGGACTCCCTGCTTTTCAATCCGTACCCATAAATAAAAAATAAACCCAAGTTGAACAATAAAAATATAGAAATTTCAACTCTGTACAGTGGAACTTCAAGAACTGTAAAATCCTAATGCTTTTCTCTGCTTTTTGCTTCTTCAGGAGATAAATTGTGAACTGGTATAACAATGCAGGGTGTGCCATCTGCAGCCAACAAGGAGGAGGGACAAAAAGAGATTCACAGATGGCGCTTTTTCGGTGTGGTACAACTGGACATCTATGCACAGCTAATCCATGAAGGCTCAAACATGGTGAGCGGAGCCTTGGCGTCATTGGCCCTTTACTCTTCCCAGTATTGGGATTTTGGTCCTGGTTGCTAGGCTCTTCTCCATATGTGTGCCCTGGGGATAACAGATTTTTGGCTTATTCCATCATCTGTGAATCTCCTCTTTTTGTCCTCTCTCTTTGTTGGTTGCAGATGGCGTCCCCCGTATTATTATACCAGTCCACAATTTAACTCCTGAAGAAGCAAAATTCAGTGAAACGCGTCAAGATTTCACAGCTCTTGCAGTTCCGCTGTACAGAACCGATATTTGTATATTTGTATTGTACAATTTTGGTTCATTTTTTAGTAATGGGTATGGTGAACAAAAAGCTGGGAGTGTCTGCTAAATTTAATTGTGAATGTGTCAAATAGGAACTCTTTTTAGGGAAGGGGAGGTATCATTGCTCCAGGAAGGTCAAACAATAGTAAACCTCTTCACCAGTTTAGAAGCCACAGGTGCTGGCAATGCATATAGCAATAGATAGGAAGTAGTTCTGGACAGCCGCAATCCAAAAAAATTGCCTTTTATTCAAAAATACATGCCACAGCAGAACAGGAGAGCTGACGCATTTCACACTACAAACAGTGCTTAATCACAGCTTATAGGGTGGGATTGGGTCGTGTGGGATCGGGTTGCGCTCCGCGCCCACTCAGGTTTGTTACAACAGCGAACGAAAATTGAACACTGATCCTCCTCCCGGCCAATCAGGAAGCAGGTTATGACACCGGTCACCCGATTGGCTGAAAGGAAAGGCAATCCTATTGGACGCCTAGGAAGAGGAGGGGAGGAGCTGGAAGTCGCCATGGAGGAGAGGACTCGGAGCCGAGCCGCTGCACCACACTGCCTGCCACCTGCCATAACCAGCAAACAGCAGGGGGGGTGCCTGCTCGGGGGGGATTGGTGGTTTGCTGCCCCCCCCCAAAAAAAGAGAAAGGCAGTGGTTAAAATATTTATTAAAGGCACAATGCGATTAAAAACACATACAAGATAGTAAGAGGTCATAGACATATAATGATTTGTCTTCATGCGGATCGCTATAATCCTCATCTGTCTGGGGGAGAGAGCTGTACGGCAGCTGTCAGAGTCCGTGGTGACGTGGATTGGCGATGAGGAGGAGAAGCGATGAGGCGGCCCCGGGTTCTGGAACCAAGCTGGAACGCACGCGGCCGATGTGACATCAGGTGAAGGTGGTGGGCGGTAACGCGTTTCGGACCATGCACAGCTTCTTCGTCAGCGATCTGCATGAGGACAAATCATTATATGCCTATGGCCCCTTACTATCTTGTAAGTGTTTTTAATCCCATTGTGCCTGTAATAAATCTTGTAACCACTGCACTAAAGTAGGGTACACACTATAAGAAAATCGGGTGAACGGTTGTCCGATTTTTCTCAATGTTTCACAGCAAATCGGAACCGATGAAAGAAAATTAGTACGAAAATTCTCGTACGACAAAGGCTTTTTTTTTGTTGTTTATTGTTGCTGATCATGCACAGTCTTTCTTTTCTGATTTTTCTTGTGCGAAAACCGTACGAAACCGGTGCACGTTTACCACTTTACAGCCCCGGAAGGATTTACCCCCTTCCTGACCAGAGTACTTTTTGCGATTCTGCACTGCGTCGCTTTAACTGACAATTGCGCGGTCGTGCGACGTTGCACCCAAACAAAATTGACGTCCTTTTTCCCCCACAAACAGAGCTTTCTTTTGGTGGTATTTGATCGCCTCTGCGGTTTTTATTTTTTGCGCTATAAACAAAAAAAGAGCGATAATTTTGAAAAAAAACATTTTTTTACTTTTTGCTATAATAAATATCCCCAAAAATATATAAAAAGACTATTTTTTTCCTCAGTTTAGGCCGATATGTATTCTTCTACATATTTTTGGTAAAAAAAACCGCAATAATGGTATATTGATTGCCGCAAAAGTTATAACGTCTACAAAATAGGGGATAGTTTTATGGCATTTTTATTATTAATTTTTTTTTTTATTAGTAATGGCGGCGATCTGCGATTTTTATCATGAATGCGACATTATGGCGGACACATCGGACACTTTTGACACTGTTTTGGGACCATTGTCATGTATACAGCGATCAGTGCTATAAAAACGCACTGATTACTGTGTAAATGACATTGGCAGGGAAGGGGTTAAACACTAGGGGGCCATCAAGGGGTTAAGTGTGTCCTAGGGAGTGATTTTAACTGTAGTGGCGGATGGGCTACTACTCACATGACAGCGATCACTGCTCCCGATGACAGGGAGCAGTAGATCTCTGTCATGTTGCTAGGCAGAAAGGGGAAATGCCTTTGTTTACCAAGGCATCTCCCCGTTCTTCGGCTCCGTGACACGATCGCGGGCACCCAGCGGACATCGAGTCCGCGGGACCCACGGTTACGGAGCCCACAATGCCGTTTCTTAAAGGGGACGTACCTGTACGCCCTTTTGCCCACCCGTGCCATTGTGCTGATGTTGTGCGTCGCTCGGGAAGGGGGTTAAACGAAAATCGTTCGTTCTGTTCCCGTACAAGAAAAATTTTGGAGTTTGTCCGCCCCGGAATTTTTGTACGAAAATTCGGAATCGGCTGTCGAAAGTTGATTACATACTATACGGAAATCGTGGCAAAATCCTTTGGACAAAAATGTTTGCCTGATTTTTTTATAATGTTTATGAGCCTTTTGAGGCACCTTTCTCTTTCCTTAGACCCTCCAGAGCTGCTTCTTCTCTACAAAGTGCTGCCTTCAGTGCCATCTCTCCGCTGCTACAAAAGAACCGGATACCCATCTTCACCAGGGCGCCCTCATCTCTCCCTCCTTTCTATAGACATTAATAAGACTCTACATTCCCTTTAATCAGCCAACTCTCCCCCAAACCATTCCTTGGCCTGCCTAACCTCTCTACCTCTTTCTTTGGCTTGCCTTCTGTTTCCTGACCCTACATTGTCTTGTCTCACACCCTAACCCCTTAATTTATAGAGCATGACTGTAGCACTTTAATCTGCATTATGCTGAAAGATTAAATACGTATAAATGGTAAATTAAAAAAAATAAAATAAAAAAAATCTTTGACCACCTATTCCCAGTAGCATTCTGATATACCAGTTCAATAAGTTAGCCTAAAACTGGCACGTGATCCATTTTATTTTTTATGGGACTTTAGAATAAAAATTCTATACACTTGGGAATAAGTTGACAACAGCATATACTGCACACAAATAATATTATGTGTTAAGATTATATTCATGTATTAAAAAAAAAAAAGAAAAAAAAAAAAAAAAGTAATTACTGAGGGGGTGGTCAGTTGACCTATTTTGTTCTTTCACGTCTTCAAATGCATATATTTTCAGACTAGGTGTCCTGTGTCTTGATAAACATTCCGCAAGCTGAACAACTGGAATAAAGACAGATGGATCAAATAATGAAGAAGCCTGGTGATTTTTGATTAAACATTTTTTTTTTTTATAAATCTTCTGCTTCAAATTCTGCTTTATGCATGGACATGCCTCCTTAGACCAAGTCTGCCTGGACTGTATGGATTGGTCACCGGCTGACCACAGGCAGCTTAACTCTTCAAGATACTGAAATTATATCCAATGTAATATCATACCTTCCAACTTTTTTGACATGGGAATGGGGGACACTTATTAGCAAAATATAAGCCACGCCCCCTTAACTATTAAGGACCGAGCCTCTTTCTGAGATTTGTTGTTTACAAATTAAAAACATTTTTTTTGATAGAAAATTACTTAGAACCCCCAAACATTATATATATATATATATATATATATATATATATATATATATAAATATAAATATATATATATATATATATATATATATATATATATATATATATATATATATATAAAAATATATATATTTATATAGATATATTTTTTTTTTTCTAACACCCTAGAGAATAAAATGGCGGTCATTGCAATACTTTCTGTCACACCGTATTTGCGCAGCGGTCTTACAAGCGCACTTTTTTTGGAAAAAATACACATTTTTGAATTAAAAAATAAGACAACAGTAAAGTTAGCCCAATTTTTTTTTATAAGATAATGTTACGACCAGTAAAATGATACCCAACATGTCACGCTTCAAAATTGTGCCCGCTCGTGGAATGGCGACAAACTTCCACAGGTGACATTTAAAGAAAATTCTACAGGTTGCATGTTTTGAGTTACAGAGGAGGTCTAGGGCTAGAATTATTGCTCTCGCTCTACCGGTCGCGGCGATACCTCACATGTGTGGTTTGAACACCGTTTTCATATGCGGGCGCTGCTCACGTATGCGTTCGCTTCTGCACGCGAGCTCGGCAGGACGGGGCGCGTTTTAAAAAAAAAATTTTTGTTTCTTATTTATTTTACCTTTTATTTTTTATTTTTACACTGTTCTTTTATAATAAAATGTGTCACTTTTATTCCTAATACAAGGAATGTAAACATCCCTCGTAATAGAAAAAAAAGCATGATAGGTCCTCTTAAATGTGAGATCTGGGGGTCAAAAAGACCTCAGATCTCATATTTACACTAAAATGCAATAAAAAAAAAATTGTCATTTAAAAAAATTCAATAATCAAAATGTCCCTTTAAGAGCTATGGGCGGAAGTGACGTTTTGACGTCGCCGGGTGGGGGCCATCTTCCCCTCACTCGTCTCCATGTCAGGCTAGGGAAAGGATCCGATCGCCTCCGCCGCTGCCGACGGCTCAGGTAAGCGGCGGAGGGCCACGGAGCACTCCTGCCGACGATAAAAGTGATCTTGCTGCGAATCCACCGCAGAGACCACTTTTATCTTGAAGCGGACCGCCCGCTGAAGAAGAGGATACCGGGGTTATGACTAGCTAGCTGCTGCCATAACAACGATACTCTTCTTCAAAGTGCCGACGTATAACAACGGTGGGCGGTCCGGAAGTGGTTAAAGGAGAATTATAAAAAAAAAAAAATGATTAGTTAAACCCACAAGTGTTTTTTTTTTTTTTTTTTTAACCACTACTATTCCTTTATATTGGCTTTTGGAATCGAAAACTGCAGCAATTTAGAAATCAGATGAAAGGTTTAGCACTGGGAAACATTTTTTGAGAGATAAAAAGTGCATTTTATATATAACTATATAGATCAGACCAAAATGAGGGACAAATGAGGGGGAATGAGGGACAGAGGGACATTGCACCAAATCAGGGACAGTCCCTCGAAATCAGGGACAGTTGGGAGCTATGCCAATATTACTTCAGCTAATTGCAGTACAGATCATGTATTTCCAGTCTTTTGAAGTGTAAGAAGACAATAACTTTACTGACCACTATCTCTGTGAAAAACAAACACTGAAACATGGAAGATGTAGGGGGTCTAGCTGGGGCTGTAGAAACTAGCACTAAGCAGGAGGGGGGACAGAGGAAGATACCAAAATCACATTAGTAAACAAGTTGTAATGGCCATAAACTGCCACTAGATGTCAGCATATTACAGAAAAATGAGTGTTAACACTGGGAGACAGTATTCCAATTACATAGTCACTATGAGTAAAAAAAAAATTTGAAAAAAAAAAAAATGAAATAAATTAATATATAATTTTTTTATTTTTTTTTAAAGCACCCTTGTCCCCTGTGCAAACATGCAAATGCAAATGCATATGTAAACAGCGATTGCACCACACTTATATCTCCAGGAAGTAACCTTGGCATGGGAGCAAATATTTCTAGGGCCCTATCTCACGATTAACTCTAAGCTAATAATTTGTAAATGTTTTTAACCGCTTTCAGTCTGGGCCAATTCTCACATTTCTCTCCTATGTGTAAAAATAATTTATATATTTTTTTATAGAAAACATCTTATATACATACATATATATATATATATATATATTTATATACCGTATTTATCGGCGTATAACACGCACTTTTTTCCCCTTAAAATCAGGGGAAAATTGTGGGTGCGTGTTATACGCCGATCCCCCGCCGATTGTGAGCCTTTTGGCGGCTTTCGGCAGGTTTTGGCGGCTCTCGGCGGCTTTCGGCCACTTTCGGCCATTCTCGGCGACTCTCGAGCGCTTTCGGCAATTCTCGGCGGCTCTCGGCCGCTTTCGGCCATTCTCGGCAGCTTTCGGCGGCTTTCGGCCATTCTCGGCGGCTCTCGCAGTCCCACGCCGAAAGCGGCCGAGAGCCGCCGAGAATGGGCGAAAGCGGCCGAGAGCCGCCGAGAATGGTCGAAAGCCGACAGGAGAGACCGAGAGCCGCCGAGGATGGCCGAAAGCGGCCGAGAGCCGACGAGAATGGCCGAAAGCCGACAGGAGAGACCGAGAGCCGCCGAGGATGGCCGGGAGCGCCCGAGAACGCCGGCGCTATTTTTAAAAGCCAAACGACACAGGGCAAGGCAGATGGACACTGACAAGGCTGCAATCAGGGACAAGGTACAGATGGACACTGACAAGGCTGCAATGGGGACAAGGCTGCAATGGGGACAAGGCTGCAATGGGGGACAATGCTACAGAAGGACACAGACAAGGCTGCAGATGGACACTGATAACGCTGCATTGATGGGCATTTAAATGTAAGTTTTTTTCTTAAACTTCCCTCATAAAAGTTTTTTTCCTTAAAAATCCCTCCTAAACTTGGGGTGCGTGTTATACGCCGGCGCGTGTTATACGCCGATAAATACGGTGTATATATATATATATATATATATATATATATATATATATATATATTGTAGGCAGAGGCCCTAGAAAATAATGGTGGGTGTTGCATATTTTTATGTCACATGATATCTGTGCAGCGGTTTTTCAATCGCAATTTTGCTGGAAAAATAAATTTTAAAAAAAACTCAATATGATACCCAAATGTTTGGTACAAAAATTAAAAAAAGATGTTAGGCCGAGTAAATAGATACCAAACATATCATACTTCAAAAATGTGTACGCCCGTGGAACGGCAACAAACTACGGTACCTAAAAATCTCCATGGGCGATGCTTTAAAAGCCTTTACAGGATTCCAGTTTAGCATTCCACAGGAGGTCCGGTGCTGGAATAATTGCTCTCGCTCTGACATTGGTAGCGATACCTCACACATGCGGTGCAATTACATCAGGTATTCCTGTCAGAGTGCCCCCTTACATCAGATGTCCCTATCAGAGTGCCCCTTTACATCAGGTTTCCCCATCAGAGTGCCCCCTTACATCAGGTGTCGCTATCAGAGTGCCCCCTTACATCAGGTGTCCCTATCAGAGTGCCCCCTTACATCAGGTATTCCTGTCAGAGTGCCCCCTTACATCAGGTATTCCTGTGAGAGTGCCCCCTTACATCAGGTGTCCCTATCAGAGTGCCCGCTTACATCAGGTGTCCCTATCAGAGTGCCCTTTATATCAGGTGTCCCCATTACAGTGCCCCTTTATATCAGGTGTCCCCATTACAGTGCTACCTTACATCAGGTGTCCCCATCAGAGTACCCCTTTACATCAGGTGTCCCCATCATAGTGCCCCTTTACATCAGGTGTCCCCATCAGAGTGCCCCTTTACATCAGGTGTCCCCATCAGAGTGCCTGTCAGAGGGTTAACACAGTCAGAGCCTGTCAGTATCGGCTCGTCCCGGTGCGCCTGCGCGGTAGAGCCTCACATCAGCACGTACGGGCACACAATCGGCGGGTACGAGCGCGTGATCCTAACGGGTTAGCACACGTGGGCACACAAACGCATGCACGTACAGCGGGACGTCCCCTTGGCGGGCCTATATAAAGGCAGCTATGCCTTGTGCTCATTGCTGGTTTGTCTTCTCAGCTTCCAGTGTTCCGTTTATCCTTTGCATACCTGTTCCTGCCTGTTGTGACCCGGACCGTTTGACTACCTTGCTTATCCTCTCTCCAGTGTTTGACCCTCGGCTTGATTACGACTCTTCTACTGATCCTCTCTCCAGTGTTTGACCCTCTGCCTGCTCAACGGACTTGCCTTGCCTCAACCTGTGCTTGTTACCACGCTCTCCAGTGTTTGACCCTCTGCCTGCTCAACGGACTTGCCTTGCCTCAACCTGTGCTTGTTACCACGCTCTCCAGTGTTTGACCCTCGGCCTGCTTAACGGACTTGCTCTGCTTAACCCTGTGTTTCTCCTCAGCTCTGTTCCTGGTTCCAGGTTAAGTGTTGGAGTCCCTGCCAGTCTTCTCTCCAGCTTAGCAACCAGTCCATGCTACACGGGTTCTACACATCTGGTGAAACCTTGGTGACCTGCACACCTGCTGGCAACCCGTGCCTCTCCGTGCCTGATTCCCTCTGTACCACCTTCAGGGGTATCTCGCACCTAGTTGCTAGGGGAGCCGCTCTCAGCATTCCGGCCTTGGTGAGTACCTGACAGTACAAACCAGCCATGTCAGAGGCCGACAGAGCCGGCTCTCGCCTCGAGGCCCTCTGCCAGCAGGTTACAGCCCTTACACAGGCTGTCCAGAGACTTCAGGATGGATATTTCCAAATTGAGGGTCGCCTTCAACATCTAACAACTTCCTCAGCTCCCCCGGAAGCACCGTCAGCTTCATCCAGTGGGATTTCTTCTTCACAGAACCAAGTCAACCCAGTCATGATGGCCATCCCTGAACCTAGGGTTTCCAGTCCAGAACGGTTTTCCGGAATTCGAAAGAAGTTCAGAGCCTTCAAGAACGCTTGTCAGCTCTACTTGGCCCTTCAACCCAGGACTTTTCATTCTGAAGCTGTAAAGGTGGGGTTTGTCATTTCGCTTCTGTCAGAAGAACCCCAAGCTTGGGCCCATAACCTCTTAGAACAGAAAAGCCCCCTGTTGGATACGGTAGAAACCTTTTTCAATGCTATGGCACAGCTGTATGACGACCCACAACGCACTGCCACAGCTGAATCCATCCTACACACCCTGACCCAGGGAAAGAGACCAGTGGAAGACTACACCGTTGAATTCCGGAAATGGTCTGGGGACACCAACTGGAATGAGGCCGCTTTAAAGTACCAGTATCGCCAAGGTCTATCAGAAAATTTAAAAGATGAATTAGCTCGGATGGATACTCCTTCTTCCCTGGAAGAATTAATACAACTAGCAATCAAGCTTGACAAATGCCTGCGTGAACGCCGCTCCGAACGCTTCCAGTCCTCACGACCCACCTGGATGTTACCTCGTATTCCTCCTGTTCCAGCACCTTCTGCCGTACCTTCCTCTTCCTCGGACCACGAACCTATGCAGTTGGGATTGGTACGTTCTCCACTCACCCCTGATGAAAGACTCCGCCGGCGCCAAGCCAACCTTTGCCTTTATTGTGGGGAGGCCGGTCATTTCTTACGCAACTGCCCCGTGAGACCCAGTAAGTGCCAGCGACAGTACACTGTGAACTTTCAAGTTACCGGCTCTACCCAATCTCACTTTGTCCTTCCGGTCTCATTACAGGTGGCGGAAGAGGAAGCCCGGCTGCTGGCCATCATTGACTCCGGAGCATGCAGTTGTTTCCTGGATGCATCTCTGGCTCACACCCTGCATATTCCCCTCCAAGATAAGAAGCAGCCTCTGCAGATACACCTAGCCGATGGATCCCTACCATGTTCGGGACTTGTTACTCAAGAAACCAAACCTATTCTCACCTCCACAGACTCTGGCCACCAAGAATTCCTTTGCTTTAACATCATCAGTTCACCTATGTTTCCTGTTATCCTGGGTTTCCCCTGGTTACAAGTTCATGACCCTCAAATTAGTTGGTCCAAGAAAGAAATCCTCTTCCCATCTATGTACTGCGCTCAACATTGTTTCGTGCCTACCACCAGCACACCGGCCTCTTGTTTGACCCTTCAGTCAATACCAGATAATCTTCAGCATGTCCCTGCAGTATACCACGAATTTCTGGATATTTTTGATAAAAAAAAGGCAGACAGCTTACCACCTCATCGCTCCTATGATTGTCCCATTGACCTTTTACCTGGATCCGAGATTCCCTTTGGCCGCATATTTCCACTATCTGAGACTGAGTTAGAAGCGCTTCGTTCCTATATTGACGAAAACCTGGAGAAGAAGTTCATCCGCCCTTCCTCTTCTCCAGCTGGGGCGGGTATCTTCTTTGTCGAAAAGAAGGATGGATCTTTAAGGCCCTGTGTGGACTATAGAGAACTTAATAAGATCACTGTGAAGAATAGATACCCGTTGCCTCTCATCTCTGAACTATTCCAGTGCTTCAGAACTGCCCAAGTGTTTACCAAACTAGACCTACGGAGAGCATACAATCTCGTTCGGATACGTGCCGGGGATGAGTGGAAAACAGCCTTTAGATCCAGGTTTGGGCACTTTGAATATCTTGTGATGCCTTTCGGACTCTGCAACGCCCCGGCCACGTTCCAACACCTGGTCAACGACATTTTCCGTGAGTACCTTGATAACTTTGTGATTGTATATCTGGATGATATTTTGATTTTCTCCACCTCACTAGAAGTACATCGCACCCATGTAAAAAAGGTACTCTCGGTTCTCAGGAAACATGGTCTATTCTTGAAAGGGGAGAAATGTGAATTTGAAAAGACCACCATCCAGTTCCTTGGGTTCATCATCTCCACAGAAGGGGTTGCAATGGACCCACAAAAGGTTAGAACCATCCAGGAGTGGCCAGCTCCTTCAGATAAAAAGGGGATCCAGCGGTTTGTTGGCTTTGCCAATTTTTACCGCAGGTTCATTAGAGGATTCTCTTCAATCATTTCTCCCATTACTCGACTCACCCGCCAGCAAGCTAAGTTTCAATGGCCCCAAGAAGCGCAGGAAGCCTTTAATAAATTGAAAGATCTTTTTACATCAGCTCCTATTCTACAACACCCAGATCCAGCCTTATCATATGTACTAGAAGTAGATGCCTCCGAATCAGCAACAGGTGCAATCCTGTCCCAACGGAGTGGTCCAAAGGCCCTTCTTCATCCAGTCGCCTTTGCTTCTCACAAATTAAGCCCACCTGAAAGGAACTATGATGTCGGTGACCGAGAACTACTGGCTATAAAATTTGCTCTGGAGGAGTGGAGGTACCTGCTGGAGGGTGCGTCCCAACCCATAATGATCTTTACTGATCATCGGAATCTGGAATATCTCCGAACGGCCAAGCGACTCCGACCCCGACAAGCCCGATGGGCATTATTTTTCTCCAGATTTAATTTTCACATCTCCTACCGACCGGGTTCCAAGAACGGAAAAGCGGATGCACTCTCCCGAATGTTTCCAGAAGTCAATGAAGCAACTGAGCCTGGAACTATCTTATCCCCACATAACTTCCTTCTTATCCAGCCTGATCTCAAGACTGCCATTAAAGAGGCATCCAGCCAATGTACAGAACCTGAAGTACCTTCATTAAGGAAGAGGGATGGCTTACTGTGGGCCCAAAATAAAATATTTGTTCCTTCTCCAGTAAGACTGCAAGTATTACAGAAATTCCATGATCATAAGTTGGCAGGGCACTTTGGAATCCGGAAAACCTCAGAATTAGTTCATCGCTCCTACTGGTGGCCGGGTTGGAGTCAGGACTGTAAAAACTATGTCCAATCCTGTATTACGTGTCAACGTAACAAAGGGTCGAACACTAAGGCTTGGGGGCTTCTGAGACCTTTGCCTGTCCCTGAACGTCCATGGAAGGAAGTCTCTATGGACTTCATTGTGGAACTTCCCCCCTCTGAAAAATTCACTACCATCTTAGTGGTGGTTGACCGCCTCTCTAAGATGGCACACTTCCTGCCCATGATGGGCACCCCTTCTGCTCTGGCTACAGCAAACATTTTTATCAAAGAAATCGTGAGGCTTCATGGTGTTCCCCACAACATCGTATCAGACAGAGGTATCCAATTTACCTCAAAATTTTGGAAGGACCTCTGCAGATCCCTTGAAATAAAGACTTCGCTCTCCTCAGCATACCATCCGCAAAGCAACGGTCAAACAGAAAGAACAAATCAAACTCTGGAACAATATCTCCGTTGTTTCTGCTCTGGTTCCCAAGATAACTGGTCCACCCTCCTTCCGTGTGCGGAATTTGCTTACAACAATTCCACTCATTCCGCCATCAACCAAACACCTTTTTGGGCTAATTACGGCTTCCATCCCTCCTTCTTGCCAGATTCTTTTCCTGAAGTATCAACCCCTGCAGTACAAGACCGGATTAACTTTATCCAAACCAATTTTTTACAGATCCAGGAAACCATGAAAAAGGCTCAAGACAGTTACGAGAAGTACTATAATAGAGGGAGAAGGCCAAACCCAAATTTCAAGATCGGGGACAAGGTATGGCTATCTGCTATTAATCTTAGACTGCCCTGTCCATCCCGCAAGTTAGGTCCAAGGTTCATTGGCCCTTTTGAAATTAAGAAAGTGGTGAACCCCGTGGCTTTCGAATTAGCCCTTCCGGTCATATACAAGATACATCCGGTATTTCATGCATCTTTATTGAAGCCAGTGGTCCCTAGCCCTTTTTCTGGAAGACAGGAACCACCACCTCCTCCAATTGAAATCGAAGGTGAAATCGAATATGAAGTGGAGGCAATAATGGACTGTAGAAAAAGGGGGGGACAGATCCAATATCTTGTTAAATGGAAAGGATACCCTCCAGAAGATAACTCCTGGGAACCATCCAGCAACTTACACGCCCCTCGTTTAGTACGTAATTTCCACAGAAGACAACCTGGAATCTTGCCCAGATTGGGCATCCGGAGGCTGCCCCTTGGGAGGGGGCACTGTCAGAGGGTTAACACAGTCAGAGCCTGTCAGTATCGGCGCGTCCCGGTGCGCCTGCACGGTAGAGCCTCACATCAGCACGTACGGGCACACAATCGGCGGGTACGAGCGCGTGATCCGAACGGGTTAGCACACGTGGGCACACGAACGCATGCACGTACAGCGGGACGTCCCCTTGGCGGGCCTATATAAAGGCAGCTATGCCTTGTGCTCATTGCTGGTTTGTCTTCTCAGCTTCCAGTGTTCCGTTTATCCTTTGCATACCTGTTCCTGCCTGTTGTGACCCGGACCGTTTGACTACCTTGCTTATCCTCTCTCCAGTGTTTGACCCTCGGCTTGATTACGACTCTTCTACTGATCCTCTCTCCAGTGTTTGACCCTCTGCCTGCTCAACGGACTTGCCTTGCCTCAACCTGTGCTTGTTACCACGCTCTCCAGTGTTTGACCCTCTGCCTGCTCAACGGACTTGCCTTGCCTCAACCTGTGCTTGTTACCACGCTCTCCAGTGTTTGACCCTCGGCCTGCTTAACGGACTTGCTCTGCTTAACCCTGTGTTTCTCCTCAGCTCTGTTCCTGGTTCCAGGTTAAGTGTTGGAGTCCCTGCCAGTCTTCTCTCCAGCTTAGCAACCAGTCCATGCTACACGGGTTCTACACATCTGGTGAAACCTTGGTGACCTGCACACCTGCTGGCAACCCGTGCCTCTCCGTGCCTGATTCCCTCTGTACCACCTTCAGGAGTATCTCGCACCTAGTTGCTAGGGGAGCCGCTCTCAGCATTCCGGCCTTGGTGAGTACCTGACAGTGCCTCTTTACATCAGGTGTCCCCATTACAGTGCTACCTTACATCAGGTGTCCCCATCAGAGTGCCCCTTTACATCAGGTGTCCCTATCAAAGTGCCCCCTTACATCAGGTATTCCTGTCAGAGTGCCCCCTTACATCAGGTGTCCCTATCAGAGTGCCCGCTTACATCGGGTGTCCCTATCAGAGTGCCCTTTATATCAGGTGTCCCCATTACAGTGCCCCTTTACATCAGGTGTCCCCATTACAGTGCTACCTTACATCAGGTGTCCCCATCAGAGTACCCCTTTACATCAGGTGTCCCCATCATAGTGCCCCTTTACATCAGGTGTCCCCATCAGAGTGCCCCTTTACATCAGGTGTCCCCATTACAGTGCTACCTTACATCAGGTGTCCCCATCAGAGTGCCCCTTTACATCAGATGTCCCCATTACAGTGCCACCTTACATCAGGTGTCCCCATCAGTGTGCCCCTTTACATCAGATGTCCCTATTACAGTGCTACCTTACATCCGGTGTCCCCATCAGAGTGCCCCTTTACATCAGATGTCCCCATTACAGTGCCACCTTACATCAGGTGTCCCCATCAGAGTGCCCCTTTACATCAGGTGTCCCCATCATAGTGCCTCTTTAAATCAGGTGTCCCCATCAGAGTGCCCCTTTACATCAGGTGTCCCTATTACAGTGCCACCTTACAACAGGTGTCCCCATCATAATGCCCCTTTACATCAGGTGTCCCCATTAGTGTCCCTTTACATCAGGTGTCCCCATCAGTGCCCCATTACATCAGGTGTCCCCATCAGTGCCCCTTTACATCAGGTGTCCCCATTACAGTGCCACCTTACATCAGGTGTCCCCATCAGTGCCCCTTTACATCAGGTGTCCCCATTACAGTGCCACCTTACATCAGGTGTCCCCATCAGAGTGCCCCCTTAACATAATATGTGCCCATCAGTACGCCCCTTAACATAAACTGCGCCCATCAGCATGCCCTTTATTTTATGTTAAGGGGCACTCTGATGGGTACATTTAAGTTAAAGGGGCATGCTGATGGGAACATTTTGTTGTGCCTATCAGAGTGCCCCTTAAAGCGGAGTTCCCATTATAAAAAAAAAATAAAAGTCAGCAGCTACAAATACTGCAGCTGAGCTACTGACTTTTAATAATCGGATACTTATGTGTCCCAGGGTCCAGCGATGCGGGGGATCGAAGCCCCGCTCGTCGCCCCCCTCCGCTCGGCGGCACCGGCATTTTAACTGTGGGCGTCCGGCTGTGGCTCCACAGCCGGGCACCCACAGCGCATGCGCAAGCCATGCGCCGTGACTGGCCGGGCAATCTTCTGGGACCGGTCACGTGTCCCAGATGATTGACAGAGGGAGGGGGGGAGAGGCGATCTCCCTTCCCGCGCCGAGGGAAGTGACGTCAGGAGCCCAGGCGCTGAAGGAGGCAGATTACGAGGGACCCCCTAGCAACAGGCATTTAGAGGTAAGTAAAAAAAAATTTCTTCAAATGTTTTTTTGTAATTTTTTTTAAGCACATTAATATTTTTTTTTTTTGGGGTGGAACTCCACTTTAACATAAAATGTTAAGCGGCGTTGGCGGTCCATTTAGTGACGGCTGCTCTAGGACCTCTGCTTTCAGACACTGGTTTTGGGGGGTTCCAAGTTATTTTCCAGCAAAAAAAAAAAGAAAAGGCAGATTTTTACATCTGTGTGAAAGATGTAAAAACCTCCCCAGGCAGCAAATGGTTAAATCAGGGAGCGGATTTGTTGCCAAACCAGTGGCATTTGATTTCAGGAAACAAAAAACACATGGTTTGAGTTCCTGTAGGCAAATTATACAACGTACTTGTGTACATCGGTTACGGAGACATCGTCCACACCACGCTAAAGCTGCAGCATAGATATGGATATAATAAGACCGGTACCAGGAGGGATGGTGCTATTCTATCTTGTAAATGTAAGTAGCAACTTATTCTTGTGTTTTATGATGGCAGTGACCCCCATTAACTCTGCAGTATGAAGTCTGCCTGGATCAGACAAGGCAAAATCAAGCCAGCAGCTGAGTATTATCAATGCATTTGTAATGAATATGAGGTTAATGCCAAGGGGCAAAAAAAAGGGCATTTACTCTGAAGTCATCAATGGACTCGCAAGGTAAAGAGACGGGAGTAGTGAGGTTAAGGGGTTGAATTACTAAATGCAAATAGACTGTGCACTCTGCAAGAGCAGTTGCTCCAGAGCTTAGTGAATGAAGGGAAGCTCTGCTGACTTCCATCATCATCATTGGTTAGCAACAGCTTAACAACGTTATTAAAAAGAATTCAGAGACTTGTTGTACTTTAAAACTGTTGGTCTTACATAAAATGCACACATTTACTTGTATTTAGTTTTAAACACATTGTATGGCTCTCACGGAATTACATTTTAAAATATGTGGCGTTCATGGCTCACTCAGCCAAAAAGGTTCCTGACCCCTCCTCTATAGTGTGCAATTGTCCCAGAGGCTAAGGGGTTGATTTACAGACTGTGCACTTTGCAAGTGCAGTTGCTCCGGAGCTTAGTAAATGAAGCAAAGCTTCACTTTGCAGGGAATATCCAATCATGTGCAAGGAAAATAGGAAAAAAAACCCAGCATGTTTGCTTACACACAATTGAATGAAGGACGTCAGCAGAGCTTCCCTCATTTACTAAGCTCTGGAGCAACTGCTCTTGCAGAGTGCACAGTCTATTTGCCTTTAGTAATTCAACCCCTTAACTTCACTACTCACGTCTCTTTACCTTGTGAGTCCATTGATGACTTCAGAGTAAATGCCCTTTTATTTGCCCCACATCTCTCCCACTGTAATATCCACATCTCCCCACTGTAATATCCACATCTCCCCCACTGTAATGTCCACATCTCCCCCACTGTAATATCCACATCTCCCCACTGTAATATCCACATCTCCCCCATTGTAATATCCACATCTCCCCCCCCACTGTAATATCCACATCTCCCCCCCCACTGTAATATCCACATCTCCCCCACTGTAATATCCACATCACCCCCACTGTAATATCCACATCTCCCCCACTGTAATGTCCACATCTCCCCCCCACTGTAATATCCACATCTCTCCCACTGTAATATCCACAACCCCCCACTGTAATATCCACATCTCCCCCCACTAATATCCACATCTCCCCCACTGTAATATCCACATCTCCCCCACTGTAATGTCCACATCTCCCCCCCACTGTAATATCCACATCTCTCCCACTGTAATATCCACAACCCCCCACTGTAATATCCACATCTCCCCCACTGTAATATCCACATCTCCCCCACTGTAATATCCACATCTCCCCCACTGTAATATCCACATCTCCCCCACTGTAATATCCACATCTCCCCCACTGTAATATCCACATCTCTCCCACTGTAATATCCACATCTCCCCCCACTAATATCCACATCTCTCCCACTGTAATATCCACATCTCCCCACTGTATTGTCTACATCTCCCCCACTGTAATGTCCACATCTCCCCCACTGTAATATCCACATCTCTCCCACTGTAATGTCCACATCTCCCCCACTGTAATGTCCACATCTCCCCCACTGTAATATCCACATCTCTCCCACTGTAATGTCCACATCTCCCCCACTGTAATGTCCACATCTCCCCCACTGTAATGTCCACATCTCCCCCACTGTAATATCCACATCTCCCCCACTATAATATCCACATCTCCCCTACGATTGTCTGCTTGCTTACCACTACACAAGCAGGCAGATCCACGAGCAGTTGAGGCGGGTGATGATGACGTCATCGCGCCGCTCACCTAGGCCACCGCCGGATGTACCAAGATGACCGGAGCTAGACCGAAGCCGCGGCCTTTCCTATGGGCTCAATCTACGGATCGGCACACCACGCGATCCGCGGATTGAGAGGCGAGAGCCAGATGCAGCCATTAAAAGAGCCACATCTGGCTCACGGGCCATAGGTTCCTGACCCCCGCTATAGAGGGAAATGCTTTGTTCATATTTTATGTCTGATTTTAACAGAAAAAAAGGGGCAAACACTGGGGTTGATTTACTAAAAGCAAACAGACTGTGCACTTTGCAAAGTGTCATTTTACTCTGCAAGTGTATTTGCTCAAGGACTTAGTAAATGAGGAAAGCTTCACTTTGAAAAGAATACCCAATTACATGCAATGAAAAAAAAATGCATTTTTGCTTGCACATGATTGGATGATGCAAGTCAGCAGAGCTTCCCCTCACTTACTAAGCTCTGGCGCAGAGCTGCAACTGCACTTTGCAAAGTGCACAGTCTATTTTACTTTAGTGAATCAACCCCTTTGCCTCGCCTTGTAAGACAAATGGAATGCTTTGGCACTGCATGCTGCACAGCGGAAACCAGCCGCGTGCTAAAAGGGGCTGTTTATTGTCCTAAGGAAATGACAACTGACATTTTAAATAAATGATGATGTTTAAGCCCGCGATCACACCGGATGCCACTTCTCATGCAATTTGACAGGTCCAAATCACATGACAAATCGCACCCTATTGTCGGCAATGGAACTGTTCAAATCGGTGTAATGCCAGCTTTGTGGTGCCACACTGATTTGAAAAAGAAGTTCCTGCGCTATTTTTGGAGATTTCAGGTGCGACTTACATAGACATCTGTGTGACTTCATGCACATATTATGTTAAGGGGGCACGCTGATGGGCACATATTATGTTAAGGGGGCACGCTGATGGGCACATATTATGTTAAGGGGGCACTCTGATGGGCACATATTATGTTAAGGGAGCACTCTGATGGGCACATATTATGTTAAGGGGGCACTCTGATGGGCACATATTATGTTAAGGGGGCACGCTGATGAGCACATATTATGTTAAGGGCACACTCTGATGGGCACATATTATGTTAAGGGGGCACGCTGATGAGCACATATTATGTTAAGGGCACACTCTGATGGGCACATATTATGTTAAGGGGGCATGCTGATGGGCACATATTATGTTAAGGGGGCATGCTGATGGGCACATATTATGTTAAGGGGGCACGCTGATGGGCACATATTATGTTAAGGGGGCATGCTGGTGGGCACATATTATGTTAAGGGGGCATGCTGGTGGGCACATATTATGTTAAGGGGGCACGCTGATGAGCACATATTATGTTAAGGGGGCACACTGATGGGCACAAATTATGTTAAGGGGGCATGCTGATGGGCACATATTATGTTAAGGGGGCACGCTGATGGGCACATATTATGTTAAGGGGTCATGCTGGTGGGCACATATTATGTTAAGGGGGCATGCTGGTGGGCACATATTATGTTAAGGGGGCACGCTGATGAGCACATATTATGTTAAGGGGGCACGCTGATGGGCACATATTATGTTAAGGGGGCACGCTGATGAGCACATATTATGTTAAGGGGGCACACTGATGGGCACAAATTATGTTAAGGGGGCATGCTGATGGGCACATATTATGTTAACTGACAACACTAGAAATCTCAAGAGACATTGCCGTGCTCTTGAACGACTGTGGCGTAAAACCAAATGCCTGCAAGACTTCACCCTATATAAATCTGCCCTTCTAAAATACAATTCATGCCTCCATGCTGCCAAACAAGCCTACTTTGTCTCTCTTATTAATTCCTTGTCATCCAGTCCTCGTCGGCTCTTCTCAACCTTTAACTCTCTGCTTCGTCCACCACCCCCTCTACCCACTAACTCACTCACTGCCCAAGAGATTGCCAATCACTTCAAAGACAAGATCGATGCAATTCGTGAGGACATCTCCACTGTGCGTACATCTTCCCCACCCATCATACCTTGCCCAGCAGCACATTCAACACTCTCCTCTTTTGAATTGGCTACTACGGAAGAGGTTACAAAAATTTTCTCGGATGCCCACCTAACCAATTGTCCCTTGGATCCTGTTCCCTCAAAACTACTACGGTCACCCTCTTCTTCTATCCTATGCTCCCTCACCCACATCTTCAATCTCTCCCTTTCTAGTGGCATTTTCCCCTCCCCTCTAAAACATGCACAGATCACTCCCATTCTTAAAAAGCCCTCACTGGACCCCACCGACCTGAACAACTTAAGACCCATCTCATTACTCCCATTCACCTCTAAACTTCTAGAACGCTTAGTCTACAACCGTCTTAGCTCCTACCTCAATGAAAATAACCTTCTTGACCCCTTACAGTCTGGCTTTCGCTCGCAGCACTCCACGGAAACTACCTTACTAAAACTCACTAACGATTTACTAACTGCTAAAACCAACAGCCAGTACTCCATACTCCTACTACTTGACCTCTCTGCGGCCTTTGATACTGTTGACCACCCACTCCTTCTCAATAAACTACATTCCCTTGGCCTCCGAGATTCTGCTCTATCCTGGTTCTCTGGCTATTTATCACAGCGCTCCTTCAGTGTCACCTACAACTCTGTCTCCTCCTCTCCATTGCCCCTTTCTGTGGGGGTCCCCCAAGGCTCGGTTCTTGGACCCCTTCTCTTCTCTATCTACACCTCCTCCCTTGGTCACTTAATAACTGCCCACGGCTTCCAATACCACTTATACGCTGATGACACCCAAATCTATCTGTCTACTCCTCACCTCACTCCTTCAGTCTCCTCTCGCATTACTAACTTACTAACTGACATATCAGCATGGATGTCGCACCACTTCCTTAAACTAAATCTCTCTAAAACTGAGCTATTAATATTCCCCCCCGCCCGTGCCCCTCTCCATGACTTTTCCATCAAAATCAACAATGCAACCATCAGTCCCTCCCCTCACGCCAGGGTACTAGGTGTAATCCTAGACTCTGACTTGTCATTTCAGCCTCAAATCCAATCGCTGTCAAAAGTTTGTAGAATTCACCTCCATAACATCTCTAAAATTCGCCCCTTTTTAACAAATGAAACCACCAAGCTCCTCATTCACTCCCTTGTTATCTCTCGCCTTGACTATTGCAACTCCCTTCTCATTGGCCTGCCTCTCCATAGGCTCCTCCCCTCTTCAGTCTATCATGAATGCTGCTGCCAGACTTATCCACCTTACCAACCGCTCAGTGTCTGCCAACCCTCTACTTCAATCCCTACACTGGCTCCCAATCACCCAGCGAATTAAATTCAAAATTCTAACAACAACATACAAAGCCATTCACAACTTTGCCCCAAGCTACATCACTAATCTTGTCTCCAAATATCACCCAAATCGACCTCTCCGCTCTTCTCAAGACCTCCTGCTTTCAAGCTCTCTCATCTCCTCCTCCCATGCTCGTCTCCAGGATTTCTCCAGAGCCTCTCCCATCCTCTGGAACTCGCTACCTCCATCTATCCGGCTATCCCCTACTCTTGCTACCTTCAGGCAATATTATGTTAAGGGGGCACGCTGATGAGCACATATTATGTTAAGGGCACACTCTGATGGGCACATATTATGTTAAGGGGGCACGCTGATGGGCACATATTATGTTAAGGGGTCATGCTGGTGGGCACATATTATGTTAAGGGGGCATGCTGGTGGGCACATATTATGTTAAGGGGGCACGCTGATGAGCACATATTATGTTAAGGGGGCACGCTGATGAGCACATATTATGTTAAGGGGGCACGCTGATGGGCACATATTATGTTAAGGGGGCACGCTGATGAGCACATATTATGTTAAGGGGGCACGCTGATGGGCACATATTATGTTAAGGGGGCACTCTGATGGGGACATATTGTGTTAAGTGGGCACGCTGATGGGAACATATTATGTTAAGTGGGCACACTCATGGGCACATATTATGTTAAGGGGGAACGCTGATGGGCACATATTATGTTAAGAGGGCACGCTGATGGGGACACCTGATGTGATGGGGACACCTGTTGTAAAGGGGCACTCTGGTAAGAACACCTGATGTAAGGTGGCACTGTAATGAGGATACCTGAAGTCACACTGACCTGCGGCTTTGAGATTTCAAGTGATGTCGCCTGATTTCAAAGTCGGCTTTGGTGAGAACGGGGGGGGGGCACCAGGTCTCTTTTTTTTTTTCTTGTTGTTTCTATTTGGATTGGACAGACTAGGTATATTATACACCCACCCATACCTTCAATTTTTTCACTCTGGATAAAGTAGCAACAGAGACACCTCTGGACAGCAGCATTGTCAGTCTGTGGGGCGGAGAGGTTTAGATGTACTAGCAGATTTAGATACACTAACAAATTGAAGCCAAACTCCAGCTCACACTTTATAAGCAGTTACAGGAAACTGTTTTTTTTTTTTCCTTCTGGGATACAGGTTTTCACAAAATAAAATCAGATTCTTGTAAGCACCCCTGCCAGTGGTAAAATGGTTTGTCTCTAACTGCGATATCTGCAGGACAGCTTGTTCTGTTGAAGAAAAAAAAAAAAAGAACTGAGGGTAAAAATAGAATAAAGAAAGCCTAAAAAAGAAAACGAATGCAGCCATCACATCTAAGAATTGGTATAATAAAAGCTTGCGTTTGGGCTTAATACTACTTTACATTTTTCAATCTCCTCTAACTGCCATTTTTTATGCACAGCTTGGCCTACTAAAGGAAGTGGAAAAATAACTGTTTTTCTGGCAGGATCAACAGGTTTTAAAACGTTTACCAATACTGCGGTTATTGCTAGTGACAGACTGCATCAGTTATAATTTTTCTTATAGTTGTACAGTCTAAATCTAAGAAATAAAAAGCAATTTGTTACTCTGGTTCAGGGTCCAAAAGTTATAGCACCGAAACATGGGCGTCCGCAGAACTTTTTTCAGGGGGGGGGCATCATTTTAAGGTCATCCATGCTCTGACCCTTTTCAACAATGTCATTATCACATTATCACGGTCAGAGACTGCAGACGTAGTACAGGAAATGGTCAGAGACTGCATACATGGCACAAGAGACTCATGTGGGGGGTGACAGAGAGAGACGGGGGGTGACAGAGATAGGGAGAGGGTGACAGAGAGAGACAGAGGGGGTGACAGAGAGAGACAGAGGGGGGTGACAGAGATAGGGAGAGGGTGACAGAGAGAGACAGAGGGGGTGACAGAGAGAGACAGAGGGGGGTGACAGAGACAGAGGGGATGACAGAGAGAGACAGAGGGGGGTGACAGAGACAGAGGGGATGACAGAGAGAGACAGAGGGGGGTGACAGAGAGAGACAGAGGGGGTGACAGAAAGAGACAGAGGGGGGTGTAAGAGAGAGACAGAGGGGGGTGACAGAGAGAGACAGAGGGGGGTGACAGAGAGAGACAGAGGGGGTGACAGAGAGAGAGACAGAGGGAGTGACAGAAAGAGAAAGGGGGTGACAGAAAGAGACAGAGGGGGGTGACAGAGAGAGACAGAGGGGGGTGACAGAGAGAGACAGAGGGGGTGACAGAAAGAGACAGAGGGGGGTGTAAGAGAGAGACAGAGGGGGGTGACAGAGAGAGACAGAGGGGGGTGACAGAAAGAGACAGAGGGGGGTGACAGAGAGAGACAAAGGGGGGTGACAGAGAGAGACAGAGGGGGTGACAGAGAGAGAGACAGAGGGAGTGACAGAAAGAGAAAGGGGGTGACAGAAAGAGACAGAGGGGGGTGACAGAGAGAGAGAGGGGGTGACAGAGAGGGGTGATGGGGGGTCAGAGAGAGGGACCCCCTAGCCCTGTCTGCAATCCCTCTAGTGCCCCTATGTCCCAGTGGTGTGTGTAATGCTCAGTACGGTACCTTGCATGCCAGTAGGATGTCCATGATGGCCAGCAGCTGGCAAGACCCGTTTTCATTCCGGGTGAGGACGGGAGGTGCTCTGTTCCTTTCATCAGATCTATGATGTGACATGGAGCAGTCCCTGGCTGCTTGCATTTCCTGCCCGTCCTTGTTCTCTGAACCCCCCGGTCAGTCTGTCCTCCAGGCCTGGGAGCAGTGAGGAGGTTTAAGGAGTCCGGGGGTTCAAGGCTCTGGGAGGCACCAGGGGCGTTGTGCCCGCTGTTTCTGGCATCTTGCTGCTCTCCTTTCCCGTGGCTTCCGTCTCTGACTGGGTGATGTCATCCTGCCCACCCCTTGAGGCCTTCGCTGTCCCACTCCTCGTACCAGCTGTCACTGGCCCTGCTAAACTGTGTACAGGATAAAGACCAAGTGGGGAACTTAGAACACTTACCTGTCCTGGAGTCCAGCGATGTCTGCATCCCAGCTGATGTTTCCATTGGCTGTTGGGTGCTGCAGCCACTATTCCCGGTAAGTCCCTACTGCGCATGCGCGAAGTCCGCTGCGCTCTCTTACGGGCCCAGCAGCGGTGGAAGGAGGAGGAGGGGGGCCACGGTGAGGTTTGACAGAAGTGGGTACAGGTACCTGTCAAAAACAGGTACCTGGGGGCCTTGGCGAGGGGGGGCGTGACCGGATATGGGTGTGGAAAGAGCGTGGAGGAGAGTGGAGCGGAGCGGTTGCTGAGAGTCTCTATGCCCCACTGTTTACCTGCTGGCGTCGGTGTGTCGGAGCGCCTGGCCGGCTGTCACTGTCGGGTGGCCTGTGTCTGGGTCCCGGTGTGGCCGTGCAGGGCAGCGGACGAGGAGGACGGAGAGGCTGGTGCCGGTTATTAGTGCAAGTCAGCTGTGCTGTGACGTTCCCATTGAAGCCTCGGCAGGTACTGCGCCTGCGTACCCGGAAGGTGGTGGAGCGGCTCTTAGTGTGCCACTACGGAGCGGTGAGAGAGGAGGAGAGGGGGAACGGTTGGATCTGAAAGCTGGCGGTGAATCGATGCTGCTGTTAAACGGCTCATGACACACTGCAGAGACCGGTAAGGAGTTGGATGCTGGGTCTTGGGACTTTGGAGTCTGGAGCAGGTGAGCGGGACTTGAATGAGGGTTCTAACCCTCTCAATTAAGCACAGTTCATTGTGCCTGGCTGAAAGGCAGAAGGTTGTTACCCTGTATTGTAACGGAGAAAGGAACGGGCAGCCGTGACATATTTGACCAGTATTTCAACTTCTTAAACTGCTGAGCATGTACTCCGGCTGAGTGGAGATTGCAGGGTCTGCTTCTCTGGTGTCTTATCTGCTCCCCTTTGGTAGTGTTGGGCTTCCTGGCTCACAAAGGCAATAATGGCAATGTCGAGGAGGAGAGGGGAGGAGACAGTCAATATGGAGAATGTAGGGCCCCAGTCACTACGATCAGCAAAGGAGAAGGGGAACCAGGCGGCAGCAGCGGCAGCAAAATTGGAGAGGTTTGCACATACCCCTGAACAGACCCCCACTAAGAACGGGCAATTGTCGCAGCCCAAAACCACCGGGGACAGGAAAAGTCAAGGACAGGCATCTTCAATCCCAGTGGGAGCAGGGCATAGAAACCAGAATGTTAATAAAGGTACAGGGGCAGGTGAAAAAGTTCATCTACCACCACCAACAATTATCTCCGTCACAGAGGTAGAACCCACCCTGAGGGAAGTTCTACAGGCAATTAATTCTTGTAAGGCATCAGTGGAGGGGCTAAGCTGCCAAATTAATGAGATTAAAGATGAACTACTAATAATAAAGCAGGAATTACAAAAGGCAGTAGATAGAATAACTGGTTTGGAGGGAAGAGTGAGCCAAGTGGAGGACAATGTTTTTCCCCTACAACAAGATGTTAAATCTATGAAGGAACAACTGGGTAGAATTAATGAAAAAATGGATGAAATGGAAAACCGTCTGAGAAGGGACAATATAAGAATAGTGGGTCTCCCAGAGAGATGTGAAGGGCAGAGTCCCATTGCCTTTTTGGAAGGATGGCTGACAGAAACATTTGGAAGGGATGCATTTTCCCCACAGTTTGCAATTGAGAGAGCCCACCGGGTTCCCTTCAGGGCTCCGCCCCCTGGAGGGCGCCCCAGGTCCTTATTAATGAAATTCCTGAACCACTGTGACAAGATAATGTTATTGCGTAAAGCCAGAGAGAAGGGGCTTATTTTTTATAACGGAGTAAAGGTTTCATTTTTTGCGGACTTTTCACCGGAGCTGCAGAGACGCAGGGAAGGTTTCGTGGAGATCAAACGCTCCCAACAAAAATTTGAACTCAAGTATGCCTTACTGTATCCAGCCAGGCTACGGGTTGAGGCAATTGGAGAAGTTCTCTTTTTTGATTCCCCGGTGGGGGTAACGCGCTGGTTTGAAGAAAACAAACAGAGACTGAAGCCCAAAGAAAGGAGCCCAGAGTCTTAGGACGCGTGATAGGAAGATAAGAAGATCTGGACTGTGGAAAGTAATATGAACTTGGTATAGAGAGTAAAATGAGGGTGTATGGTAGAGTAGGAATGGGGGATATGGAGGATATTATATTTAAAGTTTTGTACATCTGGTTGTTAGAGGTGGAGGGTGGGGGGGGGATGTTAAGAAGGGTTATTTTGAAAGGAATATATGAGAAGGTCACGAATAGAGCCCCAGGGGCAAACCTGGTAAGGTGGGGGAGAGGGTGGGCGGGGGTGAGAGGGTGGGGGGGAGGGGGGGTGGGGTGGGGGTCTGGTGGGGGGGTGGGAGAGATGGTGGGGGGTGGAGTGGGAGAAGGGTTGTAAAATTACTCTTAAGTGAAATTAAAATGCACATAGCACTTGGGAGGGTAAGGGGGGGAGGGGGGAGGTAGGTTTAAGCACATGTGTGGTAAAGCTAAACACTATGAGAAAGGGGATATTTAGAACGTTTACTGGAATAGAATATAATATTATGAAAACCCTATGGGCTATAAAGTACGGGGGGTAACTATGAGAACACGTTTTTTCTTTTTCTTCTTGTGTTTTTTTCTTTTATTTACGTGTAGTGCACAATATGGTATTAATAGAGGATTTTCTTTTTCTTTTTTTTTTTTTGGCTCTTTGGGAGTTAAAATGGGTAAGAAGGTGTTACTCTCTGGCACAAGACACTGTACCAAGTTTAAGGCGCCCATTACTTTTGGTTCCTTGGAGGCTAGCTCTCGCTTGGTGCCTGTTTGATGCAGTCTAAGGTTCTTAAAATAGGCTCCTGGAATGTCCGGGGGATGGGGAACCCGAACAAAAGGGCTGCCATTTTTTCGTTGTTGGAGTTGGGAGGGGTAGGGTTGGTCTGCCTGCAGGAGACACACCTGACAAAGCACACGTTGACTCGTCTACCAAGCAGGTTCCAGGCCCAATACCACTCGGTTTACTCCTCTTACTCTAGGGGGGTGAGTGTATTGGTAACAAGAAATGTGATGTTCTCCTGCAGGCAGACCAGGATAGATAGCTTGGGTCGCTATGTTTTTTTATACTGCTCTATTGAATACAGAATGTATGTCATTACCAACATTTATATCCCCCCGCCTTTCAAGTTGGAAGTGTTATACGACTTGCTGGACTTTATGCTGGATAAAACGGACACCCCGGTGATAGTATTAGGGGATTTTAACGAGGTGCTGAATAGAGAGCTGGACAGATACCCGTCGAGAGTCCATGTAGATAGTTTAGCAGGGGGCCGGTTGGGCCAATTTTTAGAGGAGGCAGGTCTACTGGATATTTGGAGGGCTCGGAACCCCGGAGTAAGGCAGTATTCCTGTTTCTCCGCTTCCCACTCCACCTTCTCCAGGATTGACCCTGGGGAATGTGGAGGCAGTACCACTGATAAAGGATGTAGTATATTATCCAAGAGGGATCTCGGATCATTCCCTGACGGTGGCTTCAGTGGGTATAGGGGTCAGGGAGACTAGAAGGTTTTGGAAGCTAAGCTCATATTGGTTGGAGTTAATGGGGGAACCAGAGAGGATAATAACAAAGTTAGAAGACTTCTTAAAATCTAATGAAGGCTCAACTACAGTGGGGGTACAATGGGACACACTGAAGGCATTTCTCAGGGGTATTCTAATTCAGGGGGTGGCAGGAATTAAAAAGAGGGCAAGGGAGTGGGAGGAAGGAATTAGGAGGGAACTGGAGTTAGCAGAGAAGCAATTTATAGAAGATCCCACTCCAGAGAAGCAGAAATGGTGGGAGGAAAAACAGGAGTCTTATAGAGCAGCAGTCCTGAAGAGGGGTGAAAACAAGCAACTCTTTCAGAAACAACGGACCTTTGGGGAAGGGGAAAGTGTAGGACGTATGCTGGCCTACCTGGTAAAAACCAACTCCTCCTCCTCGACAATCCCGGCAATTAGGACCCCAAAGGGTGAGATATCCTCTCAGAGTCTAGAAATCACAGGTGTATTCGAGAAGTACTATGAGAGGCTGTATAAGTCACAAGGGACCGTCGAGGAGAAGGACATGGAAATTTTTTTTAAGGATATAAGGGTCCCAATGGTTACTGAAGAGGATAGAGTGGGTATAGATGCCCCAATTACACTAGCTGAAGTGCAGCAAGCTGTAAATGGGATGGCAAACCAAAAATCTCCAGGACCGGATGGTCTCCCAGTAGAAACCTATAAGCAGTATGGGAAGATTCTCCTGCCAGAATTATTGAAAACGCTGAACTGGGCTTTACAGGGAGGATGTTTGCCTGTTTCGATGTCTGAAACAGATATTATCCTGCTTCATAAAGAAGGGGGTGACCCACTGGATCCGTCGGCATACAGGCCTATATCCCTGTTGTGTACAGACGCCAAGATCCTGGCAAGGGTGCTGGCTACCAGGCTTAATAAAGTCATGCATAAACTTATTCACGTGGACCAAACGGGATTCATTTCTCATAGAACCACGAGCATGAACATCAGGAGGGCTTATATGAACCTTCAGACCCCGACTGAGAATATGGGTTCAAGAGCAGTAGTATCGCTGGACATAACCAAGGCCTTTGATAGTTTGGAGTGGCCCTATCTCTGGCGGGTGTTGGAGGAGTTCGGCCTGGGTCCGGTTTTCATAAGGTGGATAAAAATATTGTATAATGGCCCAAGTGCAAGGGTTAGGGTTAATAAAGACCTCTCAGGGAAAATATGCTTAGAAAGGGGAACAAGACAGGGGTGTCCCCTGTCCCCCCTGCTTTTTGCCCTTGCCATGGAGCCACTAGCAATTCATATAAGGTCCAGCTCAAAGATAGAGGGGTTCGTAAGAAGTATAGGAGAGGAGAGGATTGCCCTGTATGCCGACGATGTTTTATTGTTTCTGGGGGATACGGAAGGCTCTCTTAGGCAGGTAATGGATATAATGGAGAAGTTTGGCAAAGTGTCGGGACTGGTGGTGAACTGGAGGAAGTCTGCACTATTGCCACTAGATACACCTAAGGGTCAGGACTTATTGGGAATTCCATACCTAAAAGTAGTCTCAATGATTCATTATTTGGGTATAAATATGTCAAAAGATCCCAACCAGTACATTGTAGATAATCTAGTTCCATTACTAGGCAAATTCGAGCGTAAAATTGATATCTGGAGTCGGCTGCCCCTATCCGTAGCAGGAAGGGGCAACTTAATTAAGATATATAAGAAAATTACCCCCAAGAGGTTAAAGGGACTTTAACGGCAACTTATTTAAAATTTATTTTATTGAGTAGAAAAAAAAAAAAGCGACATATAACAAAGAAAACAAGGACAATGTCATACAATATATAAAAAACTATACAACGGTGTACTGTATGTGCAAGGTTTGAAAGACTATATTCAATGGTCTTGCCACAACATCTTACGCGTTTCGGGACTTAATTGTAATGTCCCTTCATCAGAGACGAAATGTGGATCATAGACCTATTATACAATGAGATAATAATAAAATCAGTATAGAAAACAAACATGTATAAATGATATTTACAGGTATCACGTGTATGTTATTTGGTACATTGTGACTGTGAATAAAAAGAGCCCATGGGAACGTGCAGTGGGCGTGACGCTATGACGCGACCGCTCCCCCCTCTCATACACTTCCACTGTATGATCGGTGTGATGACGCTGCGCTGACTAGACACACGTCACGCTACACCACGCCCCCTCAGCTTACTTATACTCTAACGATGCACCTGAATGGGCTCATCACTACCGCACTTGGCGGTGACCGGCCCGGACGCCCCTGCGATCTATCCCTGTCTCACCAAGACTCTATACTACTTCTTGTTGTAAGTACTAGCCTTGGATGGCTATGATCTAGCCATATTGCTTGTTCTTTGAATCTGATAGTCTTAGGATTGCCATCACTACCTTATCCCCTCTCTGTTTTGTTCACAGACCTAGCTTACATATGGGCTAACGCCCTGTCTCAATTGGGGCTTGCACATATTCGGCAGCATACTCTCTCCTCTCTCTGATGGTATTGCAGACCGTTGTGGCCTGACCCAGAAACTCCTGGTATGAACACAGCCTCTTTATCCACCCTTACCTTTGTTTTTTGTTTTTTAATTTTTTTGACTCTTTGAACCCCTTATGAACCTTTTGCAAGTTTACTATCTAGTACATGCCTCTACTTCGCAGGTGACACGGTGCGTTTTAGTACCTGCGACTTGGTTGCAGTCTACTTTGGCGGAGTTGCGGGATGCCCCCTTATGTTTGTGGGTTGGATCAGTGCGGATAGATTTGGGCCAGCCGATGCGTTCAGGTCTTTGTTTCATCTGCTAGACCTGGGGCTTCTGACACCGTCACTGTAGCGATTTTTATGTGGATGCTCCGTTACTGTTATGCATGGGTAGGTTATGCTCTTTTTATTCACAGTCACAATGTACCAAATAACATACACGTGATACCTGTAAATATCATTTATACATGTTTGTTTTCTATACTGATTTTATTATTATCTCATTGTATAATAGGTCTATGATCCACATTTCGTCTCTGATGAAGGGACATTACAATTAAGTCCCGAAACGCGTAAGATGTTGTGGCAAGACCATTGAATATAGTCTTTCAAACCTTGCACATACAGTACACCGTTGTATAGTTTTTTATATATTGTATGACATTGTCCTTGTTTTCTTTGTTATATGTCGCTTTTTTTTTTTCTACTCAATAAAATAAATTTTAAATTTTAAATAAGTTGCCGTTAAAGTCCCTTTAACCTCTTGGGGGTAATTTTCTTATATATTCTGACTCTTGGGATGTTGGCAACAATCATGATATAGTTGAACAGGCACCCTTTCTCTTCTTTCTCAACTTAAAGGGGTTGTAAAGGTAAAAATTTTTTCACCTTAATGCATTCTATGCATTAAGGTGAAAAAACTTTTGACAGTACCGCCGCCCCCAGCCCCCCCGTTTTACTTACCTGACGCCTCGAATCTTCGCTCCTCGTCCTCGTCAGCTTCATTGCAGCTCAGCCTGGTCGCTGATTGGCTGCAGTGGATGGATTGAAAGCAGCGCAGCCATTGGCTCGCGCTGCTGTCAATCACATCCGATGACGCGGCGCTCCGGGGGGCGGGGCCGAGTGATACAGCGAGCGGCTATAGCCGCCGGCTGTATCACGGGAGCGCGCCCGCAAGCACTCACCACCGTGCGAGGGAGCTCGCATGAAGGTGGTAAATGCTTGCGGGGAGGAGCTGAAACAGCCGCCGAGGGACCCCAGAAGACCAGGTTCGGGGCCACTCTGTGCAGAACGAGCTGCACAGTGAAGGTAAGTATAACATGTTTGTTATTTTTAAAAAAAAAAAAAAACAACTTTACAACCCCTTTAATTAAGATGGTCTGGCTGCCTCAATTGTTGTACTTGTTACACAACTCGCCAGTGTGGGTGAATAAAAAGTGGTTCAAAAAGATAGACTCACTCTTTAGGGAATTGTTATGGAGGAGAGGGAAGGCCAGGATCAGCCTTCAGAACCTACAGCTGCCAGTTAAAGAAGGAGGAATAGCTCTCCCACACCCGAGGTGCTATTTTTTGGCAGCACAGCTACAGCATATAGGGGGTAATTATGCTGATAGAGGTTTGTTAACTCTGGAAGCATCTCATAAAACCGTAGCGGAGGCACTGGAGGCAGATTCATTACCTGGTAGCGGTCCCACAACCAAGTTGATAATAAAAGTTTGGAAAGCAACTAAGTCTTTAATGGGATATGCCGGGTTTACAGAATTCGCTCCCCTCTGGCACAACAGAAACTTACAGGAGATGGTGGCTATGGGGGAATTTAAGGAATGGGTGAGATGGGGTATAAATAGACTGGCCCAGTTGTATCGAGGGAATGTATTGAAAACCTTTGAGGACCTCCAAAAAGAATATAGTATCCCAAAACAAACATTTTTTAGGTATTTACAAATGAGAGCGGCCCTGGAGGCACAATTTAGGGTAGGTCCCCTAGTTTGGACAGACGCTGTACTGCTACAGAGAGTGATTAGACCCGGGCAGATGAAGGGTTTTATCTCCAGAATATACACGCAACTATGCAAGGAAGCCATTGTTAGTCCAGAGCATCTTGGCTGCAGGGAGGGGTGGGAGAAGGATGTGGGAAAGCTAACTGACGCACAATGGAGGGAAGTTTTGGAGGTAGGGCAGGAGGTTTCAGTCTCACCTGCGCAGAGACTCTCCCACTTAATGTTGCTACATAGAGCATACTACACCCCCAAAAAACTATTCCGCTTTGGGGTAAGACCCGACGCCAAGTGCCCCAGGTGTGGGGAGGAGGGTGATTTGATACATATGGTATGGAGGTGCCCTAAACTGGTACGGTACTGGTTGGGGGTTGTGGGCTCTATTGGAGACAAGTGGGGGATTCTTTTAGAGGCGGGTGTCAGACTCTGCATTCTTGGTTATAGGGTATGGAGTTTGGAGGAGAAAGCGGTCAGGATAGCGGTTTTGAGATGCCTATACCAAGCACGGAAGCTTATTATGCAGAGATGGCAATCAGCCCTCCCCCCGGCAGTCGATGAGTGGGTTAAAACAATAAATGACGTAATATGGAAGGAGAGAGCCCTATATATCAGGAGAGGGAGCCTTAAAAAATTCAAAAAGATGTGGAACCCCTGGTTAGTAAGCGTAGGATGTCAGGAATAAAAGGGAGGCTCGTGGTTAGGGAGGGATGGAAGCAAGGGGCAGATGGGAGGGTATAGGGGAAAATAACGACCCGTCGTCCTAAGGTACCATGAGAGGCTAGCTGTTGGATAAGATATGCAGTTGTAACAGGAGTATGGAGTGGAAAGGTTGAGGATCATATGGTTTCTCTTCCAACAGATTATGTATACCTGAACTGGTGGTTGTTTTTAACATGGTGTATGTAAAGTTAAGAGATGTTAATAAAGATTATTTAAAGAAAAAAAAAAAAAAACAGGTACCTGCTCCACCCTCCCCAGAAAGGTGCCAAATGTGGCACCGGAGGGGGGGAGGAATCAGATTAGCGGAAGTTTCACTTTTGGGTGGGACTCCACTTTAACCACTTTACCCCCTTCCTGACCAGAGCACTTTTTGCTATTCGGCACTGCGTCGCTTTAACTGACAATTGCGCGGTCGTGCGACGTGGCTCCCAAACAAAATTGACGTCCTTTTTTTCCCACAAATAGAGCTTTATTTTGGTGGCATTTGATCGCCTCTGCGGTTTTTATTTTTTGCGCTATAAACAAAAATAGAGCTACAATTTTGAAAAAAAACGCAATATTTTTTACTTTTTGCTATAATAAATATCCCTCAAAAATATATAAAAAAACTATTTTTTTCCTCAGTTTAGGCCGATACGTATTCTTCTACATATTTTTGGTTAAAAAAATTGCAATAAGCGATTATTGATCGGTTTGTGCAAAAGTTCTAGCGTCTACAAAATAGGGGATAGTTTTATGGCATTTTTGTTAATAATTTTTTTTTTTTTAAATGGCGGCGATCAGCGATTTTTTGTGGAATATATATACCCCATATAGTCAATATTTAGTGGAATATTCACTATATGGGGTATCCTGGGAACCTGGTATTCAAGCACGCAAGATTTCACATTCTATAATGACATTTGCACTAGTTCACGTTATGGACTTTTCTATATATTTTTTTTTCTATTCTTTTACTTTAGCATTTATATTTTGACTGTTGTAACAATTCATGATGGTATATTTCTGATAATTTTATGCACGTAAATGCACACTGCCTAGTGATAATATTTTATTGGTAATAAGATTTAAATGATCTCTTTCCTGTTCACCCCCAGCAGAGTACGTGGCAGAACCTCACACAAGGAAATAGGGGAATCCCCTGTGTGACACCAATAAGGAAATCATAAAGTATTGACGGTTACTACTTCCTTTATAGAAGACATATAACACTAAGGATTGGGATTTCACAAACATCTCAATGGGATCCGTTGGGTGCCTGGTTGATTAAATAAAATTACATATGTAGCGCTGACAACTTTTGTTTCTAGTCATATTTGTTGTTGTAAAGGTAACAAGTTGATATAGCACCATCTAGTGGCTAATTATAAGGGTACAATACATTTGTTTTTCATCATTTTTGAGAAGTCACATGGAAGTGATTGATTGTTTACTTCTGGACATGACCTACCCACAATGCTCATGGACCAGAGGAGAACTGAACTGCATTGTGGGGAGGATATAAAAGGGCTGGGAGCGGCCATCTTAAGTCTCTTGTTCCTGAGACGCGTGGCCTGCCAGCAGAACTCTGTGGGTGTGTGTGTGTCCCACAGGGTTGCGGCCTACCTTGTGAAGGAGCGGAACAGCAGCAAGGATCCTGCCATTTATCACAGTGTGCTGGAGCAGCAGAAGTTATCGTTCCGAAGGCCTGTGGAGGAGGTAACCGAGGACTCCTGGTCGTTAGTAACGGAACAGCGTGACAGCGTGGTTGTGGCTCCATACGGACTGAGAACTGCTGGCACAGAGACATCCATCTGTCCGGTCCGGTGAGGGGGTTAACACACAGAAGTTTGTTCAACACTACACACATTTAGAGCTGTTACAGAGTGTTGCTGGGACTGATAGTCATACGGAACAATTTAGTTGGAAAGCGTTACATTTACACAGACTTCAATATCCAGGGATTGATATTAGATGTCCGTCTCCTTCAAGTAAGAACCCTCAATCAATTTGCCTGATTATAGTTACTTTTGTGTATCACCTTGCATTGCGCAACATTCCAGAAGAACTCTCTTGTGGATTACAAATACTAATTTATAGCTAGCGAAGATTGAAGACGACAGAACAGGACTATCTCTTCTACTGCAGGGCCCTGCATTTAGTCATAAAGGATAGTGACTTTACTGTTTAAAGCAGGGGGAGCTCCCTAGTATTTATATTGTGGGGTATTCGCATTCCTGTGTCTTTGCGCTTGCTACAGTGTGCTGGAGGTGGGGAGGTGTCCAGAGTTAAGACGATTTCACTTTGAACACTGGTCCCACCTGGAGACGCATCAACAAGGGGATTTTTCAGGAAGGTCCTGTGTGTGTGGATATATTTATGTATATTTGTGTATCTGTACAAAGACTGTTGTGAATATTTACTGTACTGCCACACCACATTGGTGTGATAGTGTAGTCACTGTAATAACTTTTATATATAAATATTCTTTCAGTAAAAAGAAGTCACTTTGGTTATCACAGAAGTTTGTGTGCAGTGTTGTTTTTCTCCTGCAGGTGGAGTCACAAGCACTTAGGTAGAGGTGTATATATATATATATATATATATATAAGTGTCAGATATATATATGTATATATTGTGAGTGATAATTGGTATTAGTGTCACTACAACACTGCACTACAGTTGTGTCAAGGGGATTGAACTAGTTAAGAGGGGTGAAGAGATCTGAGAACAGGCCCGATCTAAATCAGCAGCTCCACCGTGAGTTATTGCTACATGTGGGGGCTCGTCCGGGATAACTGTCTCTCTGAAGTCAAGCACCCCCTTAAGAACCATAGAATGGATCCCCCCACTGTGGCACAGTGGTGTGAGGCGGAAGGCACCCGCTCAGAAGCGAGCGTGGCAATGGAACTCTGGGGAGATGTCTGGGAGAAAGAACACAATAATCGAGTGATAAAAACGCTGTCCCCAGAACAAAAAGCCATGGTGGTCGCAGTCAGACCCAATCATGAGACATTCCGCACTTATGCATTATTAGAATGGAGGAAGGGAGTTCTGGAAAATTTCAAGGGTACAAGTGTTGAACTTGCTGATAAGACCAAATTTTATCTGACCCACCCAGGGGAACAGGGGGAGAATCTTACCACCCTCCCACAGATGAGATCAGCTGAAGTAAAGGTTCCATCACAGTCAGTCCCGGCTACAATTTAACCAGAACTCTTCACAGCCCTGGGGAACTTTGTGTCCCAATGTCAAAAAGGAAACCCAACATACTCAGGGACTGGGTATCGAAAACTGGGCATTTTCTTGGGCCGACGGCCTGTTCCCAAAGAGGAAGACACCTTTGAAGAGTGGTTGGAACAGGCCACATAAGCTTTGGATGAGTGGGACATCCCTGAAACGCACAAAAAACAGCGGATTACTGAGAGTTTGAAAGGGCCTGCTTCCGAGGCTATCCAAAATTTGAAGCTCAGCAAACAGAACTGTGTAGCCCAAGACTACTTAGATATCCTGCAAAATGTGTTCGGACATACTGAAAAGGTTTCTGACCTGATTTATCAACTGGAACACACCTATCAAGAAGCAGGGGAGAAACTGTCAGAATATATGAGACGGTTGGACAAGGTCATTCGCCAGATCTTATTGAAGAAGGGGCTAGATCCTCGTGAGGTGGATGAAATTCGAGCCAAACAAGTTTTAAGAGGTGCCCAGCCTTTGGACCCCATCACGCTCCAGTTAAGAACTCGTCAAGTCGGAGGCATATTGAAGTATCCCGACCTGATTCGGATTGTACGGGAAGAAGAAGCTATCCTGGAAAGGAAGAAGGAAAAAATTCAAGAACCAAAACACGCTGGAGGAAGACAAACCTTTTCGAGAAAGGGTCAGAAGGATCCCATTGGGAAATCTTGAGGACCTCCGAGAACAGCTGGCTGAGCTGAAGAGGACTGGGATTATCAGGGAGTCCAGGAGTCCATACGCCTCTCTGATAGTGGTAGTGAGGAAAAAGAATGGGTCGCTACGGCTGTGTATTGACTATAGGACCCTGAACCGACGGACCATTCCCGATCAATACACTACCCCTCGTATAGAAGATGCCTTACAGAGCCTGTCAGGGGCGAAGTGGTTCAGTGTATTAGACTTGAAGAGTGGTTATTACCAGATCCCCATGAGTCCTGAAGATAGGGAAAAGACTGCCTTCATCACCCCCCTGGGGTTCTATGAATTTACCGGATGCCACAAGGTCTGTCTGGGGCTCCGGCCTCTTTTCAGAGGCTCATGGAAAAGACGGTAGGCGACGTGAACTTGATTGAGGTCCTAGTATACTTAGACGATATCATAGTATTTTTGCCGAACTCTCGAAGAGCATGAAGAGCGACTGGAAAAGGTCCTGAAGAGATTACATGATGAGGGTTTGAAACTTTCAATGGAGAATGAGGTCTCTATCAACCTTCAGTGAACTATTTGGGGCACATTGTGTTTGAAGAAGGGGACTGAACTAGTTAAGAGGGGTGAAGAGATCAGAGAACAGGCCCGATCTAAATCAGCAGCTCCACCGTGAGTTATTGCTACACATACATACATATGGTATCTCACAAAAGTGAGCACACCCCCTCACACCCCTAAGTGTAAATGTCCAAATTGGGCCCAATTAGCCATTTTCCCTCCCAGGTGTCATGTGACTCGTTAGTGTTACAAGGTCTCAGGTGTGAATGGGGAGCAGGTGTATTAAATTTGGTGTTATCGCTCTCACTCTCTCATACTGGTCACTGGAAGTTCAATATGGCACCTCATGGCAAAGAACTCTCTGAGGATCTGAAAAAAAAATGATTGTTGCTCTACATAAAGATGGCCTAGGCTATAAGAAGATTGCCAAGACCCTGAAACTGAGCAGCACGGTGGCCAAGACCATACAGTGGTTTAACAGGACAGGTTCCACTCTGGACAGACCTCGCCATGGTCGACCAAAGAGGTTGTCTTTGGAAAATAGACGTATGAGTGCTGCCAGCATTAAATAAACAAAAATGTAAGGCTGGCAGCACTCATACGTCTATTTCCCAAAGACGTTTGAGTAGCGCTGGAATATCTACCATAATTATTTTATCCAGAGGAAGGCAAAAAAAAAAACAACAATAAAGCATGATCCAATTTTCTCCGGGGTTGGGGGGGGCAAAACTTCTTTCCTGATCCCCCAGGAGGCATTCAGATATTCCCTGGATGAATTTAACCTATAAAGATTAGTATCCTGTTATATTATATGTATATAAACAATTGACGACCGCCTACCGCAGATATACTGCAGCAGGTCGACTCTATTGCGCGTCCCAACTGAGTGACTCCTCCCCAGACCAGGCTATTTATCTCTTCTTCCAGCATTCTCTCTCTCCTAAGTGAAAACATAGAGAGTGGAATGTTTTTTCACAAAGCACAAGTACCCTCCTGTTTGACTTTGAAATTCCACCTCTTTGTTGCTGTAAAGGGGATTACCGGAGGCTGACATATTTAAAGAAATCCAGGTGCTTCATGGAGATATGTTAAATTCCAATAAACCCGTTTATTTACTTTTAATGACTACATAACTTTGTTAAAAAAAAAAATGACCTTTAAAGTAAACCTTTCTTGAGAAAAATACAAAGTGAGCCATTGTTGATTTTCTTTTTTAAAAAAATGCTAGCTATCTGTTGCAATGATCCATGATGGTATGCATGAAAAACGAATAACTGCACACAGTGTGATACTGTATGAAGTTTTAGAAAATAGTAAAAACCTTCGCGCCAGTGGTGTCGATAGCAGATAATATATATGAATTACATATACTGGTGATACATCTAGTAAGAAAACATTCCCAACAATAAAGAAAATTTGTAGAAATATATAAACAATCAGTGTAAGCTGCTCCCCAATTTTTGAATAATCAAAAAATAGATAATCAAAAAAAGGAATGTAAGGAAGATAGGGGGCGCTAGATACCATAATATTCAAGTGCTCTAAATAAATATATCTCCTGCATTACCAAAAAAATGGAAATGTAAGAAAGCTTTTTGGTAATGCAGGAGATTTATTTATTTAAAGCACTTGATTAGTATGGTATCTAGCGCCCCCTAGCTTTCTTACATTTCCATTTTTTTGGTAATGCAGGAGATATATTTATTTAGAGCACTTGAATATTATGGTATCTAGCGCCCCCTATCTTCCTTACACTGTATGAAGTTTAATGATACAAAAAAAAAGGGGGGTTACACTTACAGCAAATCCGATAAAACCAGCTTGTTAGTAACATATAGGCATAAGCAACGATGAACATCAACCGACGCGTTTCATCCTATTGGACATCATTTGGGGCGTGAGGCTCACGTGTAATCGTTGCAGTATATATTGATACGCTTCCCATTAAAAATTTGCACCAAAACTGTCAGTAGGGGACACCTGGATATCACATCTCAGGCGTTCCAAAACGGCACCGGCGTGCGTTCCACGCCTCATCTTAAGACACCAGCTGAGACATGTCTTCACTCTTCCCTAATCACCATTTTTTAACCATTCAATTATCAATTTTTCATTCACTATGATGTATGGAGCATTTTGTTCCATGGGGTCCCCTTTCCGGTTTCTGGGAAGGGCCACCAGGAAATACAGGGTGTGCCGCGGTTCCATGAAATTACCAGGTAGCACGCCACCTCCATCTTTTTTGGTTCCCCTCAGGGGTCCCTTCAAAATAATCCCCAGGTCTCAGGGAACCCCTGCTAAAAAATTAAGTCCTCAGGTCTCAGTTTGGAGAATGTCCCTAACATTGGTGGTCAATGGGAAGAATGATCCCCTTAAAGTGGTGGTCAAAATGTCACCCTTAGGCTCAGTTCACATATATGCATTTTGAACTGTATGCGATTCGCATGGCATGTGAAATAACTTTGATCTCTATTGAAGCTTTTCACATATATCAGCAGTGCGAACTTAATAAGAGTCCTGTCCTTTTTCTGAGCACTGCGGTGTGGTTCAGTTACGAACTCCCAGCTCATTGAGTTCTATAGGAACGCTTCTGAATTGCACATGTGTTCAGTTTTGTTTAGGACTCAGTTCAGGATTTCAGCACGGATTGCTCTCCTACTACAGGAGTTGACACCCTTTATCTACTAGGTATTGGCCAGCACTGAAATCGCAACTATGACAAAAATCTGGTCCTATGCCTTGGGAATTTGCTTCAGAACCACAGCAAAAACACATCTGAAAAGCTGAACATTTTTTTTTTAATTATTATTTGCAGTGAAAACGGACATACAATGCGCACTGGACATGTGTGAACCCAGCCTGACAGACTGCTAAAAAGATCATTGGGGGTGGGGGGTCACAGCTCGAGGAACCCCTACCAACCTGTGAAGGAACCTTAGGATTCCATGTAATGGCCGCCCAAAGGTATTTAGGAGTCTAGTTAGGGGAGTTGCCAATTAGAAGACTCGGGGAGTTGGACCCAATTTAGAGAGAGAAAAGGCTACTTCTTTTCACCATTTGAGCAGCTTTGGATTGTTACCCCTGTGTAGCTGTTTGAGACTCTGATCTACTATAGGTAGAGCAAGGCACTAGCTTGTCTTTAAAGGAGGAATAAGCTCTTTTTCACCAAGAAAACACGGTTGCAATCATTGAAGTGGTTTTGTTGAATGGACTCTATGCATTCGTTCTTGTTCAAGTAAATGTTATTTTTGTTGCCAACGATCCAGCCTAGACATCCCATTCTGAGAAGTATGTGCGGGTGCTGAGTACTATGCTGGAGTGAGAAGAGAGTTGGGCTTTGGAAGAAATTAGAGGCAGTTGACCTGCTACTGTACATCCACTGTGGGCGTGTGCCCCGTATGATCCACACTTGTGTTCTACCATCTCAAGTTATTATATCTGCATTTCACATTTTTAGGAAACCTGAACCAAACCTTGACACACCTACAGTCTATCAAAATGGTTGGATCTTTTATATAGAGGGTGTGTGTGTGTGATAAAATAGTACAACCTGCTCATTGGTAAGAAAGGCCTTCACCTAAGATAACATTTGTCAACGTGAAGTAATAGATCAAGTTTACAAGAAGATGTTGATGCCAAGGGGCAAAAAAATGCATAACCGTGTCAAAGACCTTTCTTCTAGTTTTGAATCCAGGAAGTATAAAGAAAATTGATGCAGTAACTGCAGAGCTTACAATAGACGTAGTCTCATACAACATTCTTTAGGTCCTATTAAATCTTTTAGCATTGTTTAGACTGGCCAGTCTCCAGTTCAGTCCAACAGCCAATATACATGGTTATGACAGTCTCCTAGCAGCAATACAATAATATTGTGTAAATACCTACCAAATTTTAGGACTATGTTGTTATTTGAATATGTGATTTAATATTTAAAGCCCAACTCCAGGCAAAAATGGCACCCAGCTGGTGTTAAGCCCCCCTCCCGCAATACCTATCCACCACCAAAAGATCTCAACAGTCTACTGGGTTTGGTGATGTCCAGCATCACCCAACAGGGAAGACTGAGGCGATACTGTGGATGTAGGGTGTCTTGGACCCGCCCCTGAGGGGCCATCACTAAGGAATCCTGCACACACAGTTTAATAATGTGGAAATCATCACTCTCTAGGCACCTTAGAACAGCCCACTGCCAAGAGGAGATCTGATGATAAAAAGTACCCTATGTATCACATCATTAGTCTGAAGACTTGGGAAAGAGGTAAGTACAAAAAAATAAATAAATGTACAGCCAGTGGGGAAGTGGCCTGGGGGGGCGGGGGGTTGGGGTTGTGGGCATTGGAATGGGGGGCTGAGTCTGGATTTGGGCTTTACAGTGTTTTGCTGTTTTTGAAAATAGGGGAGAAATAATACTGAGCTTCCACTGCATGTTTTAGGAAGTCACATAATCTGTGGTTGCTACCTTGTTGTGAGCACCAGAAGTCCACAAAGTACAAACAATACTGTGACAATTTTGTTCAGCTTCTCCTGTAAAGCCTTGGAAATACTTTTTCAAAACCCCAATGGCCCCACTTGCCCAGATCACCATGGTCCACATACTGCAAAGATTCTAGACAGCAAGAGCTGCTGCAAACCTTCTTCAGAAAGGGCAAAACATAATAAGTGCTCCCCACAGTTCTTCATCTGATCTCCCCAGTGTGGTCCCAGCTAACTCTTCCCCCTGCTCTCCAAAGCTAAAAAGAAGGTTGGGCTGGAGTTGGCTTCTCCAGTATGGAATTGCTGAGTAAAGGGAACGTTCACAAGTTCCTACACTTTTTGAGTTGGTTACCTTAGACCAGTGGCTGGCAATATATGAAGTATAGAGTGCCTCAACTATGGCCGCTGAAAGAACCAAAGGGCCAGATATAATATTCAGTATATATTATTTAGTTTTACAGAAGACTGACAGAAACTAAGCACATGATGGAACTGGTTTGTGTGTAATATTGTTGGACTGGTAGAAGTGGGATATCGGTATTTTTGGATTTAACACAGAATGCGTTCTCCTTCAAAGGGACTAGTGAACAGTGAATGAGCAGTGTAGACTAAACCTTGTTCTGGTCTTGGGCTGCTATCTCTCAAATACAGTTATACAGGTCATACACTAATGCCGCGTACACACAGGCAGACTTTTCGACCGGACTGGTCCGACGGTCTTTCCGACGGACTTTCGGCGGACTTCCAACGGACTTTTGAACGAAAGGGACTTGCCTACACACGATCACACCAAAGTCCGTCGGGTTCGTACGCGATGACGTACGACCGGACTAAAATAAGGAAGTTGATAGCCAGTAGCCAATAGCTGCCCTAGCGTGGGTTTTTGTCCGTCGGACTAGCATACAGACGAGCGGATTTTTCGACCGGACTCGAGTACGTCGGAAAGATTTGAAACATGTTCCAAATCTAAAGTCAGTCAGATTTTCGACCGAAAAAGTCTGCTGCAGGTCCGATGGAGCCCACACACGATCGGATTGTCCGCCGGATTCGGTCCGTCGGGCCAGTCCGGTCGAAAAGTCCGCTCGTGTGTACGCGGCATAAGTGTAAAGTTTTTGTGTGAGTGTTGAGGAGCACCCAGTAGAAAAGTTCATGACTAGGGATGAGCTGAACACCCCCCGGACGGTTTGGTTTGCACCAGAACTTGCGAACAGACAAAAAATTTGTGCAAACATGCGAACACCGTTAAAGTCTATGGGACACGACCGTGAAAAATCAAAAGTGCTAATTTTAAAGGTTCGCACGCATGTTATTGCCATAAAAAGTGTTTGGGGACCCGGGTTCTGCCCCAGAGGACATGTATCAATGGAAAAAAAAAAAGATTTTAAAACGGCTGTTTTTTAGGAGCAATAATTTTAAGAATGCTTAAAGTGAAACAATAAAAATGATATATTCCTTTAAATATTGTTCCTGGGGGGTCCCTTAATCTGCCTGTAAAGTAACAAATTTTTCCCATGTTTAGAAATGTACTGCAGCAAAATGACATTTCTAAAGGAAAAAATGTCATCTAAAATTGCTCACGGCTGTGATGTATTGCCAGATCCCGGCAATATACATAAAAAATCATTTGAAAAAACAGCGTGGGTCCCCCCCCCCCTTAGTCCATACCAAGCCCTTTGGGTCTGGTGTGGATATTAAGGTGAACTCCACGCCAATTTTCTTTTTAAAATGGCGTGAGGCCCCCCCCTGAAGTCCATACTAGACCCAAAGGGCCTGGTATGGACGGGGGGGAACCAATGCCGTTTTTTTCTTAATTCTGTCATAGGGCTCCCCTTAACCACTTCAATACACTTCATTATACATTGTACACTGCACTATATACCCTGAACTGCATTATATATACTACACTGAGGGCACTATATACTCTGAACTGCAGTATATATACTAAACTGACTGCACTATATACTCTGCTGAAAAATTGGGCCTTAGGTGTTAGTGGTAACCCCTCACAGTTACTCTTGTTGGGTGCAGGAACGGGCCCTGCTGTTAAATATTATTTCAGAGGCTGCTTGCCCTCTTTTAGTGGCCTGTGAGCGTCTGCCTCTCCTTGGATGCCTTCCAGGCATGATGGGTATTATTTTTTTTAACACCGCACTATACTGTATTATATACTGTGTATACCGCCTGCACCGTGTTATCTACTGTACACTGCCGAATGCACTGTATACACAGGCTACACTGAATGCAGAGTATATATATATATATATATATCAGATACAATGCCACTAACTAACCTGCCTGTCTAATCTAGCTCAATCTCTCTATCTCCGTTCACTATAACACACTATACGGGCGCTGTGTAAGCAGCCTTATATAGTGTAGGGCGTGGACTTAGTCCCACTGAGCCATGATTGGCCAAAGGCACCCTGCCTTTGGCCAATTATGGCTCTCACTTAGGAGTGAGCTGTGATTGGCCAAAGCATGCAGGTCAAGTGTATGCTTTGGTCAATCATCAATCGTTCTTGCAGTGAATTATGGGGCGCTCAAATTTGCCGCAAACGTCCTATAAAATTTGTTGTTTGGTGAATGGGCAAACACCCAATGTTCGAGTCAAACTTACTGTCGACTCAAACTCAAAGCTTACCCCTATTCATGACATTTCAGGAATTTTAGTCCAAATTTGTTTTGACATAGAGCAGTGGTCTAAAAAACTGCAGCCCTTTGCTTGCCTTTATCCGGCCCTTGGGACACTATTCTTTCCACTGATACGAACCACTATTCTGCCATCTGACACTGACAACGGAGTACCATTGCTCCCACCGACACCACTAATGGGGCACTATTTCTCCCTATGATACCAACGATGCGGCACTATTTCTCCCCCTAATACCAGATGTTTACTCCCACTGATGCCAGGAAAATGTCCACTCCCGCTGGCCACAGTCCAGCCCTCCTAGAGTCTGAAGGACAATAAACCAGCCCTTTGATCAGAATGTTTGGAGACTCCTGACAAAAAGTATTAAGAATACTTGTGTTTTGGGGGAACCGCCAAACCCTTCTTCAGGGCTGAAGTTGAGGATACGATTGGACTAGTGGTGAGACTAGATACCTGAAATCAGGTTTGATCTGAGCTGTTCGATCGGTTTTCGTCACCCGAAGTGTGTTGGCTTTTCTTGATACTCTATATCAATATACATTTTGACTAAAATGAAGTGTGTCATGAACTTTTTTACTGGGCACTCCTCAACACTTACCCCAAAACAGAGGACATGTTACATGAGACTGATAGAGATTGTTTCTATAATAGATTGCAAATCAATGCTCCCACTATTAGTACTAGGGTCTGCAAAGGGCTGCATGTGACCCTTGGACCACAGGTTGAGCACCAGGGCCTTAGACTTGGTGGGGGATGACAGTGGTACATCCTCCATTGGAAGGGCAGTGGTTGGTCATTGTTATTTCTAGTTATGTTATGTCTAGTTATGTCTAGTTATGTTACAGCTAAATGTGTTATGGTTGGACCAAGGGCAAAGTAAAAAAAATAGGCTTTTTTTTCTTTCTACAGATCACAACTGCATTCAGTTTTTTGGAAAACATCACCGAACCAACATTTACGACATCTTATCAAGATAGAAGTTTCTTGTGCAATGACACTGAATATTTTGTGTCCAATAGGTGCTGCCAAAAGTGCCCAGCAGGTGACGGTTTATTCTCAAAATATTTACCCGATTTCTGCAACAAATAAGATAAAACTATGAGGATACCTAACCTGATGCCTGGCCAGGCTATAGACATTAAAGTACAAGTTAACGTTTAATCAAAAATTGATGGTGGTGACAACATAATGTGCCGCTCCGCCCTACACATTTCGTCACATCTGACGCCATCAGGGGCCTACAGTATAGACTTTTTATTTATGAATAATTTTTAGTGGATGACTTTACTATTGTTCATGTTTTTATTGCACTTATAGACAACAGTTATATTTTTTCTTTGCGCTGCACTTTTGTTAATCATTTGTAGTATTGTATATACAATACTGTGCTTGATGCTTATTTGTTTGTTTTTCTCCATGAGCGTGTCTACATTGTTTTTATCTTTTTACTATCCCATGATAATATTTGATGTTTGAAGTGAGGAAGATGGTTTGACCCCCCTATACAATGTATTCCAGGCACACGTGTCTCCATCTCCTGCTCTGTAAATAATGGTCTGGGAGATTGCAGAAACTGCACAACTGGAAAAGACTTTACCGCCTTCCCTAATGGATTGAAAACTTGCCTGCCATGCCAAGCTTGTAGAGAAGGTATTTCTTACATTTCTAATTAAATTTGATATTTTAGTAAATTTACAAGTCTGTGTGAATACATTCCTCACATCTCACAATACTCAGCAGAGGTTTCATTTTTTGAGAAAGTTTCCCCCTATTAAAAAGCAATCTTCGAGCTCCAGTTCACTGGCTTTGCCTAGGTCGAAATGTGGCTTTCTACAAAGTTACAATGCTGCAGTCTAATCACTAGGGGAGAAGAGACTGAGAGTATGCTTCCTCCTGCCTGCAGCAGACTGATTACATTAGTTTGCTGCAGGCAGAAGGAAGCATTCCCTCAGACTCTCCTCTCCTCCCCTACCCCTGGTGATCAGACTGTACATTGTAACTTTGTAGAAGGTAGAGGAACCATTTCTTCAGTCTTACCTCCCCCAGTAATCAGACTGTACATTGTAACTTTGTAGAGGATAGAAGGAAGCATTTCCTCAGTCTTCCCTGAGACTTCCTGGGATGTCCATGACATGGACACCCCATTAAGCTTAAGCTGGCCATGCACTGTACGATTTTCAGGCCAGTTCCTGATGAACTGGCCAAAATTCACTCTGAGGCTGACCTTGTCGCCTAGGCAAATATCGTTTTTGGCTTCTACTGTAATCACAGGAGCAGTGGTTGTTTGGTTTGGTCTGCTCAGAGCTTCACATGGTGAGAGTTTTATTGCTTCCCCCTGCCTTTATAAGATGTTTCTAGAGCTTAGGGCCAGAGAATTCAAATGTTCAGCCAAAATATTCAGCAGGGCCTAGCCAATCCCTGGGGAGATGTGCCCTGATGGGGGCTATGTTGCTGTTAAATAGTCTGGAGCCCTGAGAAGATTATTTTTTCACCTGTGGGGATGCATCTGTGAGCTAAGAGGAGAGGCGCTGCATGCCCCTGGAGCCCAAACACACTGAATACGGGACTTCTTTGCCAAAGGCTTCATCTATCTACCAGGATCCAGTGAGTAAAGCCTCTACTTGTGCTCATATTGCTTCATGGTCCCCAGCTGTGAACCGTTGACGGTTCCAGTCTACCTTTAGTTGTGCTCATATTGCTTCATGGTCCATGCCGTGAACCATAGACTATTCCATTCTGCCTTAACTTGTGCTCATATTGCTTCATCTCCCCAAGCTATTAACCATGGACTGTTCCATTCTGCCTTTACTTGTGCTAATACTGCTTCATGGTCCCCAGCTGTGAACCATGGACGGTTCCAGTCTACCTTTAGTTGTGCTTATATTGCTTCATGGTACAAGCCGTGAACCATAGACTATTCCATTCTGCCTTTACTTGTGCTCATATTGCTTCATCTCCCCAAGGTATTAACCATGGACTGTTCCATTCTGCCTTTACTTGTGCTAATACTGCTTCATGTTCCCCAGCCATGAACCGTAGACTGTTCCATTCTGCATTTACTTGTTCATACTGCTACATGATCCCCAGCTGTGAACCATGGACTGTTCCATTCTGCTGTTACTTGTGCTTATACTGCTTCATGGTCCTCAATTGTGAACCATGGACTGTTCCATCCTGCCTTCACTTGTGTTCATACTACTCCATGGTCCCCAGCCGTGAACCGTGGACTGTTCCATTCTGTCTTTACTTGTTCATACTGCTACATGGTCCCCAGCTGTGAACCATGGACTGTTCCATTATTCTGTTACTTGTGCTTATACTGCTTCATGGTCCCCCAGCTGTGAACTGTGGACTGTTCCATTCTGCTATTACTTGTGCTCATACTGCTTCATGCTCCCCAGCCATGAACCATGGACTGTTCCATTCTGCCGTTACTTGTGCTCATACTGCTTCATGTTCCCCAGGCTATTAACTGTGGACTGTTCCATTCTGCCTTTACTTGTGCTCATACTGCTTCATGGTCCCCAGCCATGAACCATGGACTGTTTCATTCTGCTATTACTTGTGCTCATACTGCTTCATGTTCCCTGGCCATGAACCATGGGCTGTTCCATCCTGCCTTTACTTGTGCTCATATTACTCCATGGTCCCCAGCCATTAACCGTGGACTGTTTCATTTTGCATTTACTGGTGTTCATACTGCTTCATGGTCCCCAGCCGTGAACTATGGACTGTTCCAGTCTGCTATTACCAGTGCTCATACTGCTTCATGGTCCCCAGCTATGAACCATAGACTGTTCCATTCTGCCTTTACTTGTGCTCATATTGCTTCATGGTCCCCAACCATTAACCGTGGACTGTTCCATTCTGCCTTTACTTGTGCTCATGCTCCCCAGCCATGAAGCATGGACTGTTCCATTCTGCCGTTACTTGTGCTCATACTGCTTCATGTTCCCAGGCCTTTAACTGTGGACTGTTCCATTCTGCCTTTACTTGTGCTCATACTGCTTCATGGTCCCCAGCCATGAACTATGGACTGTTTCATTCTGCTATTACTTGTGCTCATACTGCCTAATGTTCTCCGGCCATAAACCATGGGCTGTTCCATCCTGCCTTTACTTGTGCTCATACTACTCCATGGTCCCCAGCCATGAACCATAGACTGTTCCATTCTGCCTTTACTTGTGCTCATATTGCTTCATGGTCCCCAACCATTAACCGTGGACTGTTCCATTCTGCCTTTACTTGTGCTCATGCTCCCCAGCCATGAGCCATGGACTGTTCCATTCTGTCGTTACTTGTGCTCATACTGCTTCATGTTCCCAGGCCTTTAACTGTGGACTGTTCCATTCTGCCTTTACTTGTGCTCATACTGCTTCATGGACCCCAGCCATGAACTACGGACTGTTTCATTCTGCTATTACTTGTGCTCATACTGCCTAATGTTCCCCGGCCATAAACCATGGGCTGTTCCATCCTGCCTTTACTTGTGCTCATACTACTCCATGGTCCCCAGCCATTAACCGTGGACTGTTCCATTTTGCCTTTACTGGTGCTCATACTGCTTCATGGTCCCCAGCCGTGAATCGTGGACTGTTCCATTCTGCTATTACTATTACTAGTATTACTCATATTGCTTCATGGTCCCCAGCCATGAACCAGGGACTTTTCCATTCTGCCTTTACTTGTGCTCATACTGCTTCATGGTTCCCAGCTGTGAACCATGGACTGTTTCATTCTGCTGTTACTTGTGCTCATACTGCTTCATGGTGCCCAGCTGTGAACCATGGACTGTTCCATACTGCTTTTACTTGTGCTTATACTACTCCATGGTCCCCAGCCATTAACCGTGGAGTGTTCCATTCTGCTTTTACTTGTGCTCATACTGCTTCATGGTCCCCAGCCGTAAACCAAGGACAGTTCCAGTCTACCTACATTAGTGCTACTGCTGCTAAGGCCCTTTTACACTGATCATTTTTTCTACCATGTTGGCCTTACCAAAAGTGGAAAAAAATGCATGACCATTAAATCCTATGGAGCACTTCACACCAGTCAGTTTTTGGTGCATGTTTGGTAAAAATAACGCAACAAAGACACTTCTCCTTATTGAACTTAATGGAAAACGCTTCAAAAACATGGAAACAACTCTTAAAAAAAAAAAGGACCTGCAGTTGCTTTTTTGGTGCATTTTTGGAGTCATATGTCCTTTTTTCACAGGTGCAAAATGCAACGGAAATGTGGTAAACACACGGCAAAAACGCAAATACGCTTTTACCATGTTTTTTCAATGGAGCAGTGTGAAAGCAGCCTAAAGCCCCATACACGCTATCAGATTTTCTGCTGAGTTTTTCCTTCAGATTTACCAAAACCATATAATATGAGGTCAAACCTTAGGAGTTTCAATGTGTATGCAATCAGGCAGGCCCTTGCACTACGTGGGTTTGGTAAATCTGAAGGAAAAACTCAGCAGAGTTTATGGGGCTTAAGGAGCGTCCTCTACTACCAATACATTTTGTTTTGGAGTATCCCCTCCAAAGTTTTTACTAGCAAATGAATTCCAAAAGACAACCCCTAGACTGATTAATGAGCCGGAGTGAATGTACTGTTGTTTGCGTGTACCTGGCTGCCCCAGCACTGTTCGGGAGACAACCTGTGTTACACTCAGCGGCTCTTTCGGGGGTTGTGCTACAAAGGACTATTCTGACAGCCAGCCCTGGAGATTCGTCCATCTGCGCCATATATCATGGATGGAGAAATCTGAATTTAAAAAAAAATGAAGATTGTATGGCCAGTTTTACCTTCCTTTGGACTCCAAGCTGAACACGGTTACATACTGCCTGTTGACGCATCAGCTTGCAGTCCACAGGGAATGAACATCCAAGGGTGACAACGCTGCTCCTGCTCAGCTAGCCACTCAGGGAATGTTGTCACTCTGTGTTAGGAAGTCAAGAAACTGTCAGGGGGTAAAGAACCTCTACTGACCCCTGACGATGACCATTATCATTTGATAGTGAACACCTGATGAGGCAATGTTGGAAATATTTCATATTTTAAGTAGTAATAATGTGATTATTTCTTGTGCTATAGATGAAGTATTGGTAGCAGAATGTACCCTGGCGAGGAACACCCTATGTGAGTGCAAACAGGGAACATACTTATGTCAGGCCAACATGAATTGCTCAAACACAGGGACCTGTTCAACCTGTTCAAGGTAACCACCAAAACATTTTTTAGAATTTAAGAACAAAGAAACATATCTGTTTTCTTCTCTGCCTGAGCTGGGGCCAAACAAAACAGATGTTTCGTATTGTTACCATTGATGTCAACAGTGAATTGGCAGAAAATGAGACAAAAAAAAGAGGCATTAGATATAACCTCTTCCTGCCCACGTCATGCATATGTGCAGCAGGGGATAGGGTGGGCTCTAATGCCCACACACTCACAGCTCAAAGTCCACCTCTGCTAATGATCGGGAGCTGGCAAGACCAGTGAGTGCTGTGAGGACCACAGTGGTCATGTCCTAGGCGTCCCCAAGCGTAATATTCCAGCAAAAGGGACACTGGGGTTTGACAGGAAACATGGTTTCATCACCTGATGTAAGGGGGCACTCTGATGGGGACACCTGATGTAGAGGGGGCATTATGATGGGGGCACTTGATGTAATGGGACACTCTCATGGGGACACCTTATGTAAGGGGGGCACACTGATGGGGACACCTGATGTAAGAGGACACTCTGATGGGGAAACCTGATGTAAAGGGCACACTCTGATGGGGACACCTGATGTAAAGGGGGCATTGTGATGGGGACACCTGATGTAAGGGGGGCACACTGATGGGAAGACCTGATGTAAGAGGACACTCTCATGGGGACATCTTATGTAAGGGGGGCACACTGATGGGGACACCTGATGTAAGAGGACACTCTGATGGGGAAACCTGATGTAAAGGGCACACTCTGATGGGGACACCTGATGTAAAGGGGGCATTGTGATGGGGACACCTGATGTAAGGGGGGCACACTGATGGGAAGACCTGATGTAAGAGGACACTCTCATGGGGACATCTTATGTAAGGGGGCCACACTGATGGGGACACCTGATGTAAGAGGACACTCTGATGGGGAAACCTGATGTAAAAGGGCACACTCTGATGGGGACACCTGATGTAAAGGGGGCATTGTGATGGGGACACCTGATGTAAGGGGGGCACACTGATGGGGACACCTGATGCAAGAGGACCCTCTGATGGGGAAACCTGATGTAAGGGGGCATTGTGATGGATGGGGACACCTGATGTAAAGGAGGCACTCTAATAGGGACACTTGATGCAAGGGGAACATTGTGATGGGGACACCTGATGTAAGCGGACACTCTGATGGGGATTACAAAAGACATGCTTATGAATGTGAGTTGGGGGCCTTGGATTGTGGGCTCCTTGAGGGTAGGGACCGATGTGAGTGTGCGATGTATGTGTGGAGCGCTGCGTAAATTGACGTTGCTCTATGGGTACCTTGAATAAAAATAATAATAATAAATGAGCATCTTAATGAGACACAATGTATAGGGACAATTGTAGACACGCACCCACACTCACTCAGGTAGAACTGGATGGACTGGTGTCTTTATTCAATCTTACTAACTATGTAACTATGTAACTATGTAAGGGGGGCCCTCTGATGAGGACACCTGATGTAAGGGGGCACTGTGATGGGGACATCTGATGTAAGGGGGCACTGTGATGGGGACACCTGATGTAAGGGGGCACTGTGATGGGGATACCTGATGTAAGGGGGCACTGTGATGGGGACACCTGATGTAAGGGGGCACTGTGATAGGGGCACTTGAAATATGGGGGCACACTGATGGGGACACCTGATGTAAGGGGGCACTGTGATGGGGACACCTGATGTAAGGGGGCACTGTGATGGGGATACCTGATGTAAGGGGGCACTGTGAAGGGGACACCTGATGTAAGGGGGCACTGTGATAGGGGCACTTGAAATATGGGGGCACACTGATGGGGACACCTGATGTAAGGGGGCACTGTGATGGGGACACCTGATGTAAGGGGGCACTGTGATGGGGACACCTGATGTAAGGGGGCACTGTGATAGGGGCACTTGATGTATGGGGGCACCTGATGTAAGGGGGTACTGTTATGGGGACATAAGGAGGCACACTAAAAATTATCAAAAAATATTATTGAAATGCTATGAAAATTGTATTTGGCTTATTTTGATAGACATGTAATTAATACATATATACTAGGATCTAAGTCATAGAACAAACATGAGATTGGGACTTTTGCTGGAGGAAAATTTTACTGACCAGACCTCCTTGAAATTTAACGTAATACCCTGATTTATATGTTTTATAGATATTACTGTGCATTTTATAGATGATTATTTTTAACATATACCTATATATTTGTTTTATTAACTATTATTTTTTGTAAAAAAAAAATAAAAATATATATATATAATATTCTATTTTTATTATTACTTTACAACATTAATTTGAAATTTATGACTGTGTCAAAGTCTATTGTTGTTCATGACAATAGTACCATTATCTTGTCACGTTTCATGTAGTCACCATACAGTTCTCTTATATAAAACCTTAACCCCATCTAGTGGCCAAAATGCGGTATCGTTTTCCCAAAATATAGAATATGAGAAAACTATACTGTACTGCATTTTGGCCACTAGATGGAGTAGAATTTATTTCTTACAAAAATGACTGGACAGTTCGCTCAGTGTGCACGAATGCTTCTGACATTTGTGCAGTGAATGTTTTATAGATAGACCCCCTATTGTATACAACCAGACACAAAGCTCTGCGTTGGACCCCACTAACCTCGTTTTTCTCTGTACCATAGTTGCCCAGAGGGACAAGGAATCATACACCCATGCAATGCTACTGCCAATACAGTTTGTGGGGAACTTGTCGGAACTTGTAAGTCACAATCGTTTTTGCCTAAATGGGTTTTTCAAGGGGGCCTGTTATTAAAAGTAATTTAATAGTTTTTCATTTTCATTTATTTATTTTATTTATTGGAGACCTACATGGAAAGTTGCAATGCAGAAAAAAAAGGTTAAAACATACAGTATATAATGTCACAAAGCTCCGATCATCTCACCACTGGACAATGAGGTCCCTGTGGTCCAATGGCCTCCACACTCACCACATCTCATCCAATAGAGCACTTTTGGGATGAGGTGGAATGGAAGATTCATATTATGGATGTGCAGCCGACAAATCTGCAGCAACTGTGTGATGCTATCATGTCACTATGGAGCAAAATCTCTAAGGAATATTTCCAACACCTTGATGTATCTATGCCATGAAGAATGAAGGCAAAAGGGGGTCCAACCCGGTACTAGCAAGGTGGACCTAATAAAGTGGCCAGCGAGGGCACATCACTTCAATGTCTTTTTGAAATGTTTTTGGGATTTCTAGGAAACTGCTCCAGAAAAGAGCCTTTTCCAGCAAACTTTACATGTAGAAAGCAGCTAATGGTTCAAAGACACAACAATTGTATTCTCTTTTTTTTGCCTGTATGTTTATTGACATTTTATGTTTCCTGTAGAACTAATAATATTTGTTTGTTTGTTTTTTTTTTTATCTAGATATCCAAAACTTGACCCAAACAGGTAAGAATGGCAAGCTTATTTCTATTACCCTGCCTTTATTCATGATATGTGCCAATAATTTTCATGGCTGGTTAAAAAAGCGCTCCACCAAAACAGGAATTGTTACCCTCCATCCAAATTCAAATGTAGGCCAGTGTTGGGCCAATGTTGGGTTTAGAAGAGCCCTGACAGTGCCATACATTTAAATGTGGGTGAAGGGTAATACATCCTAAATGGCAGATGAAGTACCCCAAGCAAATCCCTCCTTGCTCTGCTTTTGTTTGTCAGCATTGAATGGCACCTAAAATCACAGTGCGGGTCTGCGATAAATCGCGCTCCAGTCGCGGCAGCCCGCATCGCGTGAGGCACGTCACAAGCTTCACGCAATGCGGGTTGCCTCAATTGCAGCGCCATTTATCGTGGCAGACCCGCACCGCAATTTTAGGTGCCATTCAAATGAATGGCATCTCAAATGTGCGTCCCGCGATTTGTCATTCACACATCGACACTTTGAAAATCATCAGAATCGCGGCAAATCTGCCCGCGATTCAAAACGCAGAGGTGTGGATGGAGCCTAAACGTTCAGGGATCCTAGATGCTGGTTTTAATTGTTAAATGCTGCTGAACTATCAGTAAACATGCACATGCCGGAAAATTTTGTTTCTTTTTTGGATGCATTGGTTCATTGAAGAGTTTTGTTTTTCGTCATATTCATTATGTTGAACCGATTTGTTTTAGGAAGTTAGTTTCGTATCTTCGGCATTTATTTCTTATCCCTTTCGTGCCTAATGCCATGTACACACGAGCGGACTTTCGACGAACTGAACTCCAAAGGACTTTTCAACGGACTTTCGACGGAGTTCCGACGCAACGGACTGGCCTACACACGATCACACCAAAGTCCGACGGATTCGAACGTGATGACGTACGACGGGACTAGAATAAGAAGCTTCATAGCCAGTAGCCAATAGCTGCTCTTGCATCCCTTTTTGTTCGTCGGACTAGCACATAGACGAACTGATTTTTCGACCGGACTCGAGTCTGTCGGAAAGATTTGAAACATGTTCTATTTCTAAAGTCCGTTTGATTTTTCAACAGCAAAGGTCTGATGAAACCCACACACGATCGAATTGTCCGGCGGATTAATTTCGTTGGACCTTTGCTGTCTCGTGTGTACACGGCACTAGCCTATTTCTGACATTTGTTGCTTGCAAGTTAAAATCCGTATTTTTTGCTAGAAAATTACTTAGATCCCCCAAACATTATATAGATATATTTTTTAGCAGAGACCCTAGAGAATAAAATGGCGACCGTTGCAATAATTTATGTCACACGGTATTTGCGCAGCAGTCTTTCAAAAGCAATTTTTGGGGAAAAAAAGACAATTTCATGAATTAAAAAAAAAACAGTAAAGTTAGCCAAATTTTTTTGTATAATGTGAAAGATGATGTTATGCTGAGTAAATAGAGACCTAACATGTCAATGCTTTGAAATTGCGCACACTCGTGGAATTTGCGTCAATCTATGGTACCTAAAAAATCTCCATAGGCGACGCTTTAAAAAAATTAACGGTTACCAGGTTAGAGTTAGAGAGGAGGTCTGATGCTAAAATTATTGCTCTCGGTCTATCACATAAAATCCCAATAAAATATATTTTTGTTTTTGGTTGTAACATGACAAAATGTGGAAAGTTTCAAGGGGTATGAATACTTTTTCAAGGCACTGTATTTATTACATCTTCTGCTGATAAATCTCAGGCTGTGTATGTATGACTAGCTTATAAAACATCCTCAAATATATCAATAATTATACATATCTAGCTTACTGATTTTTTTTTTTCTTTAAAGCACTGATCATTGGTCTGACTGCCATGTCATTCATCATTATTTCCATTGGTTTCGCCATTTGTGGATATTGTCATTACAGGAAGAAAGGAGAAGGTCAAGGTAAGATAGTGTTACCTCGCTGTACACAAAGATCAATACATTTGTATAATTTTTTGTTAGCGTGAGCCTGTGGGGTGTCCATGCAAGACAAAGCAATAGGTTCACTCACGCTGCTCATATATAAGGCTGCCCATACACACTTCCTGCAAGCTAAAAAAAAAAAAAAATTAGCAGATTCCTCCATCCACGCTATACGGATGGACGAATCTCCCATTGAGGCTATTGTATTCTGACAGTAGTCACCATCGGCAGCTGTTAGAATACCCGAACAGTGGTTGTATCTGATTGGATGCAGGTGCTGTTTGGCCTACAATTTTTCACCCGGCTCCTTTAAATTTTCACTCGGACAGCGAGTGGCCGACTGGGCCACCCACTAAGCTAATTTTGGTCAATGCATCAGGAATTGCCCAAAATTGAAAGTTTATGACCAGCTATATTACATCTGGGTATGGGTTAGCATTAGACTATCTCCCCTACCTCTTCCATTGGGGCCCAGCGTTGTTACATGGGGGCAGGGAGTGTCCTTAGGACTGTGTAAGCTCCAACTAGAGCTTATTAGCCACTTCCCATCCAATGACGTACCAGTACATCACTGGATAGGAAGGATGATATCACGGTCATCGCTGCAGCTGCACTGATGACCGAGATATATTTTTTGCGACCGGTGATTTCCCTTCAAAGTAAAAGTAATCCTAGCAGCTATGGAGCCTCTGGATTACTTTTTCAGGCGGTGGAAGATGCATTAACCGGGCTCCCCTGAGCAATCAGAGAGCCTGGTAAGGGCACAAACAGTTGCATCCAGTTCCTGGGACAAAGTGAGAGGAACTGATAACGTTCCTCCCACTGTGCGACGTTAGAAACCGGAAGCATCAAGGATTTCATCATGTATGGTTTCAGGTCTTCGTTTACCTGGCCGTTACCAGCCAGTGAAGCAGTCGTTTAGACTGATCTGTCTGATCGGCTGCATTGGAGGCCAGAGGAGAGATCTGGGGTCTAATAGACCCCAGATCTCTCTATAAAGAGGACCTGTCACGGCCCATGCTATTACAAGGGATGTTGTTCATCCCTTGTGATAGCAATAAAGTTGATGTGAAATTTTTTTTAGGAGAAATTGTAAAAAACGTTTTTTTATTAAAGAAATAATAATAATAATAAAAAAATTAAAGTGCCCCCGCCCTCCCGTGCTCATGCACAAATGCGAAAGTGCACCGGTCCTGCATGCATACGATGGGCGATCGCACCACATATGTGAGGTATTGCTGCAAATGTCCCAGTGAGAGCAATCATTCTAGGGCCAGACTCCCAGTGTTCCTCTAAACTGGTAACCTGTAAAGGCTTTCAAAGTGTCACCTATGGAGGTTTTTAGGTACTGTCCTTTGGCGCCATTCCACGGGCGTACGCTGTTTTAAAGCATGAAATGTTTGGTATTTATTTACTTTACGCTGTTTTAAAGCGTGAAATGTTTGGTATTAATTTACTTTACGCTGTTTTAAAGCGTGAAATGTTTGGTATTTATTTACTTGTCGTAACATCATCTTTTATATTTTACCAAAAAAGTTGGGTATTATATTGTGTTTTTGTGTACAAAAATTCATTAAAGTGTATACAAGGGGTGGGCAGGGGGGACAGCTGTGGTATCATGTAAGGCAGGGGTCTCAAACTGGTGGCCCTCCAGTTGTTGCAAAACTACAAGGCCCATGAGGCATTGCAAGGCTGGCAATTACAAGCTTGACTCCCACAGACAGAGACATGATGGGACTTGTAGTTTAGCAACAGCTGGAGGGCCACCAGTTTGAGACCCCTGATGTAAGGTGAGAGGGTGCTAGGAGGGGTGAAAAATTCCTTTTCCAGCATGATGGACCACCTTGCCATAAGGCAAAAGTGATAACTCAGTGGCTTGGGGAATCAAAATTTTGGGTCCATAGCCAGGAAACCCTCCAGACCCTAATCCCATTGAAAACTTGTGATCAATCCTCAAGAGGTGGGTGAAAAAAAACCCCCACAAATTCTGACAAACTCCAAGCACAAATTATGCAAGAATGGGCCTCAAGGATGTGGCCCAGAAATTGATTGACAGCATGCCAGGGAGAATTGCAGAGGTCTTGAAAAAAGAAGGGTCAACACTGCAAATATTGACTCTTTTCATAAACTTCATGTAAATTTCAATAAAAGCCTTTGACAAATATGAAATGATTGTAATTATACTTCAGTATATCATAGTAACATCTGACGAAAAGATCTAAAACACTGAAGCAGCAGACTTTGTGAAAATTAATATTTGTGTCAAAACTTTTGGCCTTGGTTGTACACAAGGGAGGAATTTACAGGTAGATAACATATACTGTAGATAATATGTTAAGTGCATATATAATCTTATAGGATTGTTGATGAAATTAATACTCTGGTGACAGGGTCTCTTTAAGTTGCAACTATCGGTATTTATTTAATTTTTTAACCTATAGATCATCCGGTTGAAGTACAAACTGCATCCACCAATCATTTCCCAGATAATGTCTCCAATGTAACGGTAATAAGCCTTTTCATAATGTAGAACACAATCAATTAGAGCACATAACCATTCAGTAACAATGTTTTGAATTTTAGGGCAAAGCCAACAGAATTATTAAAGGCCAACTTTACCCACAAGATTTTGGTTTTGTTTAGGCATTTGTTCATTGCGTCAGCCTTAGGCTTTGTTGATCACTTTGAAGCTGAAGTCTAATCTGCATATCAATTGCATTGTGCAAGACTGAAAGCAAGGTTGGGGTTCACCTATTTATTAGCTTTGTTGAGTGTTATAAAAGAAAATTAAAAAATGTATTTTCTACAAAAGAAAAAAATATTTATGAATGGATTTCTGTATTAATGAGCTGGTTATGGAATGGCACCACCAGCCATCAACCAAGACAAATAGTAACTGTAATCTGCCGTTTTTCTAAACAAGCGTTGAGTTGGAAGCAATAATGTAAAACAGGTTCAGGATGGGAAAAAACATGCACACACTGCAGAGTACAGGCATACCCGGCTGTACGTACCCTCACTTTACGTACACATTTGCGAGTATGGACACATTGGCGTCTATGGGAAATCTCGGTCTTCTTGATAAGGCACTGTTCCTGGATTTTAACATTGGCATCTAGGGGAAATCTTGGTCAGCTTGATATGGCACTGCTCCCGAACCATAAGTGACAGGGCCACCAAACTTAGGGAGCACCGAGAGGGGACACAGGACTACAACATATCCAATTTTGGGGTTGGCCAAGCTTGCCTATGTAATCTTATCTGGCCTTAGTCCTGGGTCTCCTTAACATGCTCTCCAAGTTTGGTGTCCCTGTCACTTATGGTTCGGGAGCAGTGCCATGTCAATTTGACCAAGATTTTCCATGGAGCTATAGTGTATTTACATGCATTGAGAAGTGAAAAAAAGGAATTGCTTCCCTTTAGGTACATTTTCATTTTACATACATGCTCTGGTCCCATTGTGAACTTAAAAGTTGGGTATGCCTGTAATGAAAGCTACACTTAAAGTAGAACTATGGGCAAAACTTTTTGTTTTCATTTTGGATCGAGTAATGGAGGGTTAAAACAACTGTCAGAGATGGGGAGATTTCCCTTCACTTCCTGTCCCATAGCCAAACAGGAAATAGGAGGAAATCCCTGCAAATTAAGGGAATTCTTTGGGGCCCCCCAGGTCACCAAAACCCAGATAGCAACCAATTGAGCTGCAAGTTTGGACTTGCTAAGCTATTGCTAGGCTTGCCAGGCATGGTATATACAGTACATACAGTGCCTTGAAAAAGATTTTATACCCCTTGAAATTTTCCACATTTTGTCATGTTATAACCAAAAATGTAAATGTATTTTATTGGGATTTTATATGACAGACCAACACAAAGTGGCACATAATTGTGAAGTGGAAGGAAAATAATAAATGGTTTTCAAAATTGTTTACAAATAAATATCTGAAAAGTGTGGCGTGCATTTGTATTCAGCCCCTTTTACTCTGATATCCCCTAACTAAAATCTACTGGAACCAATTGCCTTCAGAAGTCACCTAATTAGTAAATAGAGTCCACTTGTGTGTAATTTAATCTCAGTATAAATACAGCTGTTCTGTGAAGCCCTCAGAGGTTTGTTAGAGAACCTTAACAAACAGCATCATGAAGGCCGAAGAACACACCAGGATTAGGTTATAAAATAAATATCCCAAGCTTTGAACATCTCACAGAGCTCTGTTCAATCCATCATCTGAAAATGGAAAGAGTATGGCACAACTGCAAACAGACCAAGACATGGCTGTCCACCTAAACTGACAGGCCGGGCAAGGAGAGCATTAACCAGAGAAGCAGCCAAGAGGTCCATGGTAACTCTGGAGGAGCTGCAGAGATCCACAGCTCAGGTGGGAGAATCTGTCCACAGGACAACTATTAGTCGTGTTCTCCACAAATCTGACCTTTATGGAAGAGTGGCAAGAAGAAAGACATTGTTGAAAGAAAGCCATAAGAAGTCCTGTTTGCAGTTTGCGAGAAGCCATGTGGGGGACACAGCAAACATGTAGAAGAAGGTGCTCTGGTCAGATGAGACCAAAATTTTACTTTTTGCCCTAAAAGTAAAAAGCTATGTGTGGTGGAAAACTAACACTGCACATCACCCTGAACACACCATCCCCACCGTGAAACATGGTGGTGGCAGCATCATGTTGTGGGGATGCTTTTGTTCAGCAGGGATAGGGAAGCTGGTCAGAGTCGATGGGAAGATGGATGGAGCCAAATACAGGACAATCTTAGAAGAAAACCTGTTAGAGTCTGCAAAAGACTTGAGACTGGGGCGGAGGTTCACCTTCCAGCAGGACAACGACCCTAAACATACAGCCAGAGCTACAATGGAATGGTTTAGATCAAAGCATATTCATGTGTTAGAATGGCCCAGCCAAAGTCCAGACCTGAATCCAATTGAGAATCTGTGGCAAGACTTAAAAATTGCTGCTCACAGACGCTCTCCATCCAATCTGACAGAGCTTGAGATATTTTGCAAAGAAGAATGGGCAAAAATGTCCCTCTCTAGATGTGCAAAGCTGGTAGAGACATCCCCAAAAAGACTTGCAGCTGTAATTGCAGTGAAAGGCGATTCTACAAAGTATTGACTCCGGGGGGCGCTGTACAAATGCCCCCCACACTTTCACATATTTATTTACAAAAACATTTTGAAAACCATTTATCATTTTCCTTCCACTTCACAATTATGTGCCACTTTGTGTTGGTCTATCACATAAAATCCCAATAAACTACATTTCTGTTTTTGGTTGTAATATGACAAAATGTGGAAAATTTCAAGGGGTATAAATAATTTTTCAAGGCGTTGTAGTACATTGATGCAAGCTGGATGTAAAAATATACCACACCTAGATTTCTTCTTTACATGGTTGTTTTTTCTTCTAATTTCCACAAGATGAAATTTGAGGACAAATACAGTAAAACTGTACGGAATTTAAAAGGACGAATTTCGTGATGAGGTTAAACTCAACAAAATGTCACATATCTCCAGTCACAAGGAAAGAGGGGGGGGGAGGGGGGCAGGCTATACTATCTAAAGGGTGGGACAATGTGGAAAATCTTTGTTGTCTGTGTTATTTGGTGATGTAGAATAAATGTAATAAAATTCATGTTATTTTTCAGTTTCCTGATTCAGAACAACAAAATATGGGTTCAAATGCCCCCCTGATAGATGCTGAGATGGTATGTGCTGTCACACCTTTGTAAGAATGTCTGCAAATCTGTCTGTCTCTATGTTCTTTATTATGTCAAGCTATGCAAATAATATTCATATTGTATGTCTAATATCTATCTAATCAAATCTTCCTTCATATTAAAACTCCGGAATGACGCTGGTAGCTCCGCCCTTCGCGTTTCGTCAGCACGACGTCATCAGGAGGCTGTGCTTTTTTATCCCCTTCATGACAAGGCCATTTTTTACTGTTCGCCACTGCGCTACTTTAACTGACAATTACGTGGTCAAGCAATGCGGTACCCCAAAAAAATTGTTTTTTTTTTTCACACAAATTGAGCTTTCTTTTGGTGGTATTTGATCACCACTGGGGTTTTTTTTATTATTATTATATAAATGAAAAAAGACTGACAATTTTGAAAAAAAAAACTATATTTTTTACTTTCTACTGTAAAACAGTCTACAAACTATGGTATATACGGTACATTGATCCAAGCTGGACCAATGTAACAATGTAAAAATATACGACACCTGGAATTCTTCTTTGTTTGTTTTTTTCTACTTTTTCTAGAGGACAAATACAGTAAAATTTTACAGAATTTAAAATAACTAATTTTGTCATGAGATTAAACGCAACGTGTAAAAAGGGAAGGATAGTGTGGAAATTCTTTGTTGTCTGTGTTATTTGGTGGTGTAGAATAAATTATTTTATTATATATATTTTTTTGTTATTTTTCAGCTCCCTGATTCAGAAGACCACGGTTTTCTTCCTTACATCCCCCTGAGGGATACTAAGGAGGTGGGTGCTGTTACACCTGTGTAAGAATGTCTGCATATCTGTCTGTCTCTATGTTCTTTATCTACAGTATGTCAAGCTATGCAAATACTTTCCATATTGTATGTCTAATATCTATATAACCCTTCCTTCCTATCCTTCCTGTTACAGAGCACTCACATGTGTGTCAAACTGTTGGCCTTTGGCATCTTTGGAGATCTACAGTATCTCCTATTAATTTCCTTTTTATGTTATTGTCCTAAAGTGCAGGGGTCCCCAAATTAAGGCACAGGGGGCCGGACATGGCACTTTGCTTCCCTTTATCTGGCGTTGGGGGAATTTTTCCTTCCACTGATATAAGACACTATTCCTCCCACTGACACCGAGAATGGGGCAATATTCCTGCTACTGACATCAACAATGGGGCACTATTCCTCCCACTGACGCCAACGATGGGGCACTATTCCTCCCACTGACACCAATGATGGGGCACTATTCCTCCCACTGACACCAATGATGGGGCACTATTCCTCCCACTGATGCCAATGATGGGGCACTATTCCTCCCACTGATACCAATGATGGGGCCCTAATTCTTCTCCCACTGATGCCAATGACGGGGCACTATTTCTCCCACTGAGGCCAGTGATAGGAGACTACAGTGCCTTGAAAAAGTATTCACCACCCTTGAAACTTTCCACATTTTGTCATGTTTTGTCAACCGAAAAAGTAAATGTATTTTATTGGGATTTTATGTGATAGACCAACACAAAGTGGCACATAATTGTGAAGTGAAAGGAAAATGATAAATGGTTTTCAAAATTTTTTACAAATAAATATGTGAAAAGTGTGGGGGGTACATTTGTATGGCGCCCCCCGGAGTCAATACTTTGTAGAACCGCCTTTCACTGCAATTACAGCTGCAAGTCTTTTTGGGGATGTCTCTACCAGCTTTGCACATCTAGAGAGGGACATTTCTGCCCATTCTTCTTTGCAAAATATTTCAAGCTCTGTCAGATTGGACGGAGAGCGTCTGTGAGCAGCAATTTTTAAGTCTCGCCACAAATTCTCAATTGGATTTAGGTCTGAACTGTGACTGGGCCATTCTAACACATGAATATGCTTTGATCTAAACCAGGGATATGCAATTAGCGGACCTCCAGCTGTTGCAGAACTACAAGTCCCATGAGGCATAGCAAGACTCTGACAGCTGGAGGTCCGCTAATTGCATATCCCTGATCTAAACCATTCCATTGTAGCTCTGGCTGTATGTTTCGGGTCGTTGTCCTGCTGGAAGGTGAACCTCCGCCCCAGTCTCAAGTCTTTTGCAGACTCTAACAGGTTTTCTTCTAAGATTGCCCTGTAAGCTGCAATATATTTTATTTATGTTTTGGGGTTTAAATTTCTTTTAAAGTGGTTCTAGAGGCAGAAGGTTTTTTTACCTTAACGCATTCTGGGTACCCCCCCCCCTTATACTTACCTGCAGCACTCCCGGGTCTCTCTCCTCATTGGCTCACACAGCAGCGGGAGCCATTGGCTCCTGCTGTTTTCAATCACAGCCAGTGAGCCAATGGGGAGAGAGCGGAGGGCGAGGCCGAGCTCCGCTCTGTGTGTGAATGGACAATATCCATTCACAGGAACGTGGCTTGGAGCAGTGCCCCCATAGCAAGAGGCTTGCTATTGGGGTTATTCGGCGGGGGGGGGGGAGCCGGGACTTCTGGCCAGGGACCCAAAAAGGAGGATCGGGGCTGCTCTGTGCAAAACCAATAAGCTGAGCAGGTAAATGTATAATGTTTTTTTTTAATTACAACCTTTAGAATCACTTTAACAACTTCAATACCGGGCACATTCACCCCCTTCCCGCCCAAGCCAATTTTCAGCTTTTAGCGCTGTTGCATTTTGAATGACAATTGCGTGGTCATGCAACACTGTACCCAAATGACATTTTTTTCATTTTTTTTAAACAGATAAAGCTTTGTTTTGGTGGTATTTAATCACCACTGGGGTTTTTTATTTTTTGCTAAAAAAAATGAAAAAAGCCTGAAAATGTTGAAAAAAGTTTTTCTCTGTTTTTGTTAGAAAATTTTGTAAATAAGTAATTTTCTCCTTCACTGTTGTACACTAATGAGACTTCACTGATGGGCACTGATGAAGTTGCACTGATGAGGCGGCACTGATGGGTACTGATGGGCGGCACTGATGAGCAGGCACTGATGGGCACTGAAAGGCAGCACTGATTGGCATCACTGATGGGCACTGATAGCACTGATGAAGCGGAACTGATGAGGCGGCACTGAGGGGTACTAATGGGCGACACTGATGAGCAGGCACTGATGGACACTGAAAGGCAGCACTGATTGGATTCACTGCTGGGCACTGACTGGATTCACTGCTGGGCACTGACTGGCATCACTGCTGGGCACTGTTGGGGCTGCACTGATAATCAGGATTATCTGTACAGATCTCCCCTGTGAGGAAATGCCGCTGATCGACTCTCCTCTCCTCACACTCTTTAAGTGTGAGGAGAGGAAAGCCGATAAACCACATTTCATTGTTTACATGTGATCAGCTGTGATTGGACACAGCTGATCACATGGGTAAAGAGCCTCGCCATCGGCTCTTTACCGAGATCGGGGATGCGCTGTGTCCTGGGAACACAGTACACCACCGATTGCCGCGCTGCGTGCCCCAGTGGTAGCGCAAGTGCAGCGAGAGTGGGGCGATGTCATGTGACGTCGTCCCAGAACGAGAGAGCCACCTTGCGCCCGTCATTTTACTACATGGTGGGTGGGAGGTTGTAAAAAGCCTAATTTTAGCCCCATATTTTTTGGATAGAGTATGAAAGAATTCAAATATCTGTCAAACTTTTGTTCCTGTCTGTGACTCCATTGGGGTGATTTTCCCTCACTGCCTATCACTATGACACCCATACAAGAAATCAGGGGAGGAATTGTCACTGGGACAGGAAGTCACAGACAGCAATAAAAATATTGTCAGAAGTTCGAACCCTTCCTTACTATGCAAAATAGTATTTTGTCCCGCAAGAAAGGAGGGGGGATCTGTCCAATATGGACACAGATGGAGATAAAAACATAAACTCTGACACTTTCAAAGGGAAATAAAAAATTGTTGACTTTAATGAACCGTAAAATGAGTCAAATTAATTTCACGTTTTCGTTTGGTTTCAGGATCCTCACTATGGCAGTACAATGTCCATCTCTAATGGTAATTATTCTAACATTAGTGTGTCAGTCCATCTGTATTGTAGCAGAACTGTTCCAAGTTTATAGGGACAATTGTGCCAGACGTGGGCGTGGTTTGTCTTGGGTCAGGGTGGTATGCATTCCCCGTTTTTTTTTTTTTTTATTGCTTTTACTGTTAAAGTTTGGAAAGTTTGTTACAATCTATCCTTTTTGGAAAGTCAAATGACAGGGTTCCTTAGCATGTCTACAGCCTGCTTTTTTGTGACTAGCAAAGACCTCTTCCTCACTATAAAAAGTAGAAGTATTTCTTCTCTACACCCTAAGGGCTTTCCTCTTCTTCCATGATGCTGTGCTGACTCAGACAAAGACTCTCCAGACACAACCACCCTGTGCCCTAAAGATGCCAACTAGGGGTGTTGTGTGAAAGCTCTCATGGTTACTGGTTCCTCCTTGAGGGCATACTGAGAAGCCCAGCACAAACTGCAACCAGTGGTGGACTCCCAGAGATGGGATGGCTTCTCTTCCCAAAGGTTCCGGCCTACCAAGTACTGATGGCACTCAGCCTTCCTTTGGATGTTTTCAGATTAGCAGGGAAAGCCAAAACCTCCTGCTGCCCATAGCTCCTTTGCTTTGGCTCCTCACAGCAAAGCCTCTCTGCCATTTCAAGAACCAGCAGAAAGCAGCAAATGTAACTGAAGCCTTTCTGCTGCCCACTGCCACTGCATGAAGCCAACCTTTAGCTTGGTGCCTAATCAGCAAGATCTGAGGTTGTGATGGCCAAGAGGAGGTTGTAGGTTAGGCATCATCCCATTGGACACAGTAATGAGACTCTACATAGGTTTAAGCCCAGCATTGACATTTGTATGACTGGTCTGATGCACCAGGGCGCCTGGTAGGAGCTCCCATGTAGATGTTGGACTGTGGGGGTGGGAAATAGCCAAAGGCGCCCAACATACTCAGAGTCTATATGCAGTGGTATTAGCAGGTGTGCTACTAAGGCAAAGCCTTCAGGTCCCTCATGCTTCCTTCTTGTGTTCTTCTGCAGATTTAGAGAACCACAAGGACCACATTTCAGGTCTACAGAACTCTATTAATGGTCATGCAAGTTTAAACCGATAGAACCAACCCTTGGGACTTCTCTCCCAGCTGAACAACTTCTTCATGCATGGTATGTTTCCTCCACCCACATGCTCACATTAGATTTCTTAATCCTTTCTTAAACCCAAATTCCTCACCCTAGTCATTTAACCCCACCATAAAGCCGTGCTTTTTCCCCGACTAACTTAAATAACCTAATTTTACCATGAAACTTGGACCAGTGTTATGCTATGTAAGGTTGGAATGATGCAATGTTAAGGTACAGTAAAACCTTGGTTTGAGAGTAACTGGTTTGAGAGTGTTTTGCAAAACAAGCAAAATTTTTAAACACATTTTGACTTGATATACAAGCGATGTCTTGATATACATGTCACAACCGAGTATAAAAAAAAAAAAGCGAGGCGCCTCTCTAATTGTAGCAATATGGTTACATTTAATGAAGGTACAACATTTAGCAAGTCACATGGTTGATGATTAAAACAGGCATATCTAAATATGCAGGCATCCGGGGTAAATCTGTCCACATAGACCATCCTTTGCACCACCATCGACGTCAATCCTTCCACGGGCGCGTCAAGCCTCGCTTTCAAAACGCTCTACTGCAGGGTAGTCTTCCCGGTCACGATTGCAGACTGACAGAGATGAGAGCCGGCGGTGCGGAGGACAGTCTATGTGGACAGCTTTACCCTGGATGCCTCCATACTTAGATGTGCCTCTTTTATTTATCAACCATGTGAGTTGCTAAATGTTGTACCTTTCATTAAATGTAACCATATTGCTACGCTTAGAGGCTCCTCTCTTCTCTTTTATACTCTGTAGCTCCTTCTGGATTTTGCTTCTAATTCCCTTGTGGAGGCTTCCATTTGTGGATGGCCATTTTATGGTTACACAACCTATCACATTGCTATAATCCTTTTATATGGACTATAAACTGAAGGATTTATGAATACAGGTAAATGGTTGTGGAACGAATCATCCGAGTTTCCATGATTTCTTATGGGGAAATTCGCTTTGATATACAAGTGCTTTGGATTACAAGCATGTTTCTGGAACAAATTATGCTTGCAAAACCAAGGTTTTACTGTACTTTGCATAAAAGCGAGCAAAGCAATTTCCCCAAAATGTATTTTGAAGCAAAATTATGGATTTAGAGCTTACTATAACTTAATTGAAACAAAGTCTCAGATTTCGTCATGGAGACTGTTGAGGCAAAAATTTGCTTGTATAAAAAAAAAAAAAATCACAAGGATTTGTGATCCATATGTCATTCAAAATGTAATTAAATGTTTTGGTTGAACATTCAGTTTGCCATGGAATGTCTACTTTAATTGGCTTCTAACACTTTTTTATCATCTACTTTCTAGAACGATTGCATTTTGATTGTGCTATTCTGGATAATATTCCATGGGATTACTGGAAGAAATGTTGAAGTCGTCAGGATTTACAAAAAAGCAACATGGTACCGACTTATGGTTTCCATGCCAGCAACCAAACACAGTTGACGTTCACCATGGGGGCCCTTAGATTTTGAAGCCATTCCTTTATTTTACATATAGGCCAAGTATGCTGTTGCGGTGGTTAATAATAGTGTTGAGGGTTAGGTTAGGTTTGTTTTAGGGCCAATGGTTGGCTTTTTGACTGTATGTAAAGTATATTTTTTTAGTTTTGGATAGAGTAGAGACGGGTTAAACCCTTTGTCAATCTATTTTTTTTCCCCCACTGGGGAAATATACCTCTCTGTTTATCCTGGTGACAAAAATTAGATACATTCCAAACATTTTAGGTTGTCATCAGAGCAAGTCTTCCAATAGGGATACCAGTTTCAATGCCAACTTTCTAGGATGGGAATTCTTTTCAAGTTGCAGAATTTTTTTTTTTCATTTCATGTTGCTTCTCCAGGACAAAAATGGAAGGAAAGTCTCCCTGGCAAGACACGGGGGGGTCAACACTCCTTACTCTATCTAAAAGAAAAAGAATTTTCGATTTTACATACACTTTAACACTTTAATGTTGGGTACGGGAGTTAAGTTTAAAGTGGTTGTAAACCTCAGACATGAAATATGAACAAAGCATATAGTGTGTACTTGTCTCAATCCAGAGCACTAAGTGTCATTTCTGTCTGTTGCCTCCTCCCTCTGCTATCACCATGAGTCACTTCTGACAAGTGAAAAATGGTGACAGAGGAGGGACCGCTAGCAGATTGATAGCAGATTATGCTGTGAAAAGGGGGGGGGGGGATCTTAAAGCGGAGATCCACCCAAAAATGGAACTTCCGCTTTTCCGTTTCCTCCCCCCCTCCGATGTCACATTTGGGGGGGGGGGGAGCAGATACCTGTCTAATACAGGTATTTTGCTGCCACTTCCGGGCATAGATACCCAAGCCACCTGTGGGTATCTATGCCACTCCCCCCCCCCCCCCCCCCGCTGTCTTCTGCAATACACACGGATCCCAGACCACAGCAAGGACCAGTGGGATAAGGTAGCGCGAGTCGCGCATGCGCAGTAGGGAATCGGGAAGGCTTCCCCCCCTAATTCCCTCGCCGAGGATGGCGGCGGCAGCACCCGACAGCCGAGTGACAGGCTGGCTTTGGGTGCCGACATCTCGGGCGCCCTGGACAGGTAAGTGTCCTTATTTAAAAAGTCAGCAGCTGCAGTATTTTGTAGCTGCTGACTTAAAAAAAAATATCAGCGGAACTCCGCTTTAAGTGCATTTCCACAAATTATCTTTATTTATGTATTTATTTTGTTCAGGCAAAGTAATTGAATTAGACAACTAATTAACCTTGCATATGAATATTTCATAATTGCTGTTGTCAGCCACCAGGTGGTAATCTAGGTTCTTTTTCAAATGTTTTCCTGGCTAACACTAGCTGCTCTGCTGAAGATAAACATGAACTTTATAGAGGTAAATAGCTGAAGCTCAAAATACCTACACAGCCTAATGATCAAAAGAGTGATTCATCCTCCAGTGCTCTCTCTCTGCTCTAAATATCTCCATATAGAGACAGCTGGTTCTAAAACTAGTAGCTGCCGCTGTGCTCTCTCCTTAAAAATCCTAGATGGGTGGGTGCATGGGTGCCTCCTGCACATAGGTGTGTGCAGCCTATTACATTAAGGTGTGCAACTCAAAACTCAAACGCACATGCGTGTGGCTAAATATATATATACCGGTATATATGTACTGTATGTATGTATAGACACACAAACTCTTTTAAATAAATGTAAACCAACATTTTTAAATGTATAAAAACATTTTTAAATACATTTTATATCTTATGGCAGAACCGGTAAAAGGGAGAGAGAGAAGGAAAAGGACGGGCGGTGAGGGGGAGGGGGGGTGAGAGAGAGGGGGGTCAGAGAAAGAGAGAGGGGGTAAGAGAGGGGAGGGAGAGGGGCTGAGAGAGAGAGAGAGAGGGGGTGAGATTGAGATAGAGGGGGTGAGAAAGAGAAGGGATGAGAGAGAATGAGGGTGAGAGAAGAGAGGGGTGAGCGAGGGTGAGAGACAGAAGGGGGAGAGAGAGGGGAGTCAGAGAAAAAAAGAGGGGAGAGAGAGGGTGAGAGAGGGGGGGGACAGAGAAAAAAAAGGGGGGGGGGTGAGAGAGAGGATAGCACTATTGCAAGGGGTGATTAGGGTGTGCCCAGGCAATCACGGCACCCCCCCCCCCCCCCACGCGCACATGCCTATGCTCCTGCATTAAATGTTTTTTGTAAAATAAAAATGTTATAGAAATAGAAATTAAAAATTGAAAAGCATTGCCTTTTAAACCACTTTAGAACAACTTTAAAATGGTTGTAAAGTCAGAAGGTTTTTTATTTTAAAAACTCAGACAACGTAACTACAAATCGCAATATATAACTTAATTTAGGTGTTTTCAATCAAAGTGCCATATATAGTATTCTAAAAAAAAAAACCTTCTTACTTGTTATAATATACAGTGGGGACGGAAAGTATTCAGACCCCCTTAAATTTTTCACTCTTTGTTATATTGCAGCCATTTGCTAAAATCATTTAAGTTCATTTTTTTTCCTCATTAATGTACACACAGCACCCCATATTGTACACACAGCCCCCCATATTGTACACACAGCACCCCATATTGTACACACAGCACCCCATATTGTACACACAGCACCCCATATTGACAGAAAAACACAGAATTGTTGACATTTTTGCAGATTTATTCAAAAAGAAAAACTGAAATATCACATGGTCCTAAGTATTCAGACCCTTTGCTCAGTATTTAGTAGAAGCTCCTTTTGATCTAATACAGCCATGAGTCTTTTTGGGAAAGATACAACAAGTTTTTTCACACCTGGATTTGGGGATCCTCTGCCATTCCTCCTTGCAGATCCTCTCCAGTTCTGTCAGGTTGGATGGTAAACGTTGGTGGAAGGCCATTTTTAGGTCTTTCCAGAGATGCTCAATTGGGTTTAAGTCAGGGCTCTGGCTGGGCCATTCAAGAACAGTCACAGAGTTGTTGTGAAGCCACTCCTTCATTATTTTAGCTGTGTGCTTGGGGTCATTGTCTTGTTGGAAGGTAAACCTTCGGCCCAGTCTGAGGTCCTGAGCACTCTGGAGAAGGTTTTCGTCCAGGATATCCCTGTACTTGGCCGCATTCATCTTTCCCTCAATTGCAACCAGTCGTCCTGTCCCTGCAGCTGAAAAATACCCCCACAGCACGATGCTGCCACCACCATGCTTCACTGTTGGGACTGTATTGGACAGGTGATGAGCAGTGCCTGGTTTTCTCCACACATACCGCTTAGAATTAAGGCCAAAAAGTTCTATTTTGGTCTCATCAGACCAGAGAATCTTATTTCTCACCATCTTGGAGTCCTTCAGGTGTTTTTTAGCAAACTCCATGCGGGCTTTCATGTGTCTTGCACTGAGGAGAGGCTTCCGTTGGGCCACTCTGCCATAAAGCCCCGACTGGTGGAGGGCTGCAGTGATGGTTGACTTTCTACAACTTTCTCCCATCTTCCGACTGCATCTCTGGAGCTCAGCCACAGTGATCTTTGGGTTCTTCTTTACCTCTCTCACCAAGGCACTTCTCCCCTGATAGCTCAGTTTGGCCAGACGGCCAGCTCTAGGAAGGGTTCTGGTCGTCCCAAACATCTTCCATTTAAGGATTATGGAGGCCACTGTGCTCTTAGGAACCTTAAGTGCAGCAGAAATTTTTTTGTAACCTTGGCCAGATCTGTGCCTTGCCACAATTCTGTCTCTGAGCTCTTCAGGCAGTTCCTTTGACCTCATGATTCTCATTTGATCTGACATGCACTGTGAGCTGTAAGGTCTTATATAGACAGGTGTGTGGCTTTCCTAATCAAGTCCAATCAGTATAAGCAAACACAGCTGGACTCAAATGAAGGTGTAGAACCATCTCAAGGATGATCAGAAGAAATGGACAGAACCTGAGTTAACCACTTACCAACCGGCCCATAGCCGAATGACGGCTGCAGGGCAGTTGGATAACTCTGGGAGGGCGTACTATGACGTCCTCCCAGAATTCCCCTCTCGCGCGCCCCCTGGGGCGCGCACCCGAACACATCCGTGACCTCGGATCCCGGTAAATGGCCGCTGACCGCGGCCGTTTACCATGTGATCGCGCCGTCAAATGACGGCGCGATCACATGTAAACAGACCGGCGTCATCTGTTGACGCCGGTTCCTCTCCTCCCCCTCTCCTCCCCGCCTGTGTACCGATCGGTACACAGTGAGCGGGGAGGGGGATGGATGGATGTCTGCAGCGCTGTGGGCTGTATGTGTAGTGCCCACAGCGCTGCACAGAGACATCCAGGCATCCATCCATCCATGCTCAGCCATCCCCACTACACTGCAATGCTGAGCAATACTCTGCAACACCCCCACAATACTCTGCAATGCTGTGCAATACTCTGCAACACCCCCACAATACTCTGCAACACCCCCACAATACTCTGCAATGCTGTGCAATACTCTGCAACACCCCCACAATACTCTGCAACACCCCCACAATACTCTGCAACACCCCCACAATACTCTGCAATACCCCCACAATACTCTGCAATGCTGTGCAATACTCTGCAATACCCCCACAATACTCTGCAATGCTGTGCAGTACTCTGCAATACCCCCACAATACTCTGCAATACCCCCACAATACTCTGCAATACCCCCACAATACTCTGCAATGCTGTGCAGTACTCTTCAATGCCCCCGCCATACTCTGCAATGCCCCCGCCATACTCTGCAATGCCCCCACAATACTCTGCAATGCTGTGCAATACTCTGCAATTCCCCCGCAATACTCTGCAATGCCCCCGCCATACCCTGCAATGCCCCCGCCATACTCTGCCATGCCCCCGCCATACTCTGCCATGCCCCCGCCATACTCTGCCATGCCCCCGCCATACCCTGCCATACTCCGCAATACCCCGCCATACCCCGCCATACTCTGCCATGCTCTGCAATACCCCGCCATACTCCGCAATACCCCGCCATACTCCGCAATACCCCGCCATACTCCGCAATACCCCGCCATACCGAGCCATGCTCAGCTGTACTCGACCTCTGTATGTGGCCAGGCTGTGGAAGTCTCACACATGTGGTATCGCCGTACTCAGGAGGAGCAGGGGAATCTATTTTGGGTTGTCATTTTTGGTATGTACATGTTATGTGGTAGAAATATTGTATAAATGGACAACTTTGTGTTAAAAAAAAATGCATTTTAACCACTTCCCGCCCGCCGGCCGTCATACAACGTCCTTGACTTTGTGCGGAGATATCTGAATGATGGTTGCAGCTACAGGCATCATTCAGATATCGGCTTTTTCAGCCGGCGATTCCCTACACCATGAGAACGATCATAGCAGCTGTTCCACTGCTTGATCGTTCTTACGGGAGGCGAGAGGGGATGTCCCCCCCTCCCGCGCTTCTACCGACTCACCGCTACGATCGAAGCCAGGATCGTTTTTTGTTTTTTTTTAATTTCAGGCTTCCCAGCCTAGAGGTGAGATGTGGGGTCTTATTGACCCCATATCTCACTGTAAAGAGGACCTGTCATGCCATATTCCTATTACAAGGATGTTTATATTCCTTGTAATAGGAATAAAAGTGGTCAAAAATTTTTTTTTTGGGAAAAAAGCATCAAACTAAAATAAATAAAGTAAAATGAACAATAAAAAAAAAAAAAATTTTTAAAGCGCCCCTGTCCCTGCGTGCTCGCATGCAGAAGCGAACGCATACGTGAGTAGCGTCCGCATATGAAAACGGTGTTCAAACCACACATGTGAGGTATCGCTGCGATCGGTAGAGCGAGAGTTATAAAAATTTGGCCCTAGACCTCCTCTATAACTCAAAACATGTAACCAGTAAAAAATTTTAAAGCATCGCCTATGGGGATTTTTGAGTAGCAAAGTTTGGCGCCATTCCACAAGCGTGTGCAATTTTGAAAGGTGACATGTTGGGTATCTATTTACTCTGCGTAACTTCATCTTTCACATTATGCAAAAACATTAGGCTAACTTTACTGTTTTGGTTTTTGTAAAGCACAAAACAGTTTTTTTCCCCAAAAAAACGCGTTAAAAAAATTGCTGCGCAAATACCGTGCGAGATAAAAAGTTGCAACGACCGCCATTGTATTCTCTAGGGTCTTTGCTAAAAAAACATATATAATGTTTTGGTGTTCTATGTAATTTTCTAGCAAATAAATGATGATTTGTACATGTAGGAGAGAAATGTCAGAATTGGCCTGGGAGCTACAGAACGCCTGAAGGTGCTCCCCTGCATGTTGGGCCTCTGTATGTGGCCACGCTGTGTAAAAGTCTCACACATGTGGTATCGCCGTACTCAGGAGTAATAGCAGAATATGTTTTGGGGTGTAATTTGTGGTATGCATATGTGGTGTGTGAGAAATAACCTGCTAATATGACAATTTTGTGGGAAAAAAAAAAAGTAAAAAAAAAACCTTGATTTTGCAAAGAATTGTGGGAAAAAATGACAACTTCAAAAATCTCACCATGCATCTTTCTAAATACCTTGGAATGTCTTCTTTCCAAAAAGGTATCATTTGGGGGGTATTTGTACTTTTCTGGAATGTTAGGGTCTCAAGAAATTAGATAGGCCGTCAGTACTTCAGGTGTGATCAATTTTCAGATATTCGCACCATAGCTTTTGGACTCTATAACTTTCACAAAGACCAAATAATATCCACCGATTTGGGTTAATTTTACCAAAGATATGTAGCGGTATAAATTTTGGCCAAAATACATGAAGAAAAATTACTAATTTGCAAAATATTATAACAGAAATGAAGAAAAATGCATTTTTTTACAGATTTTTCGGTCTTTTTTCTTTTACGGCGCAAAAAATAAAGAACCCAACGGTGATTAAATACCACCAAAAGAAAGCTCTATTTGTGTGAAAAAAAGGACAAAAATTTCATATATATACAGTGTTGCATGGCTGAGTAATTGTCATTCAAAATGTGAGAGCACCAAAAGCTGAAAATTGGTCTGGTTATTAAGGGGGTTTAAGTGCCCAGTTGTCAAGTGGTTAAATATATGAGTGTCACAGCAAAGGGTCTGAATACTTAGGACCATGTGATATTTCAGTTTTTCTTTTTTAATAAATCTGCAAAAATGTCAACAATTCTGTGTTTTTCTGTCAATATGGGGTGCTGTGTACATTAATCAGGAAAACTAATAAACTTAAATTATTTTAGCAAATGGCTGTAATATAACAAAGAGCGAAAAATTTAAGGGGGTCTGAATTCTTTCCGTCCCCACTGTAGGTTTTTGTGAACGCTCCTGATTGTATCTCACCACCCCCATTACTACTGCTGTCTTCCGTGTCTATACAGTAATATATTTTCGCCCTCAGTATGTAGCTGTGGCTATAATCCTGCGCATGCGCATTATTCCCTGAAGCCTCGCCTCCTCTCCATAACCCCTGTGACGTAGGGAGTCACATGAGGTCCAGGCTCAGGTTCTCAATGGGAGTATCGTGGGATCTCGGGGCTGACGCCATGATTAGGAAATGACGCAGCCCCGGCATATACACAGCATTTTTTAAATAAGGGCTAACAGCGCATGCGCCGGTGACATCATTCAAGAGAAACATAAGGATTACACAGAAAGCAAGCCGGTAAGAAGCAATAAAAACATAGCAAAAAATACTATAGGCTACACTTATTAAAGCGGACTTCCACCCACTTTTGAGAGGTGGTCTTAAATGAAAGACCACCTTTCCACCGCTCGTTTTTGGCTAGTTAAAATTCTTTTTTTTTCTTCTATCTTACCTTTTTATGAAGTACAGCCTGTACTTCCGATCCATCTGGTCCGCGGCGCAGGACGTCATATCCTTTTCTTCGGCAAGCCCCCCTGATATCTTTTGGGACGTGTGTGTGTCACAAAGCGCCGCGCGACTCGCGCATGCGCAGCAGGAAACAAGGCTCCGCTGCCTGTTTCCCTTAACCGCTTCAATACCAGTCACTTAGACACCTTCCTGCCCAGGCCAATTTTCAGCTTTCAGCGCTGTCGCAATTTGAATGACAATTGCGCGGTCATGCTACACTGTACCCAAACAATTTTTTGATCATTTTGTTCCCACAAATAGAGCTTTCTTTTGGTGGTATTTGATCACCTCTGCGGTTTTTATTTTTTGCGCAACAAATAAAAAAAGACCGAAAATTTAGAAAAAAAACAAGTACGTTTTCTTCTTCAATGACGGGCACTGATATGGCTGCACTGACGGGCGCTGATGGGCACCGATGAGGTGGCACCAATGAGGTGGCACTGACGGTCACTGATGATGGGCACTGATAGGCGGCACTGATGGACAGTGATAGGTGTCACTGATGGGCACTGATAGGTGGCACTGGTATGTGGCACTGATGGGTACTCATAGGTGGCACCGATGGGCACTCGTAGGTGGCATTGATGGGTACTTATGGGTGGCACTGATGGGTACTTATGGGTGGCACTGATAGGTGGCACAGATGGGCACTGATGTGCACAGATGGGCACTGACAGGTGGCACCGATGGACACTGATGGGTGGCACTGATGACACTGATTGGTGGCACTGATGACACTAATGGGTGGCATTGCTGGGCATCACTAAAATATAATGGTGCCAATCAGTGCCTATTTGTGGGCACTGATTGGCGCAGATTGGGCACAGACTGGGCACATGTGGATGGCCATGGGGTACATACCATCCACATGTTGCCCCCTTCCCTGGTGGTCCTAATGGCGTCCATGGTGGTCCAGTGTGGTCATCTGAGGGGGGCTGTGCTGATAAACAATCAGCGCAGACCCCCCCTGCCAGGAGAACCACCGATCGGCTCTCCTCTACTCGCGTCTGTCAGACGCGAGTAAGGATCAACGGCTCTTCCTATTGACATCGTGACCAGCCGTGATTGGACACGGCTGATCATGTGGTAAAGAGCCTCCGCTGGAGGATCTTTACCAAGATCGGTGGAGCGGTGTGTCAGACTGACATACCACTCCACCGATCACTGCGATGCGCGCCCCCGCGGGAGCGCGGCGGCATGTTATCCTGCTGGACGTCATATGACTCCCAGTCAGGATAACGGAACCACCGCCCAGCCGTCAATCTGCTACAGGCCGGGCAGGAAGTGGTTAATTAGAATTGCGGCGCCTGCACCCGATCCGATGGACGGATCGGCCTCAGGGGGGCCGACATCGCGTTTGTAGCTGCTGACTTTAAAAAAAAAAAAAAATTTGCGGGTGGAACACCGCTTTAATTTGAAAGAAACTAATTGGAATGGGTTTACAACCATTTTAATGCATTCCATGCATTAAGATAAAAAGCCTTCTGTGTGCATCAGCCCCCCAATACTTAACTGAGCCCCAACTCTATCCAGCGATGTCCACGAGTGCCTAGGCAGTCTGGGACTTTCCTCCTGATTGGCTGAGACACAGCAGAGGCACCATTGGCTCCCACTGCTGTCAATCAAAGCCAGTTAGTAAATCAGGAGGGAGAGGGGGGCGGGGCCAAACAGGGGCTCCGCGTCTGAATGGATGGAGCTGTGACTCGACTTGGGTGCCCCCATAGCAAGCTGCTTGCTGTGGGGGCACTCGGCAGGAAGGAGGGGCCAGGAGCACAGAAGAGGGACCCGAGAAGAGGAGGATCGGGGCTGCTCTGTGCAAATCCACTGCACAGAGGAGGTAAGTATAAAATGTTTGTTATTTTTAGAGAAAAAAAAACGAGACTTTACAATCGGTTTTTTGGTAATGCATGCAGGAGTGCAAAAAAAATTTTTTGCAGGAGACAGAGAAGAAGAAGAGGAGAGATCTGAATAGGTGTAGTAGATCAACGCACCATGTGAGGTTTAATAAAGAGAAGTAGAAGATTGGATACATCTACACATATCAAGCCCATCCAAGTGTCAAGCATCCTGATAGAGCGCTTGGCATGTCTCCATGCGGAGATGGTAGGTGGTCGCTCTTGAGGCTCATTGGTGTATTCTGGATGATCCTTTCCCTGACAAGATTATGATCCCGGTGTGCAATGAAGTGAGATACCTCTGTCCCAAAAAAATGCAGATGAGGTCCGCGAAGGCACCCCAGGGTGAGACTTGGAGGTGTTCTCATCAGAAACTACCAACGCGTTTCATGGTATGATGATGGCCACTTCTTCAGGGTTGGTGTACAGAACACTGAGTAAAGGAGGACCACTTCTTCAGGGTCAGTGTACACAGTTAGTGCATAGGTCATAAAATAGAATGTATATATGTGTGTGTGTGTATATATATATATATATATATATATATATATATATATATATACACACACACATATATACATTCTATTTTATATATATATAAATATAAATATATATTTAAATATATATTTATATATTTATTTTATTTATATATTTATTTTATTTATATATATATATATATATAATATATAGTATCCGATTTATCTTAAATTTAAATTCCAATTATTATAGATATTATGTTTTATATATATATATATATATATATCATACAATAAATCTTATAGTGGAAAAAGTGTGCATATACATGTGTATACAGAAAAAAAAAGATAAATAAATACACACAATTGAATAAAATAGACACAATAGTATATACAATAGTATAGAATAAACATGGTAAAATATGATATACACTGAGTTTATGTAATGATCATTTAATGTGAATTATTTATTATTTTATATGCAAACTTGATGTGTTTGTGACCGGGGATAGGAGTAAAAGCGGTATTAAACCCAAAACCAAAAATGTCATGTATTGCAGAATGTATACCAATCCCTAGATGTGGTGGCTGCATTCGTTTTCTTTTCTGTGGCTCTTTTTCCTTCTTTTTTTTTCACCTGGTGATCTGGCCGGTAACGCACCTCCTGTATTAGCGAGACACAACTCTGGAGGAAGGAGAACAGGAGGCACAGCAGACAGCAGCATTGTCAGTCTAGGGGGAGGGGAGTGTTAAATGTATTAGCAGATTTAGATACACTAACAAACTGAAAGCAAACTCCAGCTCACACTTTATAATCAGTTACAGCAAGCAGGTTTTTTTTTTCCCCATTGAAAGAAAAGTTTTACATGAATAAATAAAAGCTGATCATTTGTAAGCCCCCCTGCCAGTGTTAAGTGGTTTGCCTCATCCATGTAAACTGATACACTCTGCTGGAGAGCTTGTGCTTTAAAAAAAAAAAAAAAAAACGACAGACTTGCTGGTTGGTTCACTAGATGAAAATAGAAAGAAAGCCTAAAAAATGGAAACGAATACAGCCATATCATCTAAAGATTGGTAAGCTGCAATATAATACATGTTTGCTTTTGAAGTTAAAGTAGAACTGGAGGTAAAACTTCTGTTCATTTTGGATAGAGTAAGGAAGGGTTATAACCCCCGTCAGTTGTTTTGGCCTCTGTGTCCCATTTCCCTTCACTTCCTGTCCCATAGCCAAACAGGAAGTGAGAGGAAATCCCTCCAAAGTGAGGGAACCCTTGGTTGTCCCCAAGATTTCTGCTCTATTCTTGTTCTGGGGACAACCCAAAATTTGGCTTCTTTTTTTTTTTTTACTTTCACTGGTGGTAATATTGGTAAATATAAAGAGTAAGTAGTGAGTCTCCCTAACGGGGGGGGGGGGGGGCAGGCAGCAATAAAAACCAGACAGGGGATCTAATTCTTCTCCACTCTGAGGAGGGGAGGGGGTTAAGTTTTAGTGTCATTATTAGGTTAAAGGGATACTCAGGGGAACTTTGCTATTTTTACCTTTTTTTGGAACCGAAAGCCCCCGGCCAACAACCATCACACTGGCTCCTGACACCAAAAATCGTAGAACGTTTTGCCGTGAACAAAAATTTGCTTTTGTGGACAATTCTGTGAAGTTTGTGCATCAAGCAATGGATGAAGTGATATGTAATATAATCACACATAGGAAGAGTAAACTAGTTTGAAACCTGACATGGACATTTAATTAGATAAAGCACCGTGTATAATAAACAATGTCTTTTTTTTTTTTTAAGAAAAATTAAAAATAAAAAACATTTCATTTATATTTTCCTTGTCAAAAGAAGTTTATTGAGTATACAATGTTATAAAGATACATAAAGTAAGTTTACAAGGATCTATAAAGTAAGCTCATTGTTTTACAGTAGGGTTTATATAGGTAAATATCATGAAATTTCAAATATTCAACATTGGGTTCACGTAAACCTAAATTAAAGATATATATCATTTCCTTAGTTACTTTTGTAGGTATTTAAATGATTTATACCTACTATACATATTGTTTACAAGTAGAGTGTATATAGGTCAAATAAATTCTCATAATGAGCTTTAATCGTAAGGTGGAGAAAAGGAAAGAGAAAGAAGAAAAAGGGTTGAAAGGTAGAGGTATGGTCCACAAGGTTGTTTCATTTATATTTTTATCCTTTTATGCATCTTAGTGCTTCTGATCTCCTCTGTCCTTTGCAGCCACATGAACTCGCTCCAGCATCAGCTACACATCAATTGTTCTTGACCGGCTCACTGACATTGACCAAGGTGTACCAGGTCCGAGCAAGGTGTTCTGGTTAGACAAAAAAGGGAAGTGCATCAAACATAGCCACATCCGTAAATAATTGAAGAAGAAATAAATGGTAGTACCAAGTATTACCAGGAGGGCGGACTTTGAAGGCTAAGAAACAATGGAGAGGAAACAGTATACAATGTTCAAATGTATTAAGGTTTAACAATTACATAGAAAAAAAAAAAATGTCTAGCATTTATGCATCCATGTATAATGTGCAGTGAGCCCTTGTATGTCTACGTGTTTCGCCGCTAGGCTTCCTCAGGACACAGCCAAGGTTGACAAGCGCAACAGATAAGAGAATATGTTTCTCTATCTTAGTTTTGAAGTACAATGTCACATATAGTCACGGTAAGGTAAATTATGCATTTAGAAACTAAAAAAATAGATTGAATATAGCTGGGGCATATGAGTAATAGGTTGCTATTCCTAATTCTGAAAGGCCAAAGGAAAAGGGGGCCCAAAGGTTTCCAACAAGGGGTCCTTCATAGGAACAGCCTAACAGTATGACGCTGTATATTCACAGTTCGAATATAACAGTATGCAGTGGATTGCTGTCTCCCAGGGGCATACTGTTATATTCGAACCGTGAATATACAGCGTCATACTGTTAGGCTATATATAGCCATCAGCGCAGCTGAATTCCTATGAAGGACTCCTTGTTGGAAACCTTTGGAAATTGGATTTGGAAATTGGAAAAATTCTGAAATTCGAAGATACTGAAATTTGAAGATTCGGAAATTCGAAAATCAAAACTTCAGAAATTCGAAAATTTGAAAATTCCGAAAATAAGAACAAAAATCCAAAAATTAGAAAACCCGTAAATTTGAAAATCTGAAATAATAACTAACGAATACGAATTTATCCAAAATTATGAATCAGCCGAAATAATGAATGCCGCATCTAAATGAATGGAACGTAACAAATCAATAATTATAATAAATAATAATAAAAACTTTTTATTATTATTTTTTATTGTTATTAATTTGTTACGTTCCATTCGTTCAGATAGGACATTCATTATTTTGGATAATTCGTAACTTTGGATAAATTTGTATTCGTTACGTTCACCAAATTTGAAAGGAAATTCCAATACCTATAATTTAATAGTTATTATTAGTTAGTTATTTCGTATTTTCGAATTTTCGTATTTTCAGATTTTCATTCTAATTTGCGGATTTTCGTTCTTTTGAATTTCTGAATTTTCAAATTTTCGAATTTCCAAATTTCCAAATTAGAATTTTCAAATTTTCGAGTTTTCCAATTTCCCAATTTTCGGATTTCGAATTTCTGAATTTTTTCGGATTTACGATTTTATTCAAAATAATGAATTTCCATCATAACGAATGACCCGAAAAACGAAAAAAAAACGAAATGAAACTGAACAACTTTTTTGGCAGTGCACATGTCTAGTTCTGGTCACTGCCCAGTGTTGCCAACCGCCAATATTTTTACTGGCAGCCAGTGAAAAACGGGCACTTTTCTCCTGCCAGTAAATGCCAGTTACAGGAAAAGGTTGCCAGTAAAAATACGGCTGTAATGCTTGCAGTTTTGGTTCGGAACCGGCCGAGACCCTCCGAGTTCCTGCTACAATGTGTTCGGTGGCACCGACGGGGACAGTTCTAGCGGATGTCATGGTGCAAGGGAGCCGAGCGGAGCAGCCAAAGCCTTGTGTGTGAGTCTGCAGGATCGGAGCAAGGTACACTAAAGAAAATGATGAAAAGAAATGTAAGAAGCTTTTATTGCAAAAGAAACATAATATGTATCTTCTGCAATAAGGTAAAAACGACGCTAGATTTCTCAGCATTTTTATTTTTTTTTTTTAACAATAGATTTTTATTGAAGCATTTTTAACCTAAAGCATGACATTTGCCCTCAACAAGGGTTCTTGTTTTCTTCAGAATAAAATCTGGATTCTTTAAAATTTTCTGTTATATCTAAAAAGACAGATGTTACAATCCCCAACAGAAAATGACCATTAATGCCAAGGGGCGCCATTTAGAATAACTGGCACTGCATCGCACAGCACATAGAGCAGAGGCATTGCCATGCATAATGACAATGCATGTTAATGCGTAGAACACATTGTCACAATACACAAATGTAAATGGGCCCTAAATGTTTTCTCTGTTGTGAGGATTTAGATCATTACCACTCACCCACTGGTTGCTAGAGGTTACTGCACATCAATACTGCTCACCCATTGGTTGCTAGAGGTTACTGCACATCATTAACACTCACTGATTGGTTGCTAGAGGTTACTGCATGTCATTACCGCTTACTCATTGGTTGCTAGAGGTTACTGCACATCATTACTGCTTACTGATTGGTTGCTAGAGGTTACTGCACATCATTACTGCTTACTGATTGGTTGCTAGAGGTTACTGCACATTATTACCGCCCACTAATGGGTTTCTAGAGGTTACTGCACATTATTACCGCTCACTGGTGGGTTGCTGGAGTTTACTACACTTTATTAGTGCTCACTGATTGGTTGCTATAGGTTACTGCTTATCATTATCACTAATTGATTGCTAGAGGTTACTGCACATTTATACCGCTCACTGATTGATTGCTATAGATTACTGTTTATCATTATCGCTCACTGTTTGCTTACTGGGTGGCAGGGCAGTATAATGATAGGGAGTAGGGTGATAGGATGCCAGAGGTGGGGTACAGGAGGAATGAGGATGATAATGATAGGAGGTAGGGTGGTAGGATGCCAGAGGTGGGGTAAAGGGGGATGATAATGAGGTGGGGTGGTAGGCAGCTGACAGTGGGGTACAGGGGGGATGAAGATAAGGATAATTATAATGGGGTAGGGTGGTGGATGCTAGAGGTGGAGTAAAGGGGATGATGATAACAGGGGGTAGGGTGGTAGGATGCCAAAGGTGGGGTAGAGAGGGATAATAGGGATGTTAATGACAATAGGTGTGGTGGTAGGATGTCAGCAGTGGGGTACAGGGGGATGATGATGAGGTGGGGTGGTAGGCAGCTGACAGTGGGGTACAGGGGGATGAAGATAAAGATAATCATAATGGGATAGGGTGGTGGGTGCTAGAGATGGGGTACATGGGGATGATGATGACAGGAGGTAGGGTGGTAGGATGTCAGAGGTGGGGTACTGGGGGACGATGATTATCAGGGGTTAAGTGGTAGGATTATGGCAGAGGGGTACAGGGGGGATGAAGATGATAGGGGGTGGGGTGGTAGGATACCAGGCACAGAGGGATTATGATAAGGACAGATGATGATTAAGGGGATAGGTTGGTAGGAAGCTGTCAGTGGGGTACAGGGGGATAAAGATAAGGATGATAACAGGGGTGGGGTGGTGGATGCTAGAGGTGGGGTGCATGGGGATGTTGATGACAGGAGGCAGGGTGGTAGGATGTCAGGGTTGCGGTACGGGAGGATGATGACAGGGTGTGGGGTGTTAGGAAGCTGGCAGTGGAGTACCAGGAGGGATTAAGATGAGGATGATGACAGGGGGTGGGGTGGACCATGGTAGGATGCCAGAGGTGGGGTACAGAGGGATGATGGGGATGTTTATGACAATGGGTGAGGTGGTAGGATGTCAGCAGTGGGATACAGGGCGATGATGATGAGGTGGGGTGGTAGGCAGCTGACAGTGGGATACAGGGGGATGAAGATAAGGATGATGATAACGGGGGTAGGGTGGTGGATGCTATAGGTGGGGTACATGGGGATGATGATGACAGGGGGTGAGGTGGTAGGCAGCTGGCAGTGGGGTACAGCAGAGATGATGGTAGGGTGGTGGGGTGCCAGGAACAGGAGGATGAGGATGGAGATGAGGACAGGGGTAAGTTGGTAGGAAGCTGACAGTGGGAAGTATTACAGGAGGTAGGGTGGTAGGATGCCAGGAACAGGGGGATGATGAGGAGGATAATGATGATGGCATGGGGTCAGTAGGTGGCATATGCCGGATGGCATGCATATTATCACTCTGTGTGAGGTCACACAGGCGGAAGGCAGCGGTAATTCTCGGGGCGCCCTCAGTCAGGAGGTGGCGTCACAGGATGGTGCAGTGTCGGGCAAGGGCAGGGCCGTTATGCTGTACATTCGAGGCTGTTAGTTGCAGACTGGCTCCTGGATGATCGCTAGGCGCCAACTATGACAAGGCCTCCATTTCAGATGGTCCACCATGCAGAGGAGATCAGGGAGCTCCTCTGCCGCTGCGGGCATTATCCAAGCTCTGCACATAGCCGGAGATCCGCGGTACACAGCAGGAGGGGAGGAGACAAATGTGAAGGAAAGAGGGAAATGGCGGCACGGGCCAGCATAAAATTAGTCGTTTTATTTCAAATCCATTAAAACTAGTAAAGCACACTCTGCGCACACATTACATGTGGCTTCAGCAAACGCATTTCACACAAATGTGTTTGGTCATTGCTCATGGGTTCTGCTCTGGCTTAAGGCCGGGTTCACACTGGTACGACTTTGCCCTGCGACTTGAAGTCCGACATTCATTCGAATTAATCCCGACAATACCAGACACTTTGTATATGGTATGATTCTTTAGGGGAAACTCCACACCAAATTAAAAAAAAAACGGCATGGGGTTCCCCCTGCAGGAGCATCGGTCAGGTATGGATTCTAAGTGGAACCCCCATGCATGTGCCCCCCCCCCAAAATCCATACCAGACCCTTATCCAAGCACACAGCCCGGCAGGTCAGGAAAGGGTGTGGGGACGAGCGAGCGCCCCCCCCCCACCTGAACCATACCAGGCCACATGCCTTCAAGATGGGGGGGTTTGTGCTTTGGGGCAGGGGGCCCTGCGCCCCCCACCCCAAAGCACCTTGTCCCCATGTTGATGAGGACAAGGGCTTCTTCCCGACAACCCTGGCTGTTGGTTGTCAGGATCTGTGGGTGGGGGCTTATCGGATCTGGAAGCCCCCTTTAAAAAGGGAGGGCCCCAGTTCCCAGCCCCCCACCCTATGTGAATGAGTATGGGGTACATTGTACCCCTACACATTCACCTAAAAAAAAAAACAAAGTGTCAAAAATAAACACAGTACACAGGTTTTTAAAGTATTTTATTCAGGCAGCTCCGGCATTCTTTTGATTTCTTCTCCCCTCTCCGGCTCTTCTCCCTCTTCTGGCAATGTCTTCTCCCTCTGATGGTTCTCCTTCGCTCTCGCTATGTCTTCTAGCCCTCTATGGTTCTTCTCCTCTGTGCGCTTTTTCTGCCTCGGCTCAGCCTCCTCTCTCCGCTATCGTCTCCCTCTGTTCTTCCTCCGATGTTGACTCGACGCTCTCTCCCGCTCTAATGCTGGGGCCACCATGTGCCAATACTTTTATTGGCATGGGGTGAACCACCTGATGACATCATCCGGAGGCCCGCCCCCTTGTGACTTCACCACCCCTATCATGCCACGGGCAGTGACATCACAAGACCTGTGTACTGTGTTTTATTTTTGACACTTTTTTTTAGGTGAATGGATAGGGGTACAATGTACCCCATACCCATTCACATAGGGTGGGGGGCCGGGAACTGGGACCCCCCCTTTTTAAAGGGGGCTTCCAGATTCTGATAAGCCCTCCGCCCGCAGACCCTGACAACCACTGGCCAAGGGTTGTCGGGAAGAGGCCCTTGTCCTCATCAACATGGGGACAAGGTGCTTTGGGGTGGGGGGGTGCCGGCCCCCCCTGCCCCAAAGCACCCACCCCCCATGTTAAGGGCATGTGGCCTTGTATGGTTCAGGAGGGGGGGGGCGCTCGCTCGTCCCCACCCACTTTCTGACCTGCCGGGCTGCATGCTCGGATAAAGGCCTGGTATGGACTTTGGGGGCACCCCACGCAGTTTTTTTGGCATGGGGGTTCCCCTTAAAACACACACCAGACTGAAGGGACTTGTATGCACTTGGAGGGGGAACCCCATGCCGCTTTTTTTTTCAATTTGGCGTGGAGTTCCCCTATAAAATCCTCAGAGCACAAGTCGCATTCCAAAGCTGGATCAGTTAAGATGATGATCCGACTTTGAGCCGACTTCAGTGATATTCAATGGGCTGAAGTAGGATCAAAGTTGGAGCAAAGTAGTGTAAGAACTCTTTTTTTAAAGTCGGACAGACTTGTGTCGGACCAGTTAAGACAACTCTTATAGTGAACCATTGATTTGCATACATCATGCGACATGAGCTCCCAATGTCAGAGCGTTTGTCGTACCAGTGTGAACCCGGCCTCAATCTGTGTAAACGCAGGTGAGGCATAATCAAAATGACAACCCCTGCTGCAATCCAACAGACAAACCAAAAAGCACACACATTGGAACAGAGGGGCACCAGACTGAGTCCAGTATAAATCATATATTTAATAAAAACAAGTAGTAACTCACAGATTAAATTAGATGAGTTCAGTATGTGGTGAAAATCGCCAGACCTGGAGTCCCATAAACGTCCTATTTGGTGTGACCTCCTGTTTTCCCTTTGCAGCCTGGGGCACTGGTGTGATCTTACAGGGATCCAGAGGAGGCTGGGGACCAGGAAGCAGGAAACAGAAAGCAGCTGGTCGTGACATCACACGAACACGAAATGTGATTATTCACAGTGGCAAGGAATGGTAATGCATTTCGAAGCTACAGCTTCTTCATCAGACCATCGCTTCACTATAAGGGAGCTGCCTCCAGGTGCTAATCATACAAGATCTCGGATCATTCATGGACATTATTTATTATTTATTTTTTTCTAAGGTACTGCAGTGCTGCATGAGAAGCTTTAAACCCTGTTTTAAACTTCTCTACAACTTTATCCCTGACCTGCCTGGGGTGTCCCTTCATAATGTCGTTTGTTCACTAAGATTCTCTAACAAACTTCCGAGGGCTTCACAGAACAGCTGTATTTATACTGAGATTAAATTACACACAGGTGGACTCTATTTACTAATTAGGTGTCTTCTGAAGGCATCTGGTTCCACTAGATTCTAGTTAGGGGTATCAGAGTAAAGGCGGCTGAATACAAATGCACGTCACACTTTTCAGATATTTATTTGTAAAAAAATTTGAAAACCATTTATCATTTTCCTTCCACTTCACAATGATGTGCCACTTTGTGTTGGTCTATCACACAAAAATCCCAATAAATCACATTTAAGTTTTTGGTTGTAACATGACAAAATGTGGAAAATTTTTAAGGGGTATGAATACTTTTTCCAGGCAGTGTATGTGCTGTTGGTGGGGCCAGCATCAACCCATTGCTTTTCCCTGCATAGACAAAGCACAGGTTGGCTTTAAAGTGACCTGAGCTCTGAACAAGGAAAATAAATGACCCCCCCCGGGCTTTTGCTTTGACCAATCCTTATGTTGTAACATTTTTGCCGCTTATTATTATTTTGTTGAGATCATGTGATTGCGTGATCAAAATTCTTTCTCAGTACATTGAGTCAAATCCAGTAGGACGCCTTCATTGACTTACAGTACATATTTTATAATGTCAGTTGGCCAGCAGGGGGCATTATCGCGTAGGACTTCTACTATTGTTCGCAGTGACGAAAAGGAGAATGGAAACTGATTGGCGTGCGTGGGTGCCTGCCAGGAATGCAGATTCTGAAAATCAATTTGAGTATGAGGGATTATGCGTAAAGAGAAACTGTCACCTTGTCCGTTCAGGGCAAAGTGACAGTGTTTGTTCAAAGGGCTCCCTACCCCGAACCCCTGATTGCAAGACCCCTGACCCTCTGTCTGGACAGTGCTGATTGGCCCTGTGCTGATCACATGCACTCTTCCAAGAAAATAAAAACCTCTTTGATCTCTACTCCAATGACTTTGCCTAGGCTGCTGCAGGCAGGAGGACGCATTTCCTCACTCTCCGCTCCCTCAGTGATCAGACTCTACATTGTAACTTTGTAGCAAGTCGCATGGTGAGAGACTGCACCTGGGACTCTCTCTCCGACCCCATGCTGGATGCCTCAGTAGCCAATCACCAAGCAGTAGCCATGGGAGGAAGGGAAATGAGCCACATGCTCCCCCATACCCAGAAGTACCAGGAAATGTTCTTTGTCCCCCAAGGGATAGACAATGGTAGGGAAGTACAATGCCTTGAAGTATTCATACCGCTTGAAATTTTCCACATTTTGTCATTTTACAACCAAAAACGTGAATGTATTTTATTGGGATTTTATGTGATAGACCAACACAAAGTGACACATAATTGTGAAATGGAAGGATAATGATAGTCAATACTTTGTAGAACCGCCTTTCACTGCATTTGCAGCTGCAAGTCTTTTTGGGGATGTCTCTACCAGCTTTGCACATCTAGAGAGGGACATTTTTGCCCATTCTTCTTTACAAAATAGCTTAAGCTCTGTCAGATTGGATGGAGAGCGTCTGTGAACAGCAATTTTCAAGTCTTGCCACAGATTCTCAATTGGATTTAGGTCTGGACTTTGACTGGGCCATTCTAACACATGAATATGCTTTGATCTAAACCATTCCATTGTAGCTCTGGCTGTATGTTTAGGGTGGTTTTCCTGCTGGAAGGTGAACCTCCGCCCCAGTCTCAAGTCTTCTGCAGACTCTAACAGGTTTTCTTCTAAGATTAACCTGTATTTGGCTCCATCCATCTTCCCATCAACTCTGACCAGCTTCCCTGTCCCTGCTGAAGAAAAGAGTCCCCACAACATGATGCTGCCACCACCATGTTTCACGGTGGGGATGGTGTGTTCAGTGTGATGTACTGTGTTAGTTTTCCACCACACATAGTGTTTTGGTTTTAGGCCCAAAAATAAAATTTTGGTCTCATCTGACCAGAGCACCTTCTTCCACATGTTTATTGTGTCCTCCACATGGCTTCTCACAAACTAAAAACAGGATTTCATATGGCTTTCTTTCAACAATGTCTTTCTTCTTGCCACTCTTCTATAAAGGTCAGATTTGTGGAGATCACGACTAATAGTTGTCCTGTGGACAGATTCTCCCACCTGAGCTGTGGATCTCTGCAGCTCCTCCAGAGTTACCATGGGCCTCTTGGTTGCTTCTCTGATGAATGTTCTCCTTGCCCGGCCGGTCAGTTTAGGTGGACGGCCATGTCTTGGTAGGTTTGCAGTTGTGCCATACTCTTTCCATTTTCTGATGATGGATTGAACAGCGCTGCATGAGAAGCTTTAAACCCTGTTTTAAACTTCTCTACAACTTTATCCCTGACCTGCCTGGGGTGTCCCTTCATAATGTCGTTTGTTCACTAAGATTCTCTAACAAACCTCTGAGGGCTTCACAGAACAGCTGTATTTATACTGAGATTAAATTACACACAGGTGGACTCTATTTACTAATTAGGTGACTTCTGAAGGCAATTGGTTCCACTAGATTCTAGTTAGGGGTATCAGAGTAAAGGCGGCTGAATACAAATGCCCCCCCCCCCCCCCACACACACACTTTTCACATATTTATTTGTAAAAAAATTTGAAAACCATTTATCATTTTCCTTCCACTTCACAATTATGTGCCACTTTGTGTTGGTCTATCACACAAAAATCCCAATAAATCACATTTAAGTTTTCGGTTGTAACATGACAAAATGTGGAAAATTTTAAGGGGTATGAATACTTTTTCAAGGCAGTGTATGTGCTGTTGGTGGGGCCAGCATCAACCCATTGCTTTTCCCTGCATAGACAAAGCACAGTTTGGCTTTAAAGTGACCTGAACTCTAAACAAGGAAAATAAATGAACCCCCCCCCCCCCCCCCCGGGGCTTTTGCTTTGACCAAGCCTTACGTTGTAACATTTTTGCCGCTTATTATTATTTTGTTGAGGTCATGTGATTGCGTGATCAAAATTCTTTCTCAGTACATTGAGTCAAATCCAGTAGGATGCCTTCATTGACCTACATTACATATTTTATAATGTCAGTTGGCCAGCAGGGGGCATTATCGCGTAGGACTTCTACTATTGTTCGCAGTGACGAAAAGGAGAATGGAAACTGATTGGCGTGCGTGGGTGCCTGCCAGGAATGCAGATTCTGAAAATCAATTTGAGTATGAGGGATTATGCCTAAAGAGAAACTGTCACCTTGTCCGTTCAGAGCAAAGTGACAGTGTTTGTTCAAAGGGCTCCCTACCCCGAACCCTTGATACTCACATTGCTAGCGTTCCCTCTTCTGTTGCAATCAGGACTAATTTCCCCAGTGTCGGCTGGGGTCGAGCGCTGGGGAGCAGTGACTTCACTCTCTTTCTTGCATAGCTGCTGATTTGGAGAGCTCTCTAGCTCTGGCTCATCAGGGGCATGCCAGACCTCTGCAGAGAGACCACTGCTTCCAGAGAACAAGCTGTGACTGTTTTCTAAAGAGTATTAACTTTGCACACCTTTTGTTTCGATGCACCTGGAATGTATTCAGCTGATTCAAACTGGAAGTTCAGTATGGCTTTAAAGATGAAAAACTGCATATTACTATTATGCAGTCTTCTATGCAACCAGCAGGTGGGGCTATAGTTTCATTTTCACACATTTAGCTGTTCCAACTTTCAGTTGTGCTTATGCTTAGAGAGGTCTGTTTTTACAGAATTCCAAAAACTCATCAGAACAGCGACTCCTTCGTGGTCAGAGGGCTCCATAGGAGGTTTTAGTCAGACAATGGGAGCTGCAAAGCAAGTTTCCCCTGTTGGGCTGGCTCTTTAGCTAACCCATAGTGCTCTAGAAACTCTATTACATACTGTATATTAAATTTTAATTTTTAAAACAGATGTTTTATAAATATAAACATACAGTATACATTTAGAGAGGTTTAGGCACACCTGTGTTTGTTCCACAATAGTGCACACAACACACTGGGCACCCAGTCCCAAAGAGATAGTGGGGTTAATTTACTAAAACTGGAGAGTGAAAAATCTGATGCAACTCTGCATAGAGACCAATCAGCTTCCAGGTTTTATTGTCAAAGCTTAATTGAACAAGCTGAAGTTAGAAGCTGATTGGCTACCAGCTGCACTATATTTTGCATTCTCCAGTTATAGTAAAACGACCGTAATGAGCCAACTACAGTGGAATCTCGGATTGCAAGTAACGCGTTTTACAAGTGCTTCGCAATACAAGCTATTTTTTTCTTTTCAATTCTGACTCGCTTGCGAGCGTTGTCTCGCAAGGTGAGCAGGAGTGTGCAGTACTATATTTGGCCAGAAGTGCGGCTGCGCCTGTGACGCTCGGAGATGCTCGGAAACACTCTGAGACACTCTGTTCTCAATTGTCTCTGAGTGTCTCCGAGTGGCTCGGAGTGTCTCCGGCGCCCCCGCACCTCTAGCCACATGCGGTACTGCATAGATAAGCAGTGGCTGTGGAATGGATTTTCTGAGTTTCCATTATTTCCTATGGGGAAACTCACTTTGATATACGAGTGCTTTGAATAACAAGCATTCTTCTGGAACGAATTATGCTCGTAATTGTAAGCTCCGGGGCTTTTTTTCTCAGAGAACTCAACCATGCCCGCCACACACATATACCTGCCAAATGGCATCAAATAGTAGCTCTTCCCTCTGCATACAACCCCCTCCTTCCACTGCCCTCATCTTCTCCCCCCTCCTTAAAAGCTCCACCATCTGTCATATGTCTTACCTTTGTTTCAATATTAAGCTGAAGAACCTATCCGGCTGTAGTACCTCCCAGCATTCTATACTATACTACAGTTACTTGCAAGGGAGATCATGCAGTAGGAGCATCAACAACTGGTCACCAGGGAAAAAATGGAGACCACAGAGGGTGCAGCCTACCAAGCACCCTCTCATGCCCATGACTGCACTGAACCCTGGGCACCTGTTCTGTATCTTCCATGTCCCTGTCCGGCACTCAGTGGGATCTGCGCAGGAGATCTGACCTGTGGGAGCTACTGGGAGATAAGCTTTCACTTGTAAAACGCAGAAGCTGGACTTTAGTGTTACCAAGTGATAGTGGTGAGCAGAAGACCTGAGCCAGAGGTGGTGGAACTGAGTTCCCCCCTAGTTCCTGCTGGCCCTGGTAAGCTCTAAGGAGCAGGGCCTTGTGATTCCTACTGTATTAAAGTATATTGTATTTGTACTGTCTACCCTTAAGTTGTAAAGCGCTACGTAAACTGTTGGCGCTATATAAATTCTGTATAATAATAATAATAATCCAAGGTATTACTGTACTTTTGCTGCACCAAGTAGGACAGAAGGAGGACAAGAGCAGAAACACCTTTTAAGGGACTTACATGAAACTCAGAAGAGGCTTAAACTCAAGCTGAATACACCTAAAAGAGTGTTGAACTTGGCCATTGACAAAAGCCCTTAAAGAGACCCTGTCACCATTTTTTTTTTTAAACAATGCAGGTAAAAGCACAGAAAAATCACGTATTTTCAATGCTTGCTTGCAGCATTTTCCTATCCTTTTTTTTTTTTACCTTCTATGGCAGTGGCTCTCAACTCCTGTCCTCAGGACCTACTAACAGACCAGATTTGCAAGATAACTGAAATACATCACAGGTGATATAATTTGCTGCTCAGTGATTGCAGTATTCTAGTCTGCATCTCCCCAAGGTAATACTTAAAATCTGGCCTGTTAGTGGGTCCTGAGGACAGGTGTTGAAAACCACTGTGCTATGGAGTTGACACTCCAAGAACAATCAGTGTCTAAGCCAGGGATCTTCAAACTACGGCCCTCCAGCTGCTGTAGAACTACACGTCCCATGAGGCATTGTAAAACTCTGACATTCACAGACATTACTAGGCATGATGGGAATTATAGTTCCTGAACAACTGGAGGGCCATAGTTTGAAGACCCTTGGTCTAAGCAAACCCCTTGCATGCCGCAGCTCTCTCCTCTTCTGAGAGTATCTAATTACTGTCTGTGCTGGCCCAGCTACTCTACCCCTCTCCTCACCTCCCTACATATCGTTCTATGTAGCTCCTAGGGGAGGGGAAAAGGGCAATACTGTAGAGTAGTCTTCTCAACCAGGGTTTCTCCAGAGCTTGCTAGGGGTTCCTTGAGTACTTGGTCATTTCTGTCTCTCAGTAAAGTTTTGTTATCGAAGGAAAACTGGCCCAAAATAGTGTGTTTTTTGTTTTTTTTTTACATTTAGCTGTATATTTCATGCTATTACAGTAACCTGCCAACAAAGAACAACCCAAAATAAATTCTCCTGCTCCTGACAATCATTATCGATACCACTTATGTGAATATTATTTGTTGTTTGTACACGTAGTAGGGCTCAGAAACAACAGTGCTCATTTTGCTTTTTTTTTTTATTCTACCTAAAACATACTGACACTGATACTAATTAAAAAAATGCTTTTCAAAAAAATCCTACTCAAAAAATATTTTCTTTTTCTCTCTTCTCTTTTCTTTTCTTTCTCTTCCTTTTTCTTTTTCCTTCTTTCTTTCTTTTTTCCTCTTTTTCTCCTATTTTCTTTTTCATCCCTGATCTTTTTTCTCTCTTTACACACTTCTTCTTTTCACATTCACTTGTCCACCTGCACTTTGGCATCGGGCTCTAGCTACTTCTCACAATATAGAGTATTTATAGTACATCCAATATAATGTATACATTTTTAGACATGCAGCCCACTCATACCACTATCTGGATTTCTGCCTTTCGTTTTCTTTGGGGATGATGTTTTGTGCACCCGGTTCCTTTCCTGTGGGCTCCTTCCGCAGCTCCAGGTACAGACAATTGGGACAGCCTCTCATTCCTCGTCCCCCATTTTCACTCATGTTTTGTTGTCTTTTATAGAGTTGCGTGCATCTGCCCCTGAAGAGTGGTATTATCCACGAAACGCGTCAGCCTTATAGGATGCATTCTCATGCCTACTGATAGGAACCTACTTAGACTCAATATCTACAACCAAATGATTATACTGTGTTTTTTACCATTGATTACACTGCATAGTGCCCTTTAGATGATGTGTACACATATGAATTTGCAATAATTCATTTTATCCATAATAAATCTCTTGTCAATTTTATATGCCGTCCCTTTGATATGTATATGTAATGTATTCACAAGGTCAACACCATGTATGTGTGTGTATTCATATTAAACCTTTTCGACTATGTGCATCATTGTTATGTATTGTCAGACTCAATATGCCAATTAAATATATTTTCTAATTATCTCACCACCACAAATCAATAGCCTAATTTAAAGTCCCACCTTCCTTTTTCTTATACCTGAACCAGGGATGGAGGCACACACACCGTATGCTTCATTTAAAGTCCCAAACTCCCCCCTATTATTCTACTGACAATGACCTTTGACCGTGACCTTTGACCCTGGTATTTGACCTTCACCTTAACACTAACCCTGGGCGGCATCTGTTGTTGTTGGGGAATGTATTGTTGCCAGCTGCAGGGGATCTATTTTACAGCCTTTTCAACCACTTAAAGGGGTTGTAAAGCTTTGTGTTTTTTCACCTTACTGCATCCTATGCAGTAAGGTGAAAAAACACCTTGCACTCTCCGCCCCCCCCCCCCCCCCCCGAGCCCCCGTTTTACTTACCTGAGCCCCGAATCTCCCGTGGGCGCGATCCCGCGTTGCTTTCCCTCAGCTCCTGTGGGCTCTTCATTGGATGATTGATAGCAGCGCAGCCATTGGCTCCCGCTGCTGTCAATCGAATCAATGATACAGCGCTCTGGAGGGCGGGGCCAAGTGCTACATTCGGCAGCTACGGCCGCTGACTGTATCACACGGGAGCGCGCCCGCAAGCTAACCCCCTTGGGAGAGCGCTTGCCAGAGGGGTTTAGCTTGCGGGGAGGAGCCGAGACAGCCGCCGAGGGACCCCAAAAGACAAGGATCGGGGCCACTCTGTGCAAAACGAACTGCACAGTGGCGGTAAGTATGACATGTTTGTTATTTTTTAAAAAACAAAAAAACAAACCTATACAACCCCTTTAAAGTAATTGTAAGGGTTTTTTTTTTTTTAAATAACAAACATATCATACTTACCTCCACTGTGCAGCTAGCTCCCGAGTCCAGCATTTGCGTCCCTAGACACAAATGTCGGACTCGGCCCCGCCCCCCGGCGCTCTCGCTGCTATCAATCTATCCAATCAAGAGCCGGGACCCCGTGGAGAGAGGGACAGCGTGTCTCCGGCAACAGAAATACGAGGCTCAGGTAAGTAAAATGGGGGGCTGGGGGGCTGGGGGGCCGGTCCCTGCCAGGTGTTTTTTCACCTTAATGCATAGGATGCACGAGGGTTAACAACCCCTTTAAGGACCGAGCCTCTTTCTGATATTTGGTGTTTTTCAAGTTAAAAACAGTTTTTTTTTGCTAGAAAATTACGTAGAACCCCCAAACATTATATATATATATATTTTTCTAATATCCTAGAGAATAAAAGGTCGTTGCAAAACTTTTTGTCACACCGTATTTGCGCAGCGGTCTTACAAGCGCACTTTTCTTGGAAAAAATTCACTTTTTTGAATTAAAAAATAAGGCAACAGTAAAGTTAGCCCAATTTTTTTTATATTGTGAAAGATGATGTTACGCCGAGTAAATTGATACCCAACATGTCACGCTTCAAAGTTGCGCCCGCTCATGGAATGGCGACAAACTTTAACCTTTAAAAATCTCCGTAGGCGATGTTTAAAAAATTCTACAGCTTTCATGTTTTGAGCTACAGAGGAGGTCTAGTGATAAAAAAAAAGCTCTAACGATCGCGGTGATAACTCACATGTGTGGTTTGAACACCGTTATCATATGCGGGCGCTACTCACCTATGCGTTCGCTTCTGCATGCGAGCTCGGCGGGACGAGGCACGTTTAAAATCTTTTTTTTCTTATTTATTTTACCTTTTATTTTTAATTTTTACACTATTCTATTAAAAAAAATGACTTTTATTCCTATTACAAGGACCTCTTAAATATGAGATCTGGGGTCTAAAAGACCTCGCATCTCATATATACACTAAAATGCAATAAAAAAACGACTTTTTTTATGTCATTTGAAAAAAATAAAAAACTTCTCTTTAAGAGCTATGGGCGGAAGTGACGTTTTGAGGCAAGGGATGGTGCTCGGAGGTGGGTAGAGGCAAAGTCAAGGGATGGTGCTCGGAGGTGGGTAGGGGGTGCAATCAAGGGACGGTGCTTGGAGGTGGGTAGAGGCAAAGGCAAGGGACGGTGCTCAAAGGTGGGTAGGGAGTGGAATCAAGGGACGGTGCTTGGAGGTGGGTAGGGGTGGAGGCAAGGAATGGTGCTCGGAGGTAGGTAGAGGTGAAGGCAAGGGATGGTGCTCGGAGATGTGTAGGGGGTGGAATCAAGGGATGGCACTTGGGGGTGGGTAGAGGCAAAGGCAAGGGACGGTGCTCGGAGGTGGGTAGGGGGTGGAAGCAAGGGATTGTGCTTGGAGGTGGGTAGGGGATGGAATCAAGGGACGGTGCTTGGAGGTGGGTAGAAGGTGGAATCAAGGGTTGGTGCTTTGAGGTGGGTAGGGGCTGGAATCAAGGGACGGTGCTTGGAGGTGGGTAGAGGCAAAGGCAAGGAACGGTGCTCGGAGGTGGGTAGGGGGTGGAATCAAGGGACGGTGCTCGGATGTGGATAGCGGTGGAGGCAAGGGATGTTGCTCAGAGGTGAGTGGAGGTGCAGGCAAGGGACGGTGCTTGGAGGTGGGTAGAGGTGGAAGCAAGGGATGGTGCTCGGAGGTGGGTAGGGGGTGGAATCAAGGGACGGTGCTTGGAGGTGGGTAGAGGCGAAGGCAAGGGATGGTGCTCGGAAGTGGGTAGGGGGTGGAATCAAGCGATGGTGCTCGAAGGTGGGTAGAGGCGGAGGCAAGGGATGGTGCTCGGAGGTGGGTAGAGGTGAAGGCAAGGGACGGTGCTCGGAGGTGGGTAGAGGCAAAGGCAAGGGAACATATGGACACCGGAAGTGACGTTCTGAGTACGAGCTCGGTGCTCGTTTTGTTTTACTCTGCTCTGAAATGTTTTATGTGAGTACCGCAACATAATATGGTTTTTAAATAAATGTGATATTTTAAACATACTTCACTATTGGGGCTTCCTGTTTCTCCTTCTTCTCATACTGCCCTGAGAGGCAAAGCTTGTGGATGTAGCAGAAAAACATACAAGTTGCCAATGCTGAGTTTGTTTGCTTCCTTGAAAGTAATAAGGATAACCATCCGGAGGTACCATTTGAAGGATATAGCACCATGTATTTCACCCGATTATTACTAATGCTGTTTACCTTACAGCAGTGAGGTAAGGAGCCAGCGCACCTGTAGGTGTGAGCACGCCGAAGATAAAACCACCCAGTCACTGTGTCACTATTGTTTGAAGCAACACAGCACCCTAATCACCAGCACCCTTTCCTGAAGACTTTTTAATATTTATCTCATTCATCTAATTTTTACATTAATTTGTATACTTCCTTTTCTTCACATTCGAATATATGGTCTATCACATGAACTTTATGGACTCTTCCTGTATGTCTGTATAGTAGTTTTTTTGTGATCAAAATTTGGAATTTTGGATATTTTACTGTATCTACTTTTATATCGATTTTTTTGCCCATTTAGCACTTTACTGATCACATTAGCACTTTATTTATTTGGTGCTTGGAGGTAGGTAGAAGCGGAGGCAAGGGATGGCGCTCAGAGGTTGGGTGGGGGCGGAGACATGGGTTGACTCAGAAAGGGGGAGTGCTTGGAGGTGAATAGAGGTGGATGCAAGGGATGGTGCTCGGAGATGGGTAGAGGTGGAGGCAAGGGATGGTGCTCGGAGGTGGCTAGAGGCGGCGGCAAAGGATGGTGATTGGAGGTGGATAGAGGCAGAGGCAAGGGACGTTGCTGGAAGGTGGGTAGAGGAGGAGGCAAGGGACGGTGCTCAGAGGTGGGTAGAGGCGGAGGCAAGGGACGTTGCTGGAAGGTGGGTAGAGGTGGAGGCAAGGGACGGTGCTCAGAGGTGGGTAGAGGCGGAGGCAAGGGACGGTGCTCGGAGGTGGGTAGAGGCAGAGGCAGAGGCAAAGGACGGTGCTCAGAGGTGGATAGGAGCGGAGGCAAGAGACGTTGCTTGGAGGTCGGTAGAGGCGGAGGCAAGGGACGGTGCTTGGAGGTGGGTAGAAGCGGAGGCAAAGGATTGTGCTCGGAGGTGGGTAGAGGCTGAGGCAAGGGACGAGTGCTCATCGGTGAGTAGAAGCGGAGGCAAGGAATGGTGCTCAGAGGTGGGTAGAGGCTGAGGCAGAAGACGGTGCTCGGAGGTGGATAGAGGGGGAGGCAAGGAACGGTGCTCGGAGGTGGGTAGAGGCTGAGGCAAGAGATGGTGCTCGGAGGTGGGTAGAGGCTGAGGCAAGAGACGGTGCTCGGAGGTGGACAGAGACGGAGGCAAGGGATGATGCTCAGAGGTGGGTAGAGGCTGAGGCAAGAGACGGTGCTCGGAGGTTGGATAGAGGGGGAGGCAAGGAACGGTGCTCGGAGGTGGGTAGAGGCTGAGGCAAGAGACGGTGCTCGGAGGTGCATAGAGACGGAGGCAAGGGACGGTGTTCAGAGGTGGGTAGAGGCGGAGGCAAGGGACGGCGCTCGGAGGTGGGTAGAGTTGGAGGCAAGGGACGGTGCTCAGAGGTTGTGAGGGGGCGGAGACATGGGCTGACTCAGAAAGGGAGAGTTCCTGTGCTTATTTTCTGAGAAAGAAAAGCCCTGGTGGTATTGAAAACATAACAAGCCAGAGACTTACTGACCACTGACCACCCACCAGGGCCACCTATTACTAAAGTATTCCTTTTTGGGAGGACTGGTCTTTGCATGTAAAAAAAAGATATTTCTATAATTTTATTACACAGAAAGAATGTTCTAATAGTGAGAAAACATTAGATTCATATAACTATTGGGGCCTCCTGTTTCTCCTTCTTCTCATACTGCCCTGAGAGGCAAAGCATTCTTACATAGAAAGAATGTTCTAATAGTGAGAAAACATTAGATTCATATAACTATTGGGGCTTCCTGTTTCTCCTTCTTCTCATACTGCCCTGAGAGGCAAAGCTTGTGGATGTAGCAGAAAAACATACAAGTTGCCAATGCTGAGTTTGTTTGCTTCCTTGAAAGTAATAAGGATAAACATCCGGAGGTACCATTTGAAGGATATAGCACCATGTATTTCACCCGATTATTACTAATGCTGTTTACCTTACAGCAGTGAGGTAAGGAGCCAGTGCACCTGTAGGTGTGAGCACGCCGAAGATAAAACCACCCAGTCACTGTGTCACTATTGTTTGAAGCAACACAGCACCCTAATCACCAGCACCCTTTCCTGAAGACTTTTTAATATTTATCTCATTCATCTAATTTTTACATTAATTTGTATACTTCCTTTTCTTCACATTCGAATATATGGTCTATCACATGAACTTTATGGACTCTTCCTGTATGTCTGTATAGTAGTTTTTTGTGATCACAGTATATTTGGAATTTTGGATATTTTACTGTATCTACTTTTATATCGATTTTTTTGCCCATTTAGCACTTTACTGATCACATTAGCACTTTATTTATTTGGTGCTTGGAGGTAGGTAGAGGCGGAGGCAAGGGATGGCGCTCAGAGGTTGGGTGGGGGCGGAGACATGGGTTGACTCAGAAAGGGGGAGTGCTTGGAGGTGAATAGAGGTGGATGCAAGGGATGGTGCTCGGAGGTGGGTAGAGGTGGAGGCAAGGGATGGTGCTCGGAGGTGGCTAGAGGCGGCGGCAAAGGATGGTGATTGGAGGTGGATAGAGGCAGAGGCAAGGGACGTTGCTGGAAGGTGGGTAGAGGAGGAGGCAAGGGACGGTGCTCAGAGGTGGGTAGAGGCGGAGGCAAGGGACGTTGCTGGAAGGTGGGTAGAGGTGGAGGCAAGGGACGGTGCTCAGAGGTGGGTAGAGGCGGAGGCAAGGGACGGTGCTCGGAGGTGGGTAGAGGCAGAGGCAGAGGCAAAGGACGGTGCTCAGAGGTGGATAGGAGCGGAGGCAAGAGACGTTGCTTGGAGGTCGGTAGAGGCGGAGGCAAGGGACGGTGCTTGGAGGTGGGTAGAAGCGGAGGCAAAGGATTGTGCTCGGAGGTGGGTAGAGGCTGAGGCAAGGGACGAGTGCTCATCGGTGAGTAGAAGCGGAGGCAAGGAATGGTGCTCAGAGGTGGGTAGAGGCTGAGGCAGAAGACGGTGCTCGGAGGTGGATAGAGGGGGAGGCAAGGAACGGTGCTCGGAGGTGGGTAGAGGCTGAGGCAAGAGATGGTGCTCGGAGGTGGGTAGAGGCTGAGGCAAGAGACGGTGCTCGGAGGTGGACAGAGACGGAGGCAAGGGATGATGCTCAGAGGTGGTTAGAGGCTGAGGCAAGAGACGGTGCTCGGAGGTTGGATAGAGGGGGAGGCAAGGAACGGTGCTCGGAGGTGGGTAGAGGCTGAGGCAAGAGACGGTGCTCGGAGGTGCATAGAGACGGAGGCAAGGGACGGTGTTCAGAGGTGGGTAGAGGCGGAGGCAAGGGACGGCGCTCGGAGGTGGGTAGAGTTGGAGGCAAGGGACGGTGCTCAGAGGTCGTGAGGGGGCGGAGACATGGGCTGACTCAGAAAGGGAGAGTTCCTGTGCTTATTTTCTGAGAAAGAAAAGCCCTGGTGGTATTGAAAACATAACAAGCCAGAGACTTACTGACCACTGACCACCCACCAGGCGCCACCTATTACTAAAGTATTCCTTTTTGGGAGGACTGGTCTTTGCATGTAAAAAAAAGATATTTCTATAATTTTATTACACAGAAAGAATGTTCTAATAGTGAGAAAACATTAGATTCATATAACTATTGGGGCTTCCTGTTTCTCCTTCTTCTCATACTGCCCTGAGAGGCAAAGCTTGTGGATGTAGCAGAAAAACATACAAGTTGCCAATGCTGAGTTTGTTTGCTTCCTTGAAAGTAATAAGGATAAACATCCGGAGGTACCATTTGAAGGATATAGCACCATGTATTTCACCCGATTATTACTAATGCTGTTTACCTTACAGCAGTGAGGTAAGGAGCCAGCGCACCTGTAGGTGTGAGCACGCCGAAGATAAAACCACCCAGTCACTGTGTCACTATTGTTTGAAGCAACACAGCACCCTAATCACCAGCACCCTTTCCTGAAGACTTTTTAATATTTATCTCATTCATCTAATTTTTACATTAATTTGTATACTTCCTTTTCTTCGCATTTGATTATATGGTCTATCACATGAACTTTATGGACTCTTCCTGTATGTCTGTATAGTAGTTTTTTTGTGATCAAAATTTGGAATTTTGGATATTTTACTGTATCTACTTTTATATCGATTTTTTTGCACATTTAGCACTTTACTGATCACATTAGCACTTTATTTATTTGGTGCTTGGAGGTAGGTAGAGGCGGAGGCAAGGGATGGCGCTCAGAGGTTGGGTGGGGGCGGAGACATGGGTTGACTCAGAAAGGGGGAGTGCTTGGAGGTGAATAGAGGGGGATGCAAGGGATGGTGCTCGGAGGTGGGTAGAGGTAGAGGCAAGGGACGGTGCTCGGAGGTGGCTAGAGCCGGCGGCAAAGGATGGTGATTGGAGGTGGATAGAGGCGGAGGCAAGGGACGTTGCTGGAAGGTGGGTAGAGGCGGAGGCAAGGGACGGTGCTCAGAGGTGGGTAGAGGCGGAGGCAAGGGACAGTGCTCGGAGGTGGGTAGAGGCAGAGGCAAAGGACAGTGCTCAGAGGTGGATAGAGGCGGAGGCAAGGGACAGTGCTCGGAGGTGGGTAGAGGCAGAGGCAAAGGACGGTGCTCAGAGATGGATAGAGGCGCAGGCAAGGGACGTTGCTTGGAGGTGGGTAGAGGCAAGGGACGGTGCTCGGAGGTGGGTAGAGGCGGAGGCAAGAGACGGTGCTTGGAGGTGGGTAGAAGCGGAGGCAAAGGAGTGTGCTCGGAGGTGGGTAGAGGCTGTGGCAAGAGACGGTGCTCGGAGGTGGATAGAGGGGGAGGCAAGGAACGGTGCTCAGAGGTGGGTAGAGGCTGAGGCAAGAGACGGTGCTCGGAGGTGGATAGAGGGGGAGGCAAGGAACGGTGCTCGGAGGTGGGTAGAGGCTGAGGCAAGAGACAGTGCTCGGAGGTGCATAGAGACGGAGGCAAGGGACGGTGCTCAGAGGTGGGTAGAGGTGGAGGCAAGTGACGACGCTCGGAGGTGGGTAGAGTTGGAGGCAAGGGACGGTGCTCAGATGTCGGGAGGGGGCGGAGACATGGGCTGACTCAGAAAGGGAGAGTTCCTGTGCTTATTTTCTGAGAAAGGAAAGCCCCGGTGGTATTGAAAACATAACAAGCCAGAGACTTACTGACCACTGACCACCCACCAGGCGCCACCTATTACTAAAGTATCCCTTTTTGGGAGGACTGGTCTTTGCATATAAAAAAAAGATATTTCTATAATTTTATTACACAGAAAGAATGTTCTAATAGTGAGAAAACATTAGATTCATATAACTTACAGAATTATTAGTGGTTACACTGATGCAATACTGGAAAGCAAAACATGCTCTGGTCTTAAAATGGTTAAGCATGGAACCTTATATCTAGAATAAGTGCTCATATGTAAGGAATGCGGTTCAACAGGCTGGTGTCCTTGGTTGGGTTATGTCATGAGGCTGTGTCCATAGATGACTCATCACCGCTCCTCAGCCCTTTGCCTTTGTGTAAGTACATATCAGTTCTTAATTACTATTTCATTGAACGCCAGCCTCTTTCTTTCTGTGGGATAGTCCCCCTTTTACATAGTTTAGAGGCTGGAAATCCATCCAGTATGTGTGATTTTTATTCGCTCATAATTTCGATATTCCTGTATATTTCTGCTTCCCGAGGAAGGCAACTAAAAGGTTTTTTTTTACCCTCTCAGCTAATACCACTTCCTAGGGGAGGACATTCCACATTTTTACTACTCTAACAGTAAAGAACCCTTTCCACAATCTAAGTTTAAATCTCCTTTCTTCTAACCTCATGGCTGCATGCCCTCTTCAGGGACCCTAGCATAAACAGTTTATTACAATTATTAGAGTCACTTTTGATACATTTGTACATTGTCATCATATCCCCTCGTAAAGTTAGGTCCCTTTCACACAGGGTGGACTCTGTCACGCAGATCCGCCTGCTCAGCGGGGGGATCTCTCCGCTGATCCCCACTGAGCAGGTGGATGACAGGTCCGTGTCCACTCCGCTTATGCAGGAATGGTATGCAGCCAAGATCCTCATAGCTGAGGTCCTCAATCCCCCATATTAATTCGCTGGGCCATTTCTAATTTAACAACATCTTTCCTGAGGTTGGTGACCAAAACTGCATATTCAAGATGAGGCTGACTCATTGTTTTGTAAAGGAGTAGAATTATGGATTTATCTCTGGAATGTATGCTCATTTTATTGCATGACAGTATTTCGCTAGCCTTGTTAGCTGCAGCTTGGCAATTTTATGCTATTGCTGAGACTGCGATCCACGGGGACATCTATCCTTTTCCATTCTTCCAGGGAAGCCCTTCCTAATGTGTATTTTTGGCACCCAAGTGTATAACTTTACATTTCTTAATACTGAACCTCATCTACCATGTAGCTGCCCAACCCCCTATTTAATTGAGGTCTTCCTGTAATGGTGCTACATCCTGTGCCAAAATGATTTTCCTGCATAATTTGGTATCATCAGCAAAGATTAAAATTTAACTGTTAGCATTATCAAAGTACTCAGGGCATGTGATGTACAGTTGTGCTCATAAGTTTACATACCCTGGCAGAATATATGATTTCTTGGCCATTTTTCAGAGAATATGAGTGATAACACAAAAACTTTTCATTCACCCATGGTTAGTGTTTGGCTGAAGCCATTTATTATCAATCAACTGTGTTTACTTTCTTTAAATCATAATGGCAACAAAACCTACCCAAATGACCCTGATCAAAAATTTACACACCCCAGTTCTTAATACCGTGTATTTCTCCCTTTAACATCAATGACAGCTTGAAGTCTTTTGTGGTATTTGTGGATGAGGCTCTTTATCTTCTCAGATGGTAATGTTGCCCATTCCTCTTGGCAAAAAGCCTCCAGTTCCTGTAAATTCTTGGGCTATCTTGCATGAACGGCACGTTTGAGATCTCCCCAGAGTGGCTCAATGATATTGAGGTCAGGTGACTGAGATGGCCACTCCAGAACCTTCACTTTATTCTGTTGTAGCCAATGACAGGTCGACTTGGACTTGTGTTTTAGATCATTGTCATGTTGGAATGTCCAAGTACGTCCCATGCGCAGCTTTCTGGTTGATGAATTGAAATGTTCCTCCAGTATTTTTTGATAACATACTGCATTCATCTTGCCATCAATTTTGACCAAATTTCCTGTGCCTTTGTAGCTCACACATCCCCAAAACATTAGCGATCCACCTCTTGGGGTCAACCAATGCCATCTACTCCAGAATATAGAATAGGTTCACAAGCTTTACAGCTGGACATTAGTTTGACCCTAGAGACCCAAATGTATCTCAAATCCTGTGTTTCCTGCAATCCAGTTTGGATTTGGGGCTCAGTTCGTTTAAGGTGCAAATTTCAGCCATCTCGGCTTTTAAGAAATGGGCAGCAAACCTGCTGGTGGAACCTGCTGGTGGTAGACTACGCCCTCCAAAGAGAAATAGGTTCCCTCAATGGGACCTGGCAGTAGTTCTCAATTTTCTAGCAAACCCTCCTCGTACTCCAACAGAAGACTGTTCATTATGGGATATCACCTTAGAAACGGCTTTCCTATTAGCCATAACTTCAGGGGGAAGGGCGTTGAACAAAGAATTGGGGGCAGCAGAACCTTATGCCATGTTCTTCTCAGACAGGGTTGTGCTGAGAACATTGTATTATTTTGTCCCAAAAGTGGCATTAATATTTAATCTCTCCAGTGAATGGGTGGTTCCAGCCTTCCCAGCGGAATCAGATGCTGATCTGCACAAGTTGGACATTCCAAAAGTCCTCAAAGCCCATCTCTAGGCTACTTCTACATTCAGACGTTCTGACAGACAGACAGGCATGTGGGTTACTGAAGATGAGACAGCAGCCACAGAAGCACGATGGCGTAGGGGTGCCTGAGATCAGTCCTGTAGTCTGTATGGCTGGTTGTCCGTGGATGGATGTGCAGCAGGCAGGCAAGTGGTGGTTAGGCAGACGAGGGCCGTGGCAGGCTGGGATTGCAGCTAGAGCAGGATCCATATGCGGATTGCAGAGCAGAGCCGTGACAGGCTAGATGAGCAGGTGCAGGGTCAGGCAAGCCGGGTCGCTAGTGTTCAGGCAGATAGACAGAGCGTGACCTGTGCACAATGCAGCGTGACCTGTGCCCAATGCAGTGTGACCTGTGCCCAATGCAGCGTGACCTGTGCCCCATACAGCGTGACCTGTGCCCCATGCAGCGTGGCCTGTGCCCAATGCAGCGTGACCTGTGCCCAATGCAGCGTGACCTGTGCCCCATACAGCGTGACCTGTGCCCAATGCAGCGTGACCTGTACCCCATACAGCGTGACCTGTGCCCCATACAGCGTGACCTGTGCCCAATGCAGCGTGACCTGTACCCCATACAGCGTGACCTGTGCCCCATACAGCGTGACCTGTGCCCCATACAGCGTGACCTGTGCCCCATACAGTGTGACCTGTGCCCAATGCAGCGTGACCTGTGCCCAATGCAGCGTGACCTGTGCCCCATACAGCGTGACCTGTGCCCAAAACAGCCTGGTCTGCCTGTGCCCCATACAGCCTCCCCTGTGCAGAGGAAGAGGCAAGCCACCGGGATCAGCAGAGAGCGGGATTGCCCGCTGTAATAGTTTTCATTTGAATTTCCCGTCTTTCCGGGACTCATCGTCACATAGCCCCACCTCTTGGCCTGACGCCTTTGATGATGTCACACGTCCCGCATTGGATTGCCGTTCTGTCTATCAAAGGCGCCGGGCCAAGAGGTGGAGCTATGTGACGTGAGCCCCGGGAACACTGGAAGTTCTAATGAAAGCTCTTACATTGGGCAATTCAGCTCTCTGCTGATCCAGGTGGCTTGCCTCTTCCTCTGCACAGGTGAGGCTGTATGGGGCACAGGCAGATCAGGCTGTATTGGGCACAGGCAACGCTGTATTGGGCACAGGTCACGCTGCATTGGGCACAGGTCACAGCTTTCCTCTTCCTCTCCCCTCTCTTCCCCTGGCTGGGGGACTGTGTCGGCGGTGCCCTCATCCTCACTGGGCCCCACTTGGCTGCGGGCCCCATAGCGCCCGCATGGGTCGCTATGGTGGTAGTTACGCCCCTGATCACTAGCCTAGTCTCAAAATACCAACCCAATTGTTCTCTTCGTTCCTCCCAAGACCTCCTGCTCTCTAGTTCCCTCGTCATCTCCTCCCATACTCGCCTCCGGGACTTCTCCCGAGCCTCTCCCATCTTCAGGTACTCCCTACCCCAATCCGTCCGACTATCTCCTACTCTCCTAATATCTACTACGTAGTTACATAGTAGGTGAGGTTGAAAAAAGACACGAGTCCATCAAGTCCAACCTATGTGTGTGATTTTATGTCAGTATTACATTGTATATCCCTGTATGTTGCGGTCGTTCAGGTGCTTTTCTAATAGTTTCTTGAAACTATCGATGCCCTCCCGCTGAGACCACCGCCTGTGGAAGGGAATTCCACATCCTTGTCGCTCTTACAGTAAAGAACCCTCTACGCAGTTTAAGGTTAAACCTCTTTTCTTCTCATTTTAATGAGTGGCCATGTGTCTTGTTAAACTCACTTCTGCGAAAAAGTTTTATCCCTATTGTGGGGTCACCAGTACAGTATTTGTAAATTAAAACCATATCCCCTCTCAAGCATCTCTTCTCCAGAGAGAATAAGTTCAGTGCTACTGAACTACTGTCTGCTTTTGGACGAGCCAATAAATCCCTTCTCTTCAGAGAAGCCTCTTCTGCCCCCATCTAGCAACGGTACTTTTATTTTCTCCACCAGCTCATCCCCCACAGTTATTACCTTTTCTATCACTTGATCCTCCCTCCTAGATTGTAAGCTCTAACGAGCAGGGCCCTCTGATTCCTAATGTATTGAATTGTACTATAACTGTACTGTTTGCCTTTGGGATTGTCACACGCTGGCACCAATACCCACTACTGCAGCTCTGCATAGACCTGCAAAAGAAGAAAGAAGAGTCAGGTGTCTCAAATACTGATGAATTTAAAGAGGAGATGGAACTCCTAAAATGTTCCAAAATGTTCAACAAACACTGCAGGTTTGTTTTGCCTGTAGCAGATTTACATTACATACCATATACAGTATATACATAGCATCCATGTGGTCAGATGTCTGGTCAGATGTGTGGTCAGATGTGTGGTCAGATGTCTGGTCAGATGTCTGGTCAGATGTGGCAATACTCTACTTCACCTCTTGGTGGCCGTCACCTTTCTTGAAGAAGAGACAAAGCCGTGTCTCCAGTCCTTTAACTTCAGAAAATTGTTACTCATTCTAAGAAGCCATTGCATAATGAAATATTGCACACAGGACAGGAAGGAACCCGAGGAACTGAATGCAGGGTGTACAAATAAATCATTTTCTTCTTGTGTAAATGTCTTATCTGTGGCTTATAGTAGGTCATGTGATTTCCAGGACTAGTTACTCCCCTTTTGTGAGCAGCTCATACTGTATTATCTCATACTGTGGTTTTAAAAGCTTTGTGTATTACATGATTACATCTTATCGTATTCATCAAACCGCCGCACATACCGCCGCTACTGAAACTGATCTGGGGTTAGAATTAAAATTTAAAGGATTCTTTCACAGAAAGCCGTTTTATTGCCAAAAACAATATAATATTTTTGCACAATGATACAATAAATGGCATTAAGCCCGGGTTCACACTGACAGCGGGAATGAAATCGCGCGAGTTCAGCTGAACTTGCACAATTTCATTCCTGCATGTCAGTCTCGACTTCGGGGGCAATTTTAGAGACATCTGTGCGGGTTTCTGCACTGATGTCTATTGAAATCGCACCCCGAAGTCGCCAAAAGTATTACAGAAACCACTTTTGGAAATCGGTGTGGCGCTGCAAATGCGGCGTCGCACCAATTTGGACAGTGCCATTGCCGGCACTAGCCGCCGATTTGGCATGCGATCTGCCTGCCTGACATGCTCCTAGATAGACAGGGCCGGATTCGCCACAAGGCCAGGCCTCGGGGCGGCAGTGGTGCAGGGGCGGTGCCGCTCCTGCAGTGACTTTGCGGCCGCCCCCCCTTCAGGCTGCCCGTTAAAGTCGATCAAGGGCACCGGTGCCCTTAGAAAAGATGGCCGCGAGCCGCCCACTACTGCACATTGCGCCGTTCCGAAGCCGGACGGACTCGTGAAAGCTCGTACGTGCTCGGCGCATGCGCAGTAGCGTGATTGCGCTGCCCGGCGCCATTTTTGAAAAGATCGAGAAGTAATGTCAGCGGCGGGGGAGAGAGATGACATCTCTCATTGCCTGCACCGCTGTTCCACCCTCCTCCATCTGGTGGCAACCAGGCAGCGTGGCAAGTGACATCTCCATCTGGTGGCAGCGTGGCAAGTGACATCTCCATCTGGTGGCAGCGTGGCAAGTGACATCTCCATCTGGTGGCAGCCAGGCAGTGTGGCAAGTGACATCTCCATCTGGTGGCAGTGTGGCAAGTGACATCTCCATCTGGTGGCAGTGTGGCAAGTGACATCTCCATCTGGTGGCAGACATTGTGGCAAGTGACATGCTCAGGGCTCCCAATGATTCTGCATTATGGTGAGTTGAACTATTTCATTTTACATTACAATGTAATGATAGAAGTAATGTGTTTCAATCATCCTGACACCATAACAACCATGGTGCCGGGGATGATTGAAGCACTAACACCAGCCATTGCCCTGAAAAATTGCCCGCAAAAAATCCTTACCCCTCGCGCTTACCCTGAAGTATTTTTAGTCTGTACAATTAAAGCCAGTTATTTTCAGTGTTCTCGTGTATGGAGATATGTTTTTAATTGATCTATTGTAGCAGTCATCGATAAAGGACAAGAATGGTGGTGTGTGTGTGGGGGGGGGGTGGGGGCATTGAAGGACCCGGCCTTGGGGCGGCAAAGGGAGTAAATTCGGGCCTGTAGATAGATCAGATTTGCTCCCTTGTGGTAAACAACATATTGGTACAACCAAACATGAACTACATAGCAGGGTTGGTGACTATCTAAGGAGTCTTGTAAATAATGTAGCACCCTACTAGGTAGGTTGCTAGGAAAAAATATAAAAATGACCAAACAAAAAAGTTACAACAAAATAGCGTAAAGAATAAAGCAGCAGCGAATAAAAAGGGGACAATTTTTTTTACTGATACTTTGTTTTTTTTTAGTACTCGCCTAAACCAATTATCGATATGGTACAAAGCATTGAAAAGTTATTTACAAATGAAATATTTTTTTTAAATTACTTTTGCACTTTTTATAACCACTTCAGCCCCGGAAGGATTTACCCCCTTAACCACTTCAATACCAGGCACTTAGACACCTTCCTGCCCAGGCCAATTTTCAGCTTTCAGTGCTGTCGCAATTTGAATGACAATTGCGCGGTCATGTAACACTGTACCCAAACAAATTTTTTATCATTTTGTTCCCACAATTTTTTTTTTCTTTTGGTGGTATTTGATCACCTCTGCGGTTTTTATTTTTTGCGCAACAAATAAAAAAAGATCGAAAATTTTGAAAAAAAACAAGTTTTTCTTTGTTTCTGTTAAAAATTTTTTGTAAATAAGTATGTTTTCTTCTTCAATGACGGGCACTGATATGGCTGCACTGACGGGCACTGATACGGCGGCACTGATGGGCACCGATGAGGTGGCACCAATGAGGTGGCACTGATGAGGTGGCACTGACGGGCACTGATGATGGGCACTGATAGGCGGCACTGATAGGTGGCACTGATGGGCACAGATAGGTGGCACTGGTATGTGGCACTGATGGGCACTGATAGGTGGCACCGATGGGCACCGATGGGCACTGATAGGCGGCACTGATGGGCACTCGTAGGTGGCATTGATGGGCACTCGTAGGTGGCATTGATGGGTAGTTATGGGTGGCACTGATAGTTGGCACAGATGAGCATGGATGGGCACTGATAGGTGGGCACTGATGGGCACAGATGGGCACTGACAGGTGGCACCGATGGACACTGATGGGTGGCACTGATGATACTGATTGATGGCAGTGATGCCCCTAAGGGTGGCATTGCTGGGCATAACTGCAACATAATTGTGCCAATCAGTGCCCATTTGTGGGCACTGATTGGCACAGATTGGGCACTGACTGGGCACATGTGGATGGCCATGGGGTACATACCTGGCCATCCACATGTTGCCCTTCCCTGGTGGTCCTAGTGGCGATCCCTGGTGGTCCAGTGTGGTGATCTGAGGGGGGGGCTGCGCTGATAAACAATCAGCACAGACCCCCCCTGTCAGAAGAGCCGCCGATCGTCTCTCCTCTACTCGCGTCTGTCAGACGCGAGTGAGGCAGAGCCGATCAACGGCTCTTCCTATTGACAGCGTGAACAGCCGTGATTGGACACGGCTGATCACGTGGTAAAGAGCCTCCGCCGGAGGCTCTTTACCAAGATCGGTGTAGCGGTGTGTCAGACTGACACACCGATCCACCGATCGCCGCGATGCGCGCCCCACATGTTATCCTGCTGGACGTCATATGACGCCCAGTCAGGATAACTGCACCACCGCCCGGCCGTCATCTGCTATGGGCCGGGCGGGAAGTGGTTAATGACCAGGCCATTTTTTTGCGATATGGCACTGCGTTACTTAAACTGACAATTGCGCTGTCCTGCGACGCTGTACCCAAACAAAATTGACGCCCTTTTTTTTCCCCACAAATAGAGCTTCTTTTTTTTTGTTGGTGTTTGATCAGCTCTGCCGTTTTTATTTTTTGCGCTATAAACAAAAAAAGACCGAACATTTTGAAAAAAAAAAAAACAGTATTTTTTACTTTCTGCTATAATACATACAAAAATTTTTTAAATAAAACAAATGTATTCATCCGTTTAGGGCAATATGTATTCTTCTACATATTTTTGGCGGACCCGCTGAATGTCTCCCCCGCTGGCCATTCAGAGCGTGCACGAGCACCCATGAATGAACGCTGTACCTGTATGGCGATATGGGAAGCTGAGCCACCTTGCCCCAGTACATCTGGGTGGTGTGAACCATATAAATATATTTTAAAGGTGTAAAAATATTAATGAACAAAGCAAATAAAAAAATAAAAAAAGTTTTAATTATTAATAGTTTATTAAATAGAAGTGAACAAAAAAAATCAGAAGGAAAATAATAATTAAATGGAGGAGAATAAGGAGTTAATTAAGGCTGATTAGAGTAAATTAAGGGTTATTAAAGGGGTTAAACAGAGGAACATTTAATAAAAATAAAAATAATTCTTACTTGACGGGTTGCTTTAGGCCGGGTTCACACTGGTACGACAAACGCTCCGACATTGGGAGCTCGTATCACATGACGTGTGAAAATCAATGTTTCCCTATGGGAGCCGTCTTAACCGGTCCGACTTTGAAAATGCACTACTTTGGTCTGACTTTGATCCTACTTCAGCCCATTGAATATCAGATCAAAGTCGGATTCCCGTCTTGACTGATCCGACTTTGGCATGCGGCTTGTGCTCTGATGGTCTTGAAGGGGAACTCCACGCCAAATAAAAAAAAAAAACGGCATGGGGTTCCCTCCCAAGAGCATACCAGGCCCCAGGGGCAGACTGACAACTCATGGGGCCCCCGGGCAATAGGAGATTATGGGGCCCCCGGGCAATCAGAGATTATGGGGCCAAACAGTATACACAAACACTCACAGACAGTATACAATCACACAGTATACACTGAGAAGGTACTGGAGAGGTGGGGCAGCTATAATCTCAGGATTTTTAGACCAAAAGGATGTCAGTAAGAGACATTTCAGAGACAGATGTAAAATAAAACACAGATTTTTACATACTGTCCCTGGTTTTACTGAGGCTGGCAACCCTGATGGTGCCCCCTAGTGGCCCGGGGCCCTCGGGCAGTGCCCGAGTGGCCCAATGGTCAGTCCGCCCCTGCCAGGCCCTTCGGTCTGGTATGGATTTTAAGGGGAACCCCCTCGTCAAAAAAAACATGTTGGGGTTCCCTTCAAAGTCCATACCAGACCCTTATCCAAGCACGCAGCCCGGCAGGTCAGGAAAGGGGGTGGGAACGAGTGAGCGCCCCCCCCTCCTGAACCATACCAGGCCGCATGCCCTCGACATAGGGAGGTGGGTGCTTTGGGGCGGGGGGTGCCCTGCGACACCCCCACCCCAAAGCACCTTGTCCCCATGTTGATGAGGACAAGGGCCTCTTCCCGACAACCCTGGCCGTTGGTTGTTGGGGTCTGTGGGTGGGGGGCTTATCTGAATCTGGGAGCCTCCTTTAACAAGGGGCCCCCCAGATCCTGGCCCCCCCCCACCCTATGTGAATGAGTATAGGGTACATTGTACCCCTACCCATTCACCTAAAAAAAGTGTTAAAAATAAAACACAGTACACAGGTTTTTAAAGTAATTTATTAAGCAGCTCCGGCATCTCTTCCGACTTCTTGTTCCCTCTCCAGCTCTTCTGCCTTCTTCGCTGATGTCTTCTGCCGGTTCTTCTCCCTTCTCGGGGTCTTCTCCGCTCTTCGTTCTTTTTATCTTTTGGCTGAGCAGCTGAGCAATGTTATCGATAAACATTGCCCAGCTGCTTTTTTTTTTGACAGCTCCAATTGCTGGGACTTCAGTTTACACTTCAGCTGTCAACAGGGGAACCCCACTGACAGTTAAATGAGTCATCGGATGTTAAAGACATAGCCGCCCCGCTCCTTAACAACCGGCAATTGCCGGCTTTTTTTTTTTACTATTTCAGCTGTCAGTAGGTAAATCCCGCCGACGGCTGAAAGAACTGAGCCTAAAAGTATTGGTTTCAGGTATCGGAGCAATTGCACAAGTACCAACACTCTTGCAAATGCTTAGTATCGGCACTGATACCAATAACAATATCACAAATGACGTCATCAGGGGCACAGGCGTACATTTCGTAGGTGCCCCTGATGACGTCATGTTTGGCGAAATGTACGTAGCAGATGACTGGAGATTGTGACATCACCACGTATGCACGACCGCCATCAGAATTCTGGGAAATGCCATGATTGTAGTACTATCGTAGAGTTTTTCTCCTAGGAGATTGTAGGTGTTTAACCAATTTTAATAAACTTTGTAATGCGTATTCACACTATCAGAGAGCTTGCCACTCCTTTTTAATGCCTTTCTGAGTGCTAATTGGTTTATTGGGAGGCTTTTCAAGGAGTGATGAGCATTCATCTACCTGAGGCTGAGGCTTTAGAGCAAACAATCTGCTGACAGCGTGGTTTGACTTTTCAAGAAATTGAGAGTCACATACATTCTGGTAAGCGCATAGGTGTACTTTGGTGGAAGGAACACTGGATGTTTTACATGTGTTATTTGAAGAGCACTTTCCTTTACCCACTTGCCTACAGCGCACTTTTACCCCCTTCCTGCCCAGGCCAATTTTCAGCTTTCGTCGTTGTCACACTTTGAATGACAATTGCACGTTCTTGCAGCACTGTACCCATATTATATTTTTAATTTCTTTTTCACACAAATAGAGCTTTCTTTTGGTGGTATTTAATCCCCACTGGTTTTTTTTTTTTTTGCTAAACAAATGAAAAAAGAACGAACATTTTGAAAAAAAACAAAAACATTTTTTTATAGTTTGTTATAAAGTTTTGCAAACAGGTCATTTTTCTCCTTCACTGAGGAAGTTGCACTGATGAGGCGACACTGATGGGCACTGATGAGGCTGCACTGATAGGCACTAATGAGGCAGCCCTGATGAGGTGACACTGATGGGCACTGATGAGGTTGCACTGATGGGCACTAATGAGGCGGCACTGATGAGGCGACAATGATGGGCACTAATGAGATGGCCCTGATGAGGCGACACTGATGGTTACTAATGAGGCAGCCCTGATGAGGCTGCACTGATGGGAACTGATGGGGTGACACTGATGGGCACTGATGAGGCGGCTCTGATGAGGCAACACTGATGGGCACTGATAGGTGGCACTGATGGACACTAATCGGTGGTACTGATTGGCACTGATGAGGTGGCATTGGTGGGCACTGGTAAAGGAGGCGCTGATGAGGCTGCACTGATAGACCGCACTAATGGGCACTGATAGGCGGCACTGATGGGGACTGATAGGCGACACTGATGGGGACTGATAGGTGGCACTGATGGGCTCTGATAGGAGACACTGAATGGCACTGATGGACACTGGTAGGCAGCACTGATAGGTGACACTGATGAGGGGGCACTGATGGGCACTGATTGGCAGCACTGATAGGCACTGATAGGTGGCAATGATGAGCACTGATAGGCAGCACTAGTGGGCACTGTTGGGACTGCACTGATGATCAGTGCCCTGATTATCAGTGCTGATGTCCCTTTAACACAAGCCATTTATCGGCTCTCTTCTCTCTTCATGCTGTCAGCGTGAGGAAAGAAAAGCCGATAACCGGCTTGTGTTTACATCCTGTGATCAGCTGTCATTGGACACAGCTGATCACGTGGTAAAGGGCCGCTGTGATTTGTCCTCACAGGAGGACATCCATGTACGCTCTCCCGGCATAGTAAGCCTGCGCTGTAGCCGTCTTCCGGCTATAGCATGGACAGGAAGTGGTTAAAGAGGACTTTACATTGGTGGACACGGATTTTTCATCTTTTCATCTTTGCATGGACATTTGCTTAATGTTGGACTTCATTTAATTTATGATCAAATTGCACTTATATTAGCGCAGCACATGTTTTATGTTTTATACGTTTCTAGGAAAGCCGGGTAAATTTAGTTCATTGTGACTCCACAGTGACTTGTAGAGCAGTGTGTGATTGCTTTGGGCTGTTGTGGACTCTTTCCTGTCTTTTGGAGGATTCCAAAATATAGTGGGTTGGGAGGAGGCAAATCAGCAGTCTAAATATTTATGTGGTCTCAGTCAATCCCTGGGGGAGGGTGTCCAGTAGGTGGCGGAGGTGTGCATAAATAGTCTGGGGCCTGAGGCAGCTCTGTTCCTGCCCAGAAGGAGAAGTTACACCTGTGCTCATCGAGGGCCCCAATTGCGGCAGAGCTAGGGGGCTTGTTCTACTAAAAATCTCTGAAGCTACGCAAGGGATTTCACTGGGGATGGGGTCTGGGAGATTCACTGAGGAATTGTCTGTTTAATATTGGAGGGAGGCATCCAAGTATCCAGGTACATTGAGAGTTCAGACCTGAATAGAGGATCCTAGTGACTGTTGCTGCTGATATCCCTAGAATATCAATTGTAGTGCTTACCTGGCTGGTGCTGTTCATTCTTTGGGCCTTTTCTGGAGGGACTGTCTAGAGAAGTAGGGGTACAATGAAGAGTACCCTCACTTTATTGCTCAGCATTCATGAAGTATCCCACAGCATCACATCACCACATCACAGTACCATGCATTTTGGTGCGAATCAAATTTTTTAAATGGTGCAGGCACATTTTTGCGTGTTTCTCGTGCATAGGGTAGCCCTTTGAAATTGATGCATGGGAACAGTCAGAAATGCGCAAAAAAGTGCAGGCTCTGTTACATCTCTGGGGTGTAAATTGAGCCTTACAGTTCACAGCGCATGTGTAGCTCAGGCAACAAGTAAGGTCAGTCGCAGAGTGGCTCCTTACCTGAGCTGTGACCTGTGCTGCAATCTCTGACCATCTCCTGTATCATGTCTGCAGTCTCTGACCATCTCTTGTATCATGTCTGCAGTCTCTGACCATCTCCTGTATCATGTCTGCAGTCTCTGACCATGTCCTGTATCATGTCAGCAGTCTCTGACCATCTCCTGTATCATGTCTGCAGTCTCTGACCATCTCCTGTATCATGTCTGCAGTCTCTGACCATCTCTTGTATCATGTCTGCAGTCACTGACCATCTCCTGTATCATGTCTGCAGTCTCTAACCATCTCTTGTATCATGTCTGCAGTCTCTGACCATCTCCTGTATCATGTCTGCAGTCTCTGACCATCTCTTGTATCATGTCTGCAGTCTCTGACCATCTCCTGTATCATGTCTGCAGTCTCTGACCATCTCCTGTATTATGTCTGCAGTCTCTGACCGTCTCCTGTATCATGTCAGCAGTCTCTGACCATCTCCTATATTATGTTTGCAGTCTCTGACCATCTCCTGTATTATGTCTGCAGTCTCTGACCATCTACTGTAGTATATCTGTAGTCCATGCACATCTCCTGTAGTATGCCTGCAGTCCAGTGGCGGCTGGTGGGCTTTTCTTCTGGGAGGGTGGCAAACAACCAGTACTACCCCCCCCCCTCCGGGTGGCACGACACTGATGCCCCCCCTGCACCAGGGGCAACCGCAGGACTCACGGCACTGTCAGCCAGCTACCTCCCCCCCCAGGTCCTGCGCTTACTGTGCGATGAGCAGGCTGGCTTTGTCCTCCTCTCCTCCCTAGCTGTGTCCTCCGGGCAGCGACAGCGGTGGGTCCAGTGTCTCCTCTTCCACAACGCGAGGCATTCAAAAGGATCTTCTGGCGCTTTGGCCAATCGGGAAACAGGTCTCACTGACCTGCCTCCTAAATTGGCGGGGAGGCACTGTGGTGTGAAAACAGCAAAAATTGATTGGCTATGGTCAAACAATTGGGTGGGATCGGGGCGCAGAGAGCCCACCCTATTTTCAAGCCTATCAGAGCCTCTGGCTCTAATTAGGTGCTTAAAAAAAACCTCCCCCCGCCCAACCCCGCCATAGGAATCCATGTGTTCGGCGTCCTGAAAGGGGCCGGGCACATGAATAGGGAGGGCGGCTGAGAAGTCGGGGGGGCCGTGCCCGTGCGCCCACAATGCACAGGCCGCCACTGCTGCAATCTCTGCTCATCTCCTGTAGTATGTCTGCAGTCTCTGATCATCTCCTATAGTTTGTCTGCAATCACTGACCATTTCTTGTAGTACCTATGCAGTCTCTGACCATCTCCTGTAGTATATCTGCAATCACTGACCATCTACTGTAGTATGTTTGCAGTCTCTGACCATCTACTGTAGTATATATTTAGTCCCTGCTCATCTCCTGTATCATGTCTGCAGTCTCTGACCATCTCTTGTATCATGTCTGCTGTCTCTGACCATCTCTTGCAGTATCTCTGCAGTCTCTGACCATCTCCTGTAGTATGTCTGCAGTCTCTGACCATTTTATTTAGCATACATCTATTAAACATTATGTACAGCCCTTTATCATTGTCAGGGGCCACACTTAGCACTGCACTAGATATGTCGGTTTTGCTATCTGGATGGATTTTCCCAAGCTGGTCACCTTCTTACACGCAGACACACTGGTTATACCAGCAGGAGTGACTATGAAGGACAGGAGACGGCCTGATGTCAGTTCTTCATATTAATCACTATCAATCACCCGGCTATGACCGACTTCTACTAATTGCGTCTATAGTGACGTTGCTGTGATACATGATGACTGGATCATAGCCAGGTATTTAATGTCTAATGAGTGAAAATATTTTGGCTGAGGGCAAAACTTTGCTAACATTTGTTTTAAAAACCACTTGAGCCCCGGACCATTATGCTGCCTAAGGACCAGAGGTCTTTTTACAATTTGGCACTGCGTCGCTTTAACTGCTAATTGCGCGGTCATGCAATGCTGTACCCAAACGAAATTTGCGTCCTTTTCTTCCCACAAATAGAGCTTTCTTTTGATGGTATTTGATCACCTCTGCAGTTTTTATTTTTTGCGCTATAAACGGAAAAAGACCGAAAATTTTGAAAAAAAATGATATTTTCTACTTTTTGTTATAAAAAAAATCCAATAAACTCAATTTTAGTCATACATTTAGGCCAAAATGTATTCGGCCACATGTCTTTGGTAAAAAAAATGTCAATAAGTGTATATTTATTGGTTTGCGCAAAAGTTATAGCGTCTACAAACTAGGGTACATTTTCTGGAATTTACACAGCTTTTAGTTTATGACTGCCTATGTCATTTCTTGAGGTGCTAAAATGGCAGGGCAGTACAAAACCCCCCCAAATGACCCCATTTTGGAAAGTAGACACCCCAAGGAAATTGCTGAGAGGCATGTTGAACCCATTGAATATTTATTTTTTTTGTCCCAAGTGATTGAAAAATGACAAAAAAAAAAAAAAAAATTTACAAAAAGTCGTCACTAAATGATATATTGCTCACACAGGCCATGGGCCTATGTGGAATTGCACCCCAAAATACATTTAGCTGCTTCTCCTGAGTATGGGGATACCACATGTGTGGGACTTTTTGGGAGCCTAGCCGCGTACGGGGCCCCGAAAACCAATCACCGCCTTCAGGATTTCTAAGGGTGTAAATTTTTGCTTTCACTCTTCACTGCCTATCACAGTTTCGGAGGCCATGGAATGCCCAGGTGGCACAAAACCCCCCAAAATGACCCCATTTTGGAAAGTAGACACCCCAAGCTATTTGCTGAGAGGCATATTGAGTCCATGGAATATTTTATATTTTGACACAAGTTGCGGGAAAGTGACACTTTTTTTTTTTTTTTTTTTTTTTTCATAAAGTTGTCACTAAATGATATATTGCTCACACAGGCCATGGGCATATGTGGAATTGCACCCCAAAATACATTTAGCTGCTTCTCCTGAGTATGGGGATACCACATGTGTGGGACTTTTTGGGAGCCTAGCCGCGTACTGGACCCCAAAAACCAATCACTGCCTTCAGGATTTCTAAGGGTGAAAATTTTTGATTTCACTCTTTACTGCCTATCACAGTTTCGGAGGCCATGGAATGCCCAGGTGGCACAAAACCCCCCCAAATGACCCCATTTTGGAAAGTAGACACCCCAAGCTATTTGCTGAAAGGCATGGTGAGTATTTTGCAGCTCTCATTTGTTTTTGAAAATGAAGAAAGACAAGAAAAAACATTTTTTTTTTTCTTTTTTCAATTTTCAAAACTTTGTGACAAAAAGTGAGGTCTGCAAAATACTCACTATACCTCTCAGCAAATAGCTTGGGGTGTCTACTTTCCAAAATGGGGTCATTTGGGGGGGTTTTGTGCCACCTGGGCATTCCATGGCCTCCGAAACTGTGATAGGCAGTGAAGAGTGAAATCAAAAATTCACGCCCTTAGAAAGCCTGAAGGCGGTGCTTGGTTTTCGGGGTCCCGTACGCGGCTAGGCTCCCAAAAAGTCTCACACATGTGGTATCCCCGTACTCAGGAGAAGCAGCAGAATGTATTTTGGGGTGTAATTTCATATATTTCCATGGCATGTTTGAGCAATATATCATTTAGTGACAACTTTGTGCAAAAAAAAAAAAAAAAAAAAAAAATTTGTCTCTTTCCCGCAACTTGTGTCGCAATATAAAATATTCCATGGACTCGACATGCCTCTCAGCAAATAGCTTGGGGTGTCTACTTTCCAAAATGGGGTCATTTGGGGGGGTTTTGAACTGTCCTGGCATTTTATGCACAACATTTAGAAGCTTATGTCACACATCACCCACTCTTCTAACCACTTGAAGACAAAGCCCTTTCTGACACTTATTGTTTACATGAAAAAGTTTTTTTTTTTTGCAAAAAAATTACTTTGAACCCCCAAACATTATATATTTTTTTAAAGCAAATGCCCTACAGATTAAAATGGTGGGTGTTTCATTTTTTTTTTTCACACAGTAATTGCGCAGCGATTTTTCAAACGCATTTTTTGGGGAAAAAACACACTTTTTTTAATTTTAATGCACTAAAACACGCTATATTGCCCAAATGTTTGATGAAATAAAAAAGATGATCTCAGGCCGAGTACATGGATACCAAACATGACATGCTTTAAAATTGCACACAAACGTGCAGTGGCAACAAAATAAATACATGTTTAAAAGCCTTAAAAAGCCTTTACAGGTTACCACTTTAGATTTACAGAGGAGGTCTACTGGAAAAATTACTGCACTCGATCTGGCCTTCGCGGTGATACCTCACATGCATGGTGCAATTGCTGTTTACGTTTGACGACAGACCGCCGCTTGCGTTCGCCTTAGCGCGAGAGCAGGGGGCGACAGGGGTGTTTTTTTTTTTTTTTTTTTTTTTTCTTTATTATTTTTTTGCTTTTTTAATCTTACTTTTAAACTGTTCTTTTCATTTTTTTTTTTTTAATCATTTTTATTGTTATTTCGGGGAATGTAAATATCCCCTATGATAGCAATAGGTAGTGACAGGTACTCTTTTTTGAAAAAATTGTGGTCTATTAGACCCTAGATCTCTCCTCTGCCCTCAAAGCAAATGACCACACCAAGATCGGTGTGATAAAATGCTTCCCCAATTTCCCAATGGCGCTATTTACATCCGGCGAAATCTAAGTCATGAAATACTCGTAGCTTCCGGTTTCTTAGGCCATAGAGATGTTTGGAGCCACTCTGGTCTCTGATCAGCTCTATGGTCAGCTGGCTGAATCACCGGCTGCATTCTCAGGTTCCCTGTTGAGACAGGAGAGCCAGAGAAAAACACGGAAGACGGTGGGGGGGGGGGGGCATTCCCTCCCACGGCTTGTAAAAGCAGTCTAGAGGCTAATTAGCCGCTAGGATTGCTTTTACATGAAAGCCGACCGCTGGCTGAAAAGAATGATACCAAGATGATACCTAAACCTGCAGGCATCATTCTGGTATAACCACTCAAAGTCGTGAATGGCGTACCTGAAGACAAAAAAATGGTTAACAATGGTTAACAATAAAGCACAGTAAAGTGTAAATAATTACACACCTGAAAAACAAACATGATAAAACATAATAACAATAACAATAACAATAACAATCAATAACAATAACAATAACAATAACAATAACAATCAATAACAATAACAATAACAATAAAACATTGCAGAATAGAATACAGTAAAAAAGAGCAGAACAATAGAGAGAGAGAATAGAGAGAGAGAGAACAATAAAACAACAACTATTTTTTTTTATTTCATATTTTTTTTTTTTTTTTACACTTTTTTTTGTAACTAACTTTTATAACGGTAACCGGTTCCAGGTTCGGGTCTCTCAAAATGCGATGGCATCTTGGGAGACCCTGTGAAAGTGTGCCTAGTCTGTGCAATGCTGTACCCTACGCTAATACTCAACTAGTGAATGGTAGCGTTCAAAACATTCACCAATGCAAAGGCCAGGATTTTCAGGACAGGAGGGACAATAATAGCGGGTGTCACGCCTATATCCTCGCTTGCTGCAGACACGACATCTTTTTTGGGGGGGTTCGTTGGGTAGGGGTACTCGGGAGGACATAAAAATGCCTCTCATGCAGCCGACTGCATTTGGTTGGGGATGTGAATGGGGGAAGTATGGGCGCTGCAGAAGCGGTGGGTTCCCAATTAGGATTGGCGAATGCAGCAGGAAGGGCATTATGGGCACGACGGGCCTGTGTTTGTCTTTTTGGTGGCAGCGGGACACTACTTGTGCTTGCCACCTCACCAGCTTGAACTGCACTTATGGGACTCGCCACGTCACCAAGTGTTACTGCAGTGCTGGTTTGACTACGACCGGGGTGTACTAGGCCGCTGGCGCTTGCCAGTTCACCAAAACACTACCAAAAAACTGTTAGCGATCGCAGGGATCAGGCCTGACTCTGCGAACGCTGCAGTTATGCGTTTAGTGTTTTGTAAGTGACAGTGATCGATCGATACCGCACTTGGGTGGGCTGGGCTGGGCCGGGCGGAGGGGCAAAACGCAGGTGCTAGCAGGTATCTGGGCTGATCCCGCTAACACTGCGTTTTTGGGAACCCTAAACTGCTGGTGACGCTAGTATAGATCTGATCGGATCAGATATTGATGCGATCAGATACTATACCACTAAGGGAGGTGTACAGTGCGTGCGTGGGTGTTAGCGGTACTGGCGCTAATCTGACGCTGCCTGGGGCTGGTGCTTGCCAGTTCACCAAAACGCTACAAAAAAAACTGTTAGCGATCGCAGGGATCAGGCCTGACTCTGCGAACGCTGCAGTTATGCGTTTAGTGTTTTGTAAGTGTCAGTGATCGATCGATACTGCACTTGGGTGGGCTGGGCTGGGCCGGGCGGAGGGGCAAAACGCAGGTGCTAGCAGGTATCTGGGCTGATCCCGCTAACACTGCGTTTTTGGGAACCCTAAACTGCTGGGGACGCTAGTATAGATCTGATCGGATCAGATATTGATCCGTTCAGATACTATACCACTAAGGGAGGTGTATGGTGCGTGCGTGGGTGTTAGCGGTACTGGCGCTAACCTGACGCTGCCTGGGGCTGGTGCTTGCCAGTTCACCAAAATGCTACCAAAAAAACTGTTAGCGATCGCAGGGATCAGGCCTGACTCTGCGAACGCTGCAGTTATGCGTTTAGTGCCTTGTAAGTGACAGTGATCGATCGATACTGCACTTGGGTGGGCCGGGCGGAGGGACAAAACGCAGGTGCTAGCGGGTATCTGGGCTGATCCCGCTAACACTGCGTTTTTGGGAACCCTAAACTGCTGGGGACGCTAGTATAGATCTGATCGGATCAGATATTGATCCGATCAGATACTATACCACTAAGGGAGGCGCATGCTGCGTGCGTGGGTGTTAGCGGTACTGGCGCTAATTTGACGCTGCCTGGGGCGACGCATATCACCGCCGGGCGATCGGGGGGCTAAACCTTTATTCGGTAATAAACGGCGGGTGCCCTGACACTATAAAAAATAAACGAACTAACCAGCGTCAACCGTAACGGTTATACGGTGATCAGTGGTGAAATGGTTAACTAGGGGGCAATCAAGGGGTTAAAACATTTATTAGGTAGTATATGGGGGTCCCTGACGCTATAAAACGCTGACGGCGAACCTAAATATTTACCTCACTAACTAGCGTCACCAGCGACACTAATACAGCGATCACAAAAATGATCGCTTAGCGACACTGGTGACAGGGGGTGATCAAGGGGTTAAAACTTTATTAGGGGGGTTAGGGGGGTACCCTAGACCTAAAGGGGGGTAATATACACTGTCCCAACACTGTCACTGTCACAAACTGACACTATGCAGTAATCAGAAAGAAAAACAAAAAAAAAAAAAAAAACTGCTGGTGTCAGTTTGTGACAGGGGGGGGGGGGGGGTGATCGGGGGGGGATCGGGGGGCGATCGGGGGGGGGAGATCGGGGTGATTTGTGTGCCTGGCATGTTCTACTGTGTGTGTAGTGTTTGTGCACTCACATACTTGTCGTCTCTCCTCGGGCCGGAACGGAAAATACCGACCCGAGGGGAGATGACATCACTTCCTTTGCTGCTGTTTAGCATACAGCAGCAAAGGAGTGTTTTCATTGGCCGGCGGCGATCGCGAGGGGGGGGCCACGAACGGATGGTCTCCCCCTCATCACCGATCGCCGCTGGACATAGGACGACCGCCTCGGGCACCGGGGGGGGGTCCGATCGGACCCCCCACCCGCGGAAGGCAAATCACGTACCCTGTACGTGATTTTGCCTGTCCGTGCCACTTTGCCGACGTACATCGGCGTGAGGCGGTCGTCAAGTGGTTAATTACTTAATTTATGTTGTCATTTTACATCATAAACTTTTGTGTGTACAGGAATGAATGAAACGTTTTTTTTCAATGGAACAGGAAGTACAAAACCTGCCGCTGTCAACTCAGCTAAAATGTATTATAATAGTTCTAGAAAAATTGGGAGATTTCTTCAATAGAAGGACAGGATGCGTTTCTAAATGCACAAAATATGAACGACACAAATGCAAAGGTTTATTATATTTCGGCTTACCATTTCTTAGATGTGATGGCTGCATTTCTTTTTCTTTTTTTTTCTTTCCCTTATTTTCACTTGGTGATCTGTTTTTCAAAAGAACAAGCTCTCCAGCAGAATGTATCAGTTACAGGGATGAGACGAACCATTCACCACTGACATGGGGTGCTTACAATAATCAGTTTTTATTTGTGTATGTAAAACCTGTGTCCCAAAAGGCGAAAACTGTTTGCTGTAACTGATTATAAAGTGTGAGCTGGAGTTTGGCTTCAGTTTGTTAGTGCATGTAAATCTGCTAGTACATCTAACACTCCCCTCCCCCCAGACTGACAATGCTAGCTGTCCAACGGTGCCCTCTGTGCTCCTTCATCCATAGTGGGGGCGCTCTAATATAGGAGAGGTGTTCACCAGATCACCAGGTGAAAACAGAGGGAAAAAAAGCCTTAAAAAAAAAGAAAACTAATGCAGCCACCACATCAAATAGTTACATTTTTTGTTTCCCGCCCGGCCTATAGTACAATGACCGGCGGACGGGAGCACTATTGTTCCGGGAGGATGTCAAATGATGTCCTCCCTGAACAGGCTTACGCAGCAACGCAATCTGTCACCGACTGTGTCCCGGACACATGTGATGACTGATCACCGTACCAACCCGCTGCCAGTACCATGTGATCGCTGTGACCAACCACAGCAGATCACATGACAATTGTAAACAATGGATGGCTTACTTTCATGCCATCCATTGTATACATTTATGTTGCTAGGTGTGATTGGTCACAGTGATCACATGGTACAGACAGGGTCAATCACAGCCCATCTGTACTATGTGATTAGCTTTGGCCAATCACAGCTAATCACAACAAAGGATACTGAATAAACCAGTTTCATTCAGTAAAAATGGTTTCTTATACCAATAAAATTCATAGGTATAAGCAATCATCATGTGTAAAAAAAAATTCTGATCACTTCCCCAGAGTAGTACTGTATTGCTCTGGTCACAGTGTGTTAGAGAAAAACATTGTAAAAGAAATAAATAAAAATGATTACATTTTTTTTTCCCACATACTGTCACCAGTTGGTGTCCCTGATCATCGCTACACCCCTTATACGATAACGCTATACTGCACTGGTTACCGTATGTAAAAAAAACAAAAAAAAGCCTTCAAAAATATTGTCATGCCTCTTACTAAATACCTTGGACTGTCTACTTTCCAAAAAGGGGGTCATTCTGGAGTTAATTGTAATGTCCTGGCATTTTCAGACCTCAAGAAATGTAATAGGGTGTCCGTACATCAATTTTCAGATACAGTGCATCCGGAAAGTATTTCGAGCGCTTCACTTTTTTCCACATTTTGTTATGTTACAGCCTTATTGCAAAATGGATTAAATTAATTATTTTCCTTAAAACTCTACAAACAATCCCCCATAATGACATTGTGAAAGAAGTTTGTTTGACACCTTTGCAAACTTGTAAAAAATAAAAAACGACAAAAAATCCTATGTACATAGGTATCACAGCCTTTGCTCAATACTTTGTTGAAGCTCCTTTGGCACCAATTACAGCCTCAAGTCTTTTTGAGTATGATGCTACAAGCTTGGCGCTCCTATTTTTTTGGCAGTTTCTCCCATTCTTCTTTGCAGGACCTTTCAAGCTCCATCAGGTTGGATGGGGAGCGTCGTGCACAGCCATTTACAGATCTCTCAGTCGGGTTCAAGTCTGGGCTCTGGCTGGGCCATTTAGGGACATTCACAGAGTTGTCCCTTAGGCACTCCTTTTGTTATCTTGGCTGTGTGTTTAGGGTTGTTGCCCTGCTGGAAGATGAACCTTTGCCCCAGTCTGAGGTCCAGAGCGCTCTGGAGCAGGTTTTCATCAAGGATGTCTCTGTAAATTGCAGCATTCATCTTTCCCTTGATCCTGATTAGTCTCCCAGTTCTTGACGCTGAAAAACATCCCCACATCATGATGCTACCACCACCATGCTTCACTGTAGGGATGATATTGGCCAGGTGATGAGCGGTGCTTGGTTTCCTCCAGACATGGAGGTCATTCAGGCCAAAGAGTGCAATCTTTGTTTCTTCAGACCAGAGAATTTTGTTTCTCATGGTCTGAGAGTCCTTCAGGTGCCTTTTGGGAAACTCCAGGTGGGCTGTCATGTGCCTTTTACAGAGGAGTGGCTTCCGTCTGGCCACTCTACCATACAGGCCTGATTGGTGGAGTGCTGCAGAGATGGTTGTTCTTCTGAAAGGTTCTCCTCTCTCCACAGAGAAACGCTGGAGCTCTGTCAGAGTGACCATCGGGTTCTTGGTCACCTCCCTGACTAAGGCCCTTCTCCCCCGATCACTCAGTTTGGCCGGGCGGCCCGCTCTAGGAAGAGTCCTGGTGGTTCCAAATGTCTTCCATTTACGGATGACGGAGGCCACTGTGCTCCTTGGGACCTTCAGTGCTGTAGAAATGTTTCTGTACCCTTCCCCAGATCTGTGCCTCCATACAATCCTGTCTCGGAAGTCTGCAGAAAATTCCTTGGACTTCATGGCTTGGTTTGTGCTCTGACATGCACTGTTAACTGTGAGACCTTATATAGACAGGTGTGTGCATTTCCAAATCATGTCCAATTAACTGAATTTACCACAGGTGGACTCCAATCAAGTTGTAGAAACATCTGTCAGGGCTGGGCTCAGCCCTTCCTTCTCTGAGCTGGCTGCTCAGCTGTCGGCTAATTGCCAGCTCTCATCTCTCTCCACAGTTACCCAGTTGTTGTGGATCTGCTCGTCAGTCCCGCCTACTTAAAGATCTCCAGCTCACTTCATTCCTACCTTCGCCTTGGTCACATCACAAGAAACCATCTCCTGCATTCCTGTTTAAAGACTGGCTTTGCTGACATCCCTTTTGGCTCCTTATCCTGCTTGCTGTTCCTCTACTTGGATGCCTGGCTGATTACCCGATCCGGTTACTGGACTCTGGCTATGCTTTGACTACGCTTACTCTATTTACCTTTTTATTTTTATTAATAAACAAGTGTGATTTTACTGTACTTCTGTCTCGGTCTGGTTCATCATTTCTGACAATCTCACGGAAACAGAATACACCTGAGCTCAATTTTGAGTGTCATGGCAAAGGCCATGAATAGTTATGTACATGGGATTTTTTCCTTTTTTATTTTTAATAAATTTGCAAAGATTTCAAACAAACTTCTTTCACGTTGTCATTATGGGGTATTGTATGTAGAATTTTGAGGAAAATGCTTGGCTGACTGGCTGGCTGGGGGACCGCCCCCCCCCCCCCCCCCCCCAAGAAAAGTTTGCACCAGCCGTCACTGACTCTGACAAGGATCACTCTATGTGAATGCAAATCAGGAACATATACTTACGTAAGGCCAACATGAAATGCAATGAGACAGGAACCTGTTCAACCTGTTCAAGAAAATATCAACGCATTTCAGAAACTTAGGAAAAAAAGTATATAACTTTCTTTGCCAGCACTAAGGTGGTAGAAAACAAGATTTACCCCCTTCATGACCAGGCTACTCTTTGCGGAACGACACTGCGCTACTTTAACTGACAATTGTGCGCTCATTCAACACTGTACCCAAATAACATTTTTGTCCTTTTTTTTTCCCCCCTCAGACAGAGCTTTCTTTTGGTGGTATTTGATCACCTCTGCGTTTTTTTTTTCTTTCTGTGCTATAAACAAAAATAAATTAATTAAATAAATAAATAAAAAAACGACAATTATGAAAAAAAACAAAACAAAACAATATTTTTTACTTTCTGCTATAAAACATATCCAATAAAAAAATTGAAAAAAATCTAATTTCTTCATCAATTTAGGCCAATATGTATTCTGCTACATGTTTCTGCGTTTTTTTTTTCTGTGCTATAAATAAGTAAATAAATAAAAAACCAGAATTATAAAAAAAAAAAAAAACATTTTTTACTTTCTGCTATAAAACATATCCAATAAAAAAATAAAAAATAAATCAAATTTCTTCATCAATTTAGGCCAATATGTATTCTGCTACATGTTTTTGGTAAAAAAAAAAAAAAAAATTCCCAATAAGCGTATATTGATTGTTTTTTTTCGCAAAAGTTATAGTGTCTACAAACTATGGGATATATGCTGGAATTTTTATTTGTTTATTTATTTATTTATTTTTACTAGTAATCGCGGCAATCAGCGACTTATAGCCGGACTGCGATATTGCCGCAGACAATCTGACACTAACTGACACTTTTTGGGGACCAGTGACACTACAGTGATCAGTGCTAAAAATATGCACTGTCACTGTACTAATGGGACTGGCAGGGAGGGGATTAACTTCAGGGGTGATCAAAGGAATAATTGTGTGCCTAGCTAGTGTTTATGTGTACTGTGTGTTGCTTTCATTAAGGGAAGTGATGAATTTTATTCCCTGCTTTGCGGGGGAATAAAATCTATTACTTCCCTTTTGACAGAATAGAGCTCTGCCCACAGCTTGCCACCGTCACCCGCTGCCTGACCCGCCACCAGGATGGGGTAAGTGCTGGTGAGACGGCGAAGGGGTGAGGGCGAGCGGGCAGGGGGGGTTGGGTCACAGTGGGTGCATATGATGGGCACAGAGGCTGCATATTATGGGCACAGAGGCTGCATATGATGGGCACAGAGGCTGCATATGATGGGCACAGAGGCTGCATATGATGGTCACAGAGGCTGAATATGATGGGCACAGTGGCTGCTTTTTATGGGCACAGTGGCTGCATATGATGGGCACAGAGGCTGCATATGATGGGCACAGAGGCTGCATTTTATGGGCACAGAGGCTGCATTTTATGGGCACAGTGGCTGCATATGATGGGCACAGTGGCTGCATATGATGAGCACAGTGGCTGCATATAATGGGCACAGTAGCTGCATTTTATGAGCACAGTGGCTGCATATGATGGGCACAGAGGCTGCATATGATTGGCACAGTGGCTGCATATGATGGGCACAGTGGCTGCATTTTATGAGCACAGTGGCTGCATTTGATGGGCACAGTGGCTGCATTTTATGAGCACAGTGGCTGCATTTGATGGGCACAGTGGCTGCATTTGATGGGCACAGTGGCTGCATATAATGGGCACAGTAGCTGCATTTTATGAGCACAGTGGCTGCATATGATGGGCACAGAGGCTGCATATTATGGGCACAGAGGCTGCATATGATGGTCACAGAGGCTGAATATGATGGGCACAGTGGCTGCTTTTTATGGGCACAGTGGCTGCATATGATGGGCACAGAGGCTGCATATTATGGGCACAGAGGCTGCATTTTATGGGCACAGAGGTTGCATTTTATGGGCACAGTGGCTGCATATGATGGGCACAGTGGCTGCATATGATGAGCACAGTGGCTGCATATAATGGGCACAGTAGCTGCATTTTATGAGCACAGTGGCTGCATATGATGGGCACGGAGGCTGCATATGATTGGCACAGTGGCTGCATATGATGGGCACAGTGGCTGCATTTTATGAGCACAGTGGCTGCATTTGATGGGCACAGTGGCTGCATTTTATGAGCACAGTGGCTGCATTTGATGGGCACAGTGGCTGCATTTGATGGGCACAGTGGCTGCATATAATGGGCACAGTAGCTGCATTTTATGAGCACAGTGGCTGCATATGATGGGCACAGACGTTGCATATGATGGGCACAGTGGCTGCATATGATGGGCACAAAGGCTGCATTTGATGGGCACAGTGGCTGCATTTGATGGGCACAGTGGCTGCATATGATGGGCACAGAGACTGCATTTTATGGGCACAGAGGCTGCATTTTATGGGCACAGTGGCTGCATATGATGGGCACAGTGGCTGCATATGATGAGCACAGTGGCTGCATATAATGGGCACAGTAGCTGCATTTTATGAGCACAGTGGCTGCATATGATGGGCACAGAGGCTGCATATGATGTGCACAGTGGCTGCATATGATGGGCACAGTGGCTGCATTTTCTGAGCACAGTGGCTGCATTTGATGGGCACAGTGGCTCCATTTTATGAGCACAGTGGCTGCATTTGATGGGCACAGTGGCTGCATTTGATGGGCACAGTGGCTGCATTTGATGGGCACAGTGGCTGCATATAATGGGCACAGTAGCTGCATTTTATGAGCACAATGCCTGCATATGATGGGCACAGTGGCTTCAATTGTTGTTTCTTTATCCAGTATTTTTCAGTTTGTTTGCACCCCCCAAAATTTTTGAGCACCAGCCGCCACTGGATTTGATTGTGTAGGGAGGTAATGTAATATTGGAGTCAAGTAATTGATTAAATGATTTGAATTCAAATTATTAAAAGAGTGGTGCCTTGTACCCCTGAAGTATATTTGTTGGGGGTGTTGAATGATGAAGAATGGTCAGGACATGTAAAGATCTGTTTGCAAAAAAAAAAAAAACACTTTTTCAGGCTCGAAAGAAAATTGCTAAGAGATGGATGCACGTTATAACTCCTTCTATCAGAGAATGGATGAATGCAGTTAAAGCGGTATGCCCACAAAAAACAAACAAAAAAAAACCACACCCTGCAAGGCAAAGTCATAATGAAATGAAAGTATTCTGAAATACTTACCTTAGAATGAAGCGCCGGCATCGCCTCCCGGTCATCGCTGAGGGAGCTGACATGCATGATGTCTGCAAACTCTGACCATCTCTTGTAGTATGTCTGCAGTCTCTGACCATCTCTTGTAGTATCTCTGCAGTCTCTGACCATCTCTTGTAGTATCTCTTCAGTCTTTGACCATCTCTTGTATCATGTCTGCAGTCTCTGAACATCTCTTGTAGTATGTCTGCAGTCTCTGACCATCTCTTGTAGTGTCTCTGCAGTCTCTGACCATCTCTTGTAGTATCTCTTCAGTCTTTGACCATCTCTTATATCATGTCTGCAATCTCTGACCATCTCTTGTATCATGTCTGCAGTCTCTGGCCATCTCTTGTATCATGTCTGCAGTCTCTATCCATCTCCTGTACTATGTCTGCAGTCTTTGTCCATCTCCTGTAGTATCTCTGCAGTCTCTGACCATCTCTTGTATCATGTCTGCAGTCTCTGACCATCTCTTGTAGTATATCTGCAGTCTCTGACCATCTCTTGTATCATGTCTGCAGTCTCTGACCATCTCTTGTATCATGTCTGCAGTCTCTGACCATCTCTTGTATCATATCTACAGTCTCTGACCATCTCTTGTATCATGTCTGCAGTCTCTGACCATCTCTTGTATCATGTCTGCAGTCTCTGACCATCTCTTGTATCATGTCTGCAGTCTCTGACCATCTCTTGTAGTATCTCTGCAGTCTCTGACCATCTCTTGTAGTATCTCTGCAGTCTCTGACCATCTCTTGTATCATATCTACAGTCTCTGACCATCTCTTGTATCATGTCTGCAGTCTCTGACCATCTCTTGTATCATGTCTGCAGTCTCTGACCATCTCTTGTATCATGTCTGCAGTCTCTGATCACATCTTGTATCATGTCTGCAGTTTCTGACCATCTCTTGTACCATGTCTTCAGTCTCTGATCATCTCTTGTATCATTTCTGCAGTCTCTGACCATCTCTTGTATCATGTCTGTAGTCTCTGACCATCTCTTGTATCATGTCTGCAGTCTCTGACCATCTCTTGTATCATGTCTGCAGTCTCTGACCATCTCTTGTAGTATATCTGCAGTCTCTGACCATCTCTTGTATCATGTCTGCAGTCTCTGACCATCTCTTGTATCATGTCTGCAGTCTCTGACCATCTCTTGTATCATATCTACAGTTTCTGACCATCTCTTGTATCATGTCTGCAGTCTCTGACCATCTCTTGTATCATGTCTGCAGTCTCTGACCATCTCTTGTATCATGTCTGCAGTCTCTGACCATCTCTTGTAGTATCTCTGCAGTCTCTGACCATCTCTTGTAGTATCTCCGCAGTCTCTGACCATCTCTTGTATCATATCTACAGTCTCTGACCATCTCTTGTATCATGTCTGCAGTCTCTGACCATCTCTTGTATCATGTCTGCAGTCTCTGACCATCTCTTGTATCATGTCTGCAGTCTTTGTCCATCTCCTGTAGTATCTCTGCAGTCTCTGACCATCTCTTGTATCATGTCTGCAGTCTCTGACCATCTCTTGTAGTATATCTGCAGTCTCTGACCATCTCTTGTATCATGTCTGCAGTCTCTGACCATCTCTTGTATCATGTCTGCAGTCTCTGACCATCTCTTGTATCATATCTACAGTCTCTGACCATCTCTTGTATCATGTCTGCAGTCTCTGACCATCTCTTGTATCATGTCTGCAGTCTCTGACCATCTCTTGTATCATGTCTGCAGTCTCTGACCATCTCTTGTAGTATCTCTGCAGTCTCTGACCATCTCTTGTAGTATCTCTGCAGTCTCTGACCATCTCTTGTATCATATCTACAGTCTCTGACCATCTCTTGTATCATGTCTGCAGTCTCTGACCATCTCTTGTATCATGTCTGCAGTCTCTGACCATCTCTTGTATCATGTCTGCAGTCTCTGATCACATCTTGTATCATGTCTGCAGTTTCTGACCATCTCTTGTACCATGTCTTCAGTCTCTGATCATCTCTTGTATCATTTCTGCAGTCTCTGACCATCTCTTGTATCATGTCTGTAGTCTCTGACCATCTCTTGTATCATGTCTGCAGTCTCTGACCATCTCTTGTATCATGTCTGCAGTCTCTGACCATCTCTTGTAGTATCTCTGCAGTCTCTGACCATCTCTTGTAGTATCTCTGCAGTCTCTGACCATCTCTTGTATCATATCTACAGTCTCTGACCATCTCTTGTATCATGTCTGCAGTCTCTGACCATCTCTTGTATCATGTCTGCAGTCTCTGACCATCTCTTGTATCATGTCTGCAGTCTCTGATCACATCTTGTATCATGTCTGCAGTTTCTGACCATCTCTTGTACCATGTCTTCAGTCTCTGATCATCTCTTGTATCATTTCTGCAGTCTCTGACCATCTCTTGTATCATGTCTGTAGTCTCTGACCATCTCTTGTATCATGTCTGCAGTCTCTGACCATCTCTTGTATCATGTCTGCAGTCTCTGACCATCTCTTGTAGTATATCTGCAGTCTCTGACCATCTCTTGTATCATGTCTGCAGTCTCTGACCATCTCTTGTATCATGTCTGCAGTCTCTGACCATCTCTTGTATCATATCTACAGTTTCTGACCATCTCTTGTATCATGTCTGCAGTCTCTGACCATCTCTTGTATCATGTCTGCAGTCTCTGACCATCTCTTGTATCATGTCTGCAGTCTCTGACCATCTCTTGTAGTATCTCTGCAGTCTCTGACCATCTCTTGTAGTATCTCCGCAGTCTCTGACCATCTCTTGTATCATATCTACAGTCTCTGACCATCTCTTGTATCATGTCTGCAGTCTCTGACCATCTCTTGTATCATGTCTGCAGTCTCTGACCATCTCTTGTATCATGTCTGCAGTCTCTGATCACATCTTGTATCATGTCTGCAGTTTCTGACCATCTCTTGTACCATGTCTTCAGTCTCTGATCATCTCTTGTATCATTTCTGCAGTCTCTGACCATCTCTTGTATCATGTCTGTAGTCTCTTAACATCTCTTGTAGTATGTCTGCAGTCTCTGACCATCTCTTGTAGTATCTCTGCAGTCTCTGACCATCTCTTGTAGTATCTCTTCAGTCTTTGACCATCTCTTGTATCATGTCTGCAATCTCTGACCATCTCTTGTATCATGTCTGCAGTCTCTGGCCATCTCTTGTATCATGTCTGCAGTCTCTATCCATCTCCTGTACTATGTCTGCAGTCTTTGTCCATCTCCTGTAGTATCTCTGCAGTCTCTGACCATCTCTCGTATCATGTCTGCAGTCTCTGACCATCTCTTGTATCATGTCTGCAGTCTCTGACCATCTCTTGTATCATATCTACAGTTTCTGACCATCTCTTGTATCATGTCTGCAGTCTCTGACCATCTCTTGTATCATGTCTGCAGTCTCTGACCATCTCTTGTATCATGTCTGCAGTCTCTAACCATCTCTTGTAGTATCTCTGTAGTCTCTGACCATCTCCTGTAGTATCTCTGCAGTCTCTGACCATCTCTTGTATCATGTCTGCAGTCTCTATCCATCTCCTGTACTATGTCTGCAGTCTTTGTCCATCTCCTGTAGTATCTCTGCAGTCTCTGACCATCTCTTGTATCATGTCTGCAGTCTCTGACCATCTCTTGTATCATGTCTGCAGTCTCTGACCATCTCTTGTATCATATCTACAGTTTCTGACCATCTCTTGTATCATGTCTGCAGTCTCTGACCATCTCTTGTATCATGTCTGCAGTCTCTGACCATCTCTTGTATCATGTCTGCAATCTCTGACCATCTCTTGTATCATGTCTGCAGTCTCTGATCACATCTTGCATCATGTCTGCAGTTTCTGACCATCTCTTGTACCATGTCTTCAGTCTCTGATCATCTCTTGTATCATTTCTGCAGTCTCTGACCATCTCTTGTATCATGTCTGCAGTCTCTGACCATCTCTTGTATCATGTCTGCAGTCTCTGACCATCTCTTGTATCATGTCTGCAGTCTCTGACCATCTCTTGTATCATGTCTGCAGTCTCTGACCATCTCTTGTATCATGTCTGCAGTCTCTGGCCATCTCCTGTAATATGTCTGCAGTCCCTGCTCATCTCCTGTAATATCTCTGCAGTCTCTGACCATCTCCTGTAGTATGTCTGCAGTCTCGGACCATTTTATTTAGCATACATCTATTGAACATTATGTACAGCCCTTTATCATTGTCAGGGGCCACACTTAGCACTGCACTAGATATGTCGGTTTTGCTATCTGGATGGATTTTCCCAAGCTGGTCACCTTCTTACACGCAGACACACTGGTTATTCCAGCAGGAGTGATTATGAAGGACAGGAGACGGCCTGATGTCAGTTCTTAATAGACTATTAATCACCCGGCCATGACCGACTTCTACTAATTGCGTCTATAGTGACGCTGCTGTGATACATGATGACTGGATCGTAGCCAGGTAATTAATGTCTAATGAGTGAAAATATTTTGGCCGAGGGCAAAACTTTGCTAACATTTGTTTTAATTTCCTTATTTATGTTGTCATTTTACACTTTTGTGTGTACAGGAATGAATGAAACGTTTTTTTTCATTGGAACAGGAAGTACAAAACCTGCCGCTGTCAACTCAGCTCAGATTATTATAACAGTTCTAGACAACATGGGAGATTTCTTCAAAAGAAAGACAGGATGCGTTTCTAAATGCACAAAATATGAATGACACAAATGCAATCATTTATTATATTGCGACTTACCATTTCTTAGATGTGATGGCTGCATTTCTTTTTCTTTTTTATGCTTTCTTCCCCTTACTTTCACTTGGTGATCCGGCCAGTAAGTCTGTTGTTTTTCAAAAGAACAAGCTCTCCAGCAGAATGTATCAGTTACAGGGATGAGACGAACCATTCACCACTGGCATGGGGTGCTTACAATAATCAGTTTTTCTTTGTTTATGCAAAACCTGTGTCCCAAAAGGCGAAAACTGTTTGCTGTAACTGATTATAAAGTGTGAGCTGGAGTTTGGCTTCAATTTGATAGTGCATGTAAATCTGCTAGTACATCTAACACTCCCCTCCCCGCAGAGTGGGGGCGCTCTGTGCTCCCCCTGTGCTCCTTCATCCAGAGTGAGGGCGCTCTAATATATGAGGGGCATTCATCACCAGGTGAAAAGAGAGGGAAAAAAAGCCTAAAAAAAAAACTACTGCAGCCACCACATCAAATAGTTACATTTTTTGTTTCCCACCCGGCCTATAGTACAATGACTGGCGGGTGGGAGCACTATTGTTCTGGGAGGATGTCAAATGATGTCCTCCCTGAACAGGCTATGCAGCAACGCAATCTGTCACTGACTGTGTCCCGGACACATGTGATGACTGATCACTGTACCAACCCGCTGCCAGTACCATGTGATCGCTGTGACCAACCACAGCAGATCACATGACAATTGTAAACAATGGATGGCTTACTTTCATGCCAACCATTGTATACATTTATGTTGCTAGCTGTGATTGGTCACAGTGATCACATGGTACAGACAGGGCCAATCACAGCCCATCTGTACTATGTGATTAGCTTTGGCCAATCACAGCTAATCACAACAAAGCATACTGAATAAACCAGTTTCATTCAGTAAAAATGGTTTCTTATACCAATGAAATTCATCGGTATAAGCAATAATCATGTGTAAAAAAAAAATCCTGATCATTTCCCTAGAGTAGTACTGTATTGTTTTGGTCACAGTGTGTTAAAGAAAGAATCGTAAAAAAAATAAAATAATAATAATTAAAAATTCTTTTTTTTACACATACTGCCCCTTATACAATAACGCTATACTGCACTAGTGACCGTATGTAATTATTTTCCAAATAATTGTGACAAAAAATGACAACTTCAAAAATATTGTCATGCCTCTTACTAAATACCTTGGACTGTCTGCTTTCCATAAAGGGGTCATTCTGGGGTTAATTGTAATATCCTTGCATTTTCGGACCTCAAGAATTGTAATAGGGTGTCCGTACATCAATTTTCAGATACAGTGCATCCGGAAAGTATTCAGAGTGCTTCACTTCTTTCCACATTTTGTTATGTTACAGTCTTATTCCAAAATGGATTAAATTCATTATTTTCCTTAAAACTCTACAAACAATCCCCCATAATGCCAACGTGAAAGAAGTTTGTTTGAAACCTTTGAAAACTTATTCAAATAAAAAAACGGACCTCTCAAGCACCATCAGGTTGGATGAGGAGCGTCGGTGCACAGCCCTTTTCAGATCTCTCAATCGGGTTCAAGTCTGGGCTCTGGCTGGGCCACTCAAGGACATTCACAGAGTTGTCCTGTAGAGACTCCTTTGTTATCTTGGCTGTGTGCTTAGGGTCAATGTCCTGGTGGAAGATGAACCTTCGCCCCCAGCCTGTGGGGGTGTTTTTCAGCGCCAAGAACCGGGAGACTAGTCAGGATCGAGGGAAAGATGAATGCTGCAATGTAAAGAGACATCCTTGATGAAAACCTGCTCCAGAGCGTTCTGGACCTCAGACTGGGGTGAAGGTTCATCTTCCAACAGGACAACGACCCTAAGCACACAGCCAAGATAACAAAGGAGTGGCTGTGGGACAACTCTGTGAATGTCCTTGAGTGGCCCAGTCAGAGCCCAGACTTGAACCCGATTGAGAGATCTGAAAATGGCTGTGCACCAACGCTTCCCATCCAACCTGATGGAGCTTGAAAGGTCCTGCAAAGAAGAATGGGAGAAACTGCCCAAAAAATAGGAGCGCCGAGCTTGTAGCATCATACTCAAAAAGACTTGAGGCTGTAATTGGTGCCAAAGGAGCTTCAACAAAGTATTGAGCAAAGGCTGTGAATACTTCTGTACATGGGATTTTTTTCATTTTTTATTTTTAATAAATTTACAAAGATTTCAAACAAACTTTTTTCATGTTGTCATTATGGGGTGTTGTTTGTATAATTTTGAGGAAAACGCTTGGCTGACTGGCTGGCTAGGGCCCCCCCCCCCCCCCCAAGTGAATTTAGTACCAGCCGTCACTGACTCTGACAAGGAACACTCTATGTGAATGCAAATCAGGAACATATACTTACGTAAGTCCAACATGAAATGCAATGAGACAGAAACCTGTTCAACCTGTTCAATTAAATATCAAAAAATTTCAGAAATGGAAAAAAAAATATATAACTTTCTCTGCCTGAACTAGAGTGGTAGAAAACAAGATTTACCCCCTTCATGATCAGGCTACTTTTTGCGGAACTACACTGCGCTACTTTAACTGACAATTGCGCGGTCGTGCAACACTGTACCCAAATAACCCCCCCCCCACAAATAGAGCTTTCTTTTGGTGGTATTTGATCACCTCTGCTTTTTTTTGCTTTGCAGGTAAATAAAATCTATTACTTCCCTTTTGACAGGATAGAGCTCTGCCCACAGCTCGCTGCCGTCACTCGCTGCCTGACCCGCCACCAGGATGGGGTAAGTGCTGGTGAGACAGCGAAGGGGTGCTAGCGAGCGTGCGGGGGGGTGGGTCACAGAGGCTGCATATGATGGGCACAGAGGCTGCATGATATTATGGGCACAGAGGCTGCATATTATGGGCACAGAGGCTGCATATGATGGGCACAGAGGCTGCATATTATGGGCACAGAGGCTTCATATTATGGGCACAGAGGCTGCATATGATGGGCACAGAGGCTGCTTTTTTACATAGGCAGAGCCCTGCCCTGTGTGTTTTCTGGATGATTGGCAGGTAATCTATTGGCCGGCACCCGCTGGTCGGCGTCTGCTTTGTTTAATCACAGCAGACCTGGGTCGCCGGTGGCAATAATGTGAAATTGGAGTCAAGTAATTGATTACTTAAATTGATTAAAAGACCGGTGCCTTGTACCCCTGAAGTATGTTTGTTGGGGGTGTTGAATGATGAAGAGTGGTCAGGACATGTAAAGATCTTTTTGCAAAAAAAACACTTTTTCAGGCTCGAAAGCAAATTGCTAAGAGATGGATGCACGTTATAACGCCTTCTATCAGAGAATGGATGAATGCAGTTAAAGCGGTATGGCCACAAAAAAAAAAATTAAAAAACCCACCCTGTAAGGCAATGGCGTAATGAGCTAGTATGCACCGCATGAGGCAGCACTGATGGGCACTGATTAGGTGGCACTTATGAGGAGGCACGAATATGCCGCACTTATGGGCACTGATATGTGGCACTGATGAGCACTGATAGGCGGCACTGATGGATGGAACTGGTGGACACTGGTGGGCACAGATAGGCGGCATGGATAGGCGGCACTGATGGTCGGCACTGATGGGCATTGATGGGTGGCATTGATGGGCAGCAGTGATGAGCATTGATGGGCACCAGTGATGGGCATTGAAGGGCAGCACTGATAGCCAGCACTGACTGGAAACACTGATGGCCACTGATTGCTGGCACTTGTGGGCACTGATTGCTGGCACTTGTGGGCACAGATTGGTGACAATTGTGGGCACTGGTTGGCATTAATTGCTGGCAGTGGTGGGCACACATTTTTGGCACTGGTGGCACTTTATTGCAATCAGGGCACTGATTACATCCCTAGATGTCCTCTGTGAGAAGGAGATGCCGCTGATCGGCTCTCCTCATACTCTGTCAGTGTGAGGCGAGGAGAGCCAATCACCGGCATCTCCGTGTTTACATGTGACCGGCTGTGATTGGACACAGCCGATCACATGGTTAAAGATCCTAGCAACAAGGTACGGCCGCAAAAGCCATGCTGCACACCCCCGGGGGCGCGCGAGAGCGGTCGTTCTGGAGGGCCGCCATATGACATCCACCCAGAACAAGAGCTGCGCCACCCAGCCGTCATTTGACGGCCGGCGGGCGGGAAGTAGTTAAGCACCTGATTAGAGCCAGAGGCTCTAATAGGCTTCAAAATAGGGTGGGCTCAGAGTCGCAGAGAATGCGCTCCGATCCCACCCTGATGTGTTACAACAGCAAATGAATATTCGCTGTTGAAATGCTGTTCCTCAATCCGGCCTATCAGAAGCGGGTGTGAGACACGTTTTCCGATTGGCTGAAAAGAGAAGACTCCCGATTGGCAGCCGAGGAGGAGAGAGGTAACGGAAGCCGCCATCGCCATGATGACCCGTGGGGAGCAGGAAAACGGGAGGCCGCCACCGCCGAGCAGGGGAAGCCACCGGTAATGGAGTAAGTGCTACCGACCGACCGGGGAGGGGTGAGTGTTATACTGTTTGCCGCCCCCCCAAACATTTTCCACCGGCCGCCACTGTCTGGAAGAATGGTCAAACATTCCCATAGACACACTCCTAAACCTTGTGGACAGCCTTCCCAGAAGAGTTGAAGCTGTTATAGCTGCAAAGGGCGGAGCCAACTCAATATTGAACCCTACGGACTAAGTGGGTGTAAAGACAGGCATCCCAATACTTTTGGCAATATAGTGTATTTCGGGCCAGTTTTCCTTTGAAAATAAAAAAATAATCTGGAGATATCTATGACCATTTACCACTAAATGAAAGCCCAATTTGTCCTGAAAAAAACACGGTATAATCCACATCCACCTGGATGCACAAAGTAGTTGTGTTATATACGGTTTTACTAACACATGTCAACATTCCAAAATTGTGCTTCGCATTTAGATTTGTTTTACCCTCAGGTGTGAAGGGGTTATTATTGCTTTAAGAGACAGATGAATTTGTATGCTGTATTAATCTTTAGAACAAGTGCAAGATCCAAAAAATGTGAGTCATTGTAAAAAAATGAATTGCACTCCATGATAATACATTATCCACTTAAGGACTAAGCCTCTTTTTGAGATTTGTTGTTTACAAGTTAAAAACATTTTTTTTTTGCTAGAAAATTACTTAGAACCCCCAAACATTATACATTTTTTTTTCTAACACCCTAGAGAAAAAAATGGCGGTCGTTGCAATACTTTCTGTAACACCGCATTTGCTCAGCGGTCTTACAAGCGCACTTTTTTTGGAAAAAATACACTTTTTTGAATTAAAAAATAAGACAACAGTAAAGTTAGCCCAATTTTTTTTTATATTGTGAAAGATAATGTTACGCCGAGTAAATTGATACCCAACATGTCACGCTTCAAAATTGCGCCCGCTCGTGGAATGGCGACAAACTTTTACCCTTAAAAATCTCCATAGGCGACGTTTAAAAAATTCTACAGGTTGCATGTTTTAAGTTACAGAGGAGGTCCAGGGCTAGAATTATTGCTCTCGCTCTACCGATCGCGGCAATATCTCACATGTGTGGTTTGAACACTGTTTTCATATGCGGGCGCTACTCACGTATGCGTTCGCTTCTGCACACGAGCTCGGCGGGACAGGGGCGCGTTTAAAAAAAATTATTTTTTTTACTATTTATTTTACCTTTTATTTTTTATTTTTACACAGTTAAAAAAAAAAAAATGTGTCACATTTATTCCTAATACAAGGAATGTAAACATCCCTTGTAACAGAAAAAAAGCATGACAGGACCTCTTAAATATGAGATCCGGGGTCAAAAAGACCTCAGATCTCATATTTACAATAAAATGCAATAAAAAAAATAATAAAAAAACATCGCTTCCACCCTGTATTGTTATGGAGACGGGTGGGCTTCCATCCTCCCCTCACTCGTCTCCATGCCCAGCAAGGGTGAAGATCCAATCGCCTCCGCCACTGCCGACGGCTCCGGTAAGCGGAAGAGGGCATTGGAGCACGGCGGGAGGGGGAGCCTCTCCCACCAGCCGATAAAAGTGATCTCGCGGCCAATCCGCCGCAGAGACCACTCTTATCGGAAAGCGGACCCTTGGCCGAAGCTAGCTACTGCCATAACAACAATATTCCTCTTCAAAGTAAGGACGTATATCGGCGCGAGGCGGTCCGGAAGTGGTTATGGGGTTGATTTACCATACCTCCCAACATTTTGAGATGGGAATGAGGGACACCTACTAGCAAATGTATGTAGGAATAGGATACGCCCCCCTGCCACACCCCCTTAAAGGAGAATTAACAAAAAAAAAAAAAAAGGTTAATTGAATCCACAAGGGACTTACTTTCACCACTGCTATTCCTTTATATTGGCTTTTAAAATGTACAAATGCAGCAATTTATAATTTGGATGAAAGGTTTAGCGCTGGGAAACACTTTTTGATAGATAAAAAGTGCATTTTATATACACCTATATAGATCAGACCAAAATGAGGGACAAATGAGGGGGAATGAGGGACAGAGGGACATTGCTCCAAATCAGGGACAGTCCCTCCAAATCAGGGACAATTGGGAGCTATGGATTTACTAAAACTGGAGAGTGCAAAATCAGGTGCAGCTCTGCACAGCAACCAATCAGCTTCCAGGTTTTATTGCCAAAGCCTAACTGAACAAGCTGAAGTTAGAAGCTGATTGGCTACCATGCACAGCTGCACCAGATTTTGCACTCTCCGGTCTTTGTAAATCAACCCCTATGTGTTCCTTCTCAGTGGAGGTGTAATGCAGATCCTAATAACAGTTGTTAATAGTTTTTAATACTTTTTGGTTTGTTTACAAATGCATCTGGCCCTGAATATGTTACTATTGTCATACAAAATATCCCTTTAAACAGACCTAAGCACCCCAATCCGGATTTCCAGCGTTTGTATAACAGGAAAACATAAACTAAACAAGACAGATCAGGAGATCTCCTAAAGCATTTGTGCAGCTGGCAGAAAAATTCTACATTGAGATAAATACCGATAACAACACAATGAGGGTGTCACTTCGCTGGATTATCTGGTGCTCAGCCAAACATGTTAAAGTGATACTAAACACACACTGTTTCGTTTACATTGTTCCTTCTATTACTGTATATGGATGACGGCACTGTTTTTATAAAGAAAAAAAAAAAATCTATCGATTTTTCCTAATGCATATACAGCTGTCACATGACCCAGCTCTCTCCCAGCCTGTCTGCAGGGAAACAGTGGCAGGAGGAGCTTCTAGTCTTTGGAATACAGACAGAGCCGGCCCTACCTATAGGCAAGGAAGGTGCCGGCCTAGAGCGCACATCAGTCAGGGGCGCTACGTGGAGAGGGGGCGCTGCAAGCAGATTAGCACTCCGCTCTCCAGCTACCTGCATGACAGGAGTGACACTGCAGCCCTGTCATTCCGAACAGAGCACAGTCATAGCTCCCAACTGTCCCGGATTTCGAGGGACTGTCCTTGATTTGGAGCAATGTCCCTCTGTCCCTCTTTCCTCCTCGTTTGTCCTTCATGTTGCTCTGATCTGTATAGATGTATATAAAATGCACTTTTTATCTTTCAAAAAGTGTTTCCCAGTGCTAAACCTTTCATCCAATTTCTAAATTGCTGCATTTGTAAATTTAAAAGCCAATATAAAGGAATAGTAGTGGTAAAAAAAAGCCCTTGTGGACTTAATTAACTTTTTTTTTTGGTTAATTCTCCTTTAAGGGGGTGTGGCAGGGGGGCGTGTCTTATGCCTACATACATTTTCTAGTAGGTGTCCCTCATTTCTTCTCAAAATGTTGGGAGGTATGCACAGTGCAGGCTGAAATGGCTGCTGGGGGGAAGATTTTTCTCCCCCCCCCCTTTCTAAAGCTGCAGGACTGGATCTCCTCTGGCTACCAGCCAGGCTCTTGTTGTGTGGGCGAGATGGGGATGCAGCCAGCTTTGGAGATCCCGCCCACCTGATCTGCTCACCCGCCCGCCCACATGCTTGAACCACTTGCCGCCTGCCTGCTCGCATGTCTGAACTGTCCGCCTGCTTGTCACCTGCACCACACATTGGGGGGTGTATGGATGGCGGCGTTTAGGGGTGTCAGGCCAGTGCTGCTTATTGACTGGGGGTGTCTGGGCTGGCACCTGGCAGTAGCCAGTGGCGTCGCTATGGGGGTGCAGGGGGTGTAGGCCGCACCCGGGTGACACCAAAGGCCGGTCGCCAGATTGCCTCCACTGATCACTAACACAGGAGAGAGGAGCAGGGGGCAGAACAGGAAAGAGAAACTGCAGTGCTGAACAGACAGCGGAAGCTGCCGGAGTTAACTTTCCAAGTTAGCCAGCAGGTGATTGGTTGCTGGCAAAGTTAACTGCGGCAGCTCTCACTGTCTATTCAGTGCTGCTGTTTCTCTTTCCCCTTCTGCCTCCTGCTCCGCTCTCCTGTGTCTCCCACTCTGCATGCCCCAATAAATTAGGAAGGAGCAGAGCTGTGGGGGGTAGGGGCTGTGTAATGCAATGGAGTCCTGAGGTGTGGGGGCTGTGTAATGTAAATAGGTCCAGAGGGTGTGGGGGGCTGTGTAATGTAAAGGGGTCCAGAGGTGGGAGGGCTGTGTAATGTAAAGGGGTCCAGAGGTGTGGAGGGGGCCATGTAATGCAAAGGGGTCCAGAGGTGTGGGGGCTATATAATTTACAGGGGTCCAGAGCTGTGTGGGGGCTGTGTAATGCAAAGGGATCCAGAGGTGTGTAGGGCTGTGTAATGTAAAGGGGTCCAGAGGTGTGTGGGGGTAGGGGCTGTGTAATGCAAAGGGGTCTAGAGATGTGGGGTGGCTGTGTAATGTAAAGGGGTCCAGAGGGGCAGAGCTGTGTAATGTAAAGGGGTCCAGAGATATGGGGCCTGTGTAATGTAAAGGGGTCCAGACATGCGGGGGCTGTGTAATGTAAAGGGGTCCAGAGGTGCTGGGGCTGTGTAATGTAAAGGGGTCCAGAGGTGCGGAGTATGCAATAGTGCATTGTAGTGCCATTCAAGGCAAAGCCAAGACAAAGCACATGGGTTGCAACGCATGGCAATGCACCATAGTGCATTGCAGTGTGTTACAACAAAAGTTTTGTGGCCTGTCTGATTTTTGGGAGGTTCTGCTGCGTCAGAGGCCTATTGATTATAATTGGCTACCTTAAAGCAATGCAAGGCATTACAGGTATTAAGGTACATGGATTAACACACTGCACAAATTTAAATCACCTTGGGTGTCAGAGGACCTTGTCCTGATACTGTACACAGTGCTTTAAGGGTTAGGGTTAAATAAGGTTTGCAAGTTTTTATTTTATTTATTCTATTTTATTTCATTTAATTTTTATTTTATTTTATTTTATTTCTATTTTGTTTTATTTTATTTATTTGTTCTATTTTATTTCATTTCATGTTTGTTTTATTTTATTTACTTATTTATCCTATTTTATTTTATTTATTCCATTTTATTTCATTTTTATTTTTTGTTTTATTTTATTGCATTTTTGTTTTATGTTATTTATTCTACTTTTATGTTATTCTGTCTTTATTTCATTTCACTTTTGATTTATTTTATTTATTTATTTATAAATATTTATTTATTTATTTTTATTTATTCTATTTGATTTAATATTATTTGTTCTATTTCATTTAATTCGTATTTTATTGTATTTATTCTAATTTATTCAATTACATTTTTATATTATTTTTATTTTATTTATTCTGTTTGATTTCATTTTATTTCATATGTATTTTATGTATTTATTCTATTTGATTTCATTTCATTTTTATGTTATTTTAATGTACTTTATTCTATTTTATCTCATTTCATTTTTACATTATTTTCATTTATTCAATTTTTTTTATCTAATTTCAATTTTATTGTATTGTATTTGATTTCACTTCATTTTATTTACTGTATTTTATTTATTTATTGATTGTACTTTATTTTGCCTTTTTTCAGCCTCGCTTACAATGCCATGATGTAAGACTCGCCCTTTGAATGCGGTTGCACATCTGGTCTGGGGGGGGGGGGGCTGCTTGCTATACTCATCACACAATTGTATTTCTCATGGACGGTGATAAGGATTAATTCCCCGGAGGCGATGACGTCTTACTGTATCAGGAAGGAGGCGGAGGTACCTGTATCTGCACTTAGTGACGCACTACTAGCTGACTTTTGGAATGAATTGAAGAATAAACTTTTGCATATCTCATATTTTGGGTTACAGGTCATTTTCTCCTCTTCAAAACACAGCATTATGTGACGCCTATGTAATGTTAGCTTTTGCCTACAATGCACATTGTATCAGTATCATAGAAGTTACATGTGTAACAATGTGTCCTGTGGTCACAGGGACCACGCCTCCCCATAAACAAGGAGGGAGCAGGGACTATAATACAGAGTACAGTGTATGAGATTGTATGATTTTTTTTATTTATTGTCATACTACATAGCTCCCAACTGTCCCGGATTTCAAATAATGTCCCTCTGTCCCTCTTTCCTCCTGATCTGTCCCTCATTTTGGTCTGATCTATATAGTTGTATATAAAATGCGCAATTTATATTTCAAAAAGTGTTTCCCAGGGCTAAACCTTTCCTCCGATTTCTAAATTGCTGCCTTTTTACATTTCCAAATCCAATATAAAGCAATAATGGTGGCTAAAAAAAAGCACTTGTGGGTTTACCTAATCTTTATTTTTTTTTGTATAATTGGGGGGCGTGGGTGCATTGTTTGCCGCCCCCCCCCCCCCCAAAAAAAAAAATATACCACCACCCACTACAGGCTGTCTGCAGAAAACTACAGGAGGGGGCGGAGTCAAGACCAGTCCCCCTGCACAAGGAGAGAGAGCAGCAGTGAGCGGTCTTTATTACAGGAAGTGTAATAGGAGAAAAAAAATAAAAATTAAAAGAATAAACTGACAGATTCCTGTGGATGGCTCTGTGAGGGATAGTTACTAAATCTGGAGCACAGCACAATCTGGTGCATCTGTGTATAGTAACCAATCAGCTTCCAGGTTTCATTGTTAAAGCTTAAGGCTACGTTTCCACTGTTGCGTCCCCAAAGTCGCGCGATTTTGCCACCACTTGAAGCAATGCCTGTGTATTCTTGAGGTCTATGGACCTCAAGTCGCATCAAAGTGGGACCAAAGTAGTTCAGGGACTACTCTGAAGTCACTGCGTCTTGAAGTCGCACAGATATGAACGGTACTCATTGGAAATCATGGGGTACAACTTGTCATGCGACTTTTCAGTCCCAAATCGCATGTAAAGTTGCACTAGTGGAAACCTAGCCTGCCTGCGTAAGCTGAAGTTAGAATCTGATTGGTTAATATGCACAGCTGCACCAGATTATGAGTGCTCCAGTTTTAGTAAACCTCCCCCCCCCTCTTTGCCACTTGGGATTAAATATACTTGATGGTATGTGGCACATCGAGAGTTGTATCATAACTGATGTCATGGGTCATGTCGAACCCGATTGCAGGATTTAAAAGGGCGGGGCTAACAAGACGCTTTATAAGCCTAATGATTCAGGCCTCATCTATTTATAGCTATGTTGGCTTTGGCTAAAACATCAGAGTGTAGTGATATGAAATATATTTCCTTATTAAAAACAGCATACAGTAATTGATCTCGGTGCACATTTAATTTGCATATATTCCCGAATAGCAAAAAAAAAAAAAAGTTTTATATATATATATATACAGTTTTGCTCATAAGTTTACATACCCTGGCAGAATTTATGATTTCTTGGCCATTTTTCAGAGAATATGAATGATAACGCAAAAACGTTTCTTTCACTCGTGATTAGTGTTTGGTAGAAGCCATTTATGATCTTTTTAAATCATAAATTACAACAGAAACTACCCAAATGAACCCGATCAAAAGTTTACATACCCCAGTTCTTAATACCGTGTATTGGAGCTGCACGATTCTGGCTAAAATGAGAATCACGATTTTTTTGCTTAGAGGATAGATCACGATTCTCTCACGATTCTCGCAGCGTAACATCATCTTTCTTTAAAACAAAAAAAATTGTGCTAACTTTACTGTTTCGTTTTTTTTTATTTATTGAAGTGTATTTTTTCTAAAAAAAAATGCATTTGAAAGATCGCTGGGCAAATACAGTGTGACATAAAATATTGCAGCAATTGCCATTTTATTTTTAAAAAAAAAAAAAAAATATATATATATATATATATATATATATATATATATATATATATATATATATATATATATATATATATATAGATATATATAATATAATATAATATAATATAATATAATATAATATAATCTCTAATGTTTGGGGGTTCCAAGTAATTTTTTTTAGCAAAAAATATTGATTTTAACTTAAGAAAGAAGTGTCAGAAAAAGATTTAGACTTTAAGTGGTTAAACTTCCTGTATTTACACATTGTTTAAAACTTGGAAGATTGCCCAGGTTATTTGTTTACACAGAGAAGTTCTATCCCTTTGATCTAAGAAGGAAGTTAGATACAATGTTTCAATTTCTAAACTTGGCAGACTGCCTGGATGTTTTCTTTTGACAGCTGAGTGAGCAGATAATCTCTCCACTTGTTTATATGAAAGAATCCGCAAACTCAGCAGGAGAGATCGTCAGGGGAGGTGAATCGAGATCACGATTTTTTAACGATTAATTGTGCAACTCTACCGTGTATTGTCCCCCTTTAACATCAATGACAGCTTGAAGTCTTTTGTGGTATTTGTGGATGAGGCTCTTTATCTTCTCAGATGGTAAAGCTGACCATTCCTCTTGGCAAAAAGCCTCCAGTTCCTTTAAATTCTTGGGCTGTCTTGCATGAACTGCATGTTTGAGATCTCCCCAGAGTGGCTCAATGATATTGAGGTCAGGAGACTGAGATGGCCACTCCAGAACCTTCACTTTAGTCTGCTGTAGCCAATGACAGGTCGACTTGGCATTGTGTTTTGGATCGTTGTCATGTTGGAATGTCCAAGTACGTCCCATGCGCAGCTTCCTGGCTGATGAATGCAAAATGTTCCTCCAGTATTTTTGATAACATACTGCATTCATCTTGCCATCAATTTTGACCAAATTTCCTGTGCCTTTTTTTTAGCTCACACATCCCCAAAACATCAGCGATCCACCTCCGTGTTTCACAGTAGGAATGGTGTACCTTTCATCATAGGCCTTGTTGACTCCTCTCCAAATGTAGCGTTTATGGTTGTGGCCAAAAAGCTCAATTTTGGTCTCATCACTCCAAATTACTCTGTGCCAGAAGGTTTCAGGCTTGTCTCTGGGCTGTTTGGCATATTGTAAGTGGAATACTTTGTAGCATTTGTGTAGTAATGACTTTCTTCTGGCGACTCGACCATACAGCCCATCTTTCTTCAAGTGCCTCCGTATTGTGTATCTTGAAACAGCCATACACATGTTTTCAGAGAGTCCTGTATTTCACCTGAAGTTATTTGTGGGTTTTCTTTGCAAATTTCCTGGCAGTTGTGGCTGAAATGTTAGTTGGTCTACCTGACCGTGGTTAGGTTTCAACAGAACCCCTCATTTTCCACTTCTTGATTAGCGTTTGAAGACTGCTGATTGGCATTCTCAATTCCTTGGATATCTTTTTATATCCCTTTCCTGTTTTTTACAGTTCAACTACCTTTTCCAGCAGATCCTTTGACAATTCTTTTGCTTTCCCCATGACTCAGAATCCAGAAACATCAGTGCAGCACTGGATGAAAGATGCAAGGGTCTGTCAGGAGTCCAGAAACTCATTGACCTTTTATACACACACACTAATTACAAGCAAACAGATCACAGGTGAGGATGGTACCTTTAATAGCCATTCAAACCCCTTTGTGTCAATTTGTGTGCATGTTATCAGGCCAAAATCACCAGGGTATGTAAACTTTTGATCAGGGTAGTTTCTGTTGTGATTTATGATTTGAAAAGAGTAAACACAGTTGATTGATAATAAATGGCTTCAGCCAAACACTAACCACGAGTGAAAGAAAAGTTTTTGTATTATCATTCATATTCTCTGAAAAATGGGCAGGAAATCATAAATTCTGCCAGGGTATGTAAACTTATGAGCACAACTATATATATATATATATATATACATATATACATATACACACACTGCTCAAAAAAATTAAAGGAACACTTTGAAAACACATCAGATCTCAGTGGGGAAAAATATCATGCTGGATATCTATACTGATATGGACTGGGTAATGTGTTAGGAATGAAAGGATGCTAAATCGTTTGATGTGTAGCACCCTGGAGTTTAGGCAGGGTTGCTCCTCACAAATTTACTTGCCAGGAGTAGTTATCCTGGTTGATTGGTAGAGATCTATTGATTTCTCCCTTGTTTTGCCTTATTGCACTTTTCTCTTCTACCACTAGGTGGCCAGGTACTTGGTGGTACCAGATACGAGAAGGGCAAGCCAAGGTCAGGTTATGGGTATATGGTGTATCTCAGCCAATGGGCAGGGGTTTTCTTGAATCCTTTGGCCTGCTGGGAGAGCCTATATATTCATGGCTGGACGGCTGTCTGGGTGGATGTGTGTTGAATTGCCTGGGCTGCTAGGCTAGAGATTGGGCCTGTCCCAGGGCGTCTGGCTGCTAGGCTGTCTGAGGGCCTATCCAGAAGCAAGAGAGCAGCGCAGGGTTGGGATTGCGGATTGCAGTCTAACCAAAAGTGACGGTTCTGCTGCCCGGAGAACTTGTCGTGGTCGGAGGTAGAGGGAAAGCTGGCGCCACTAAGGCACCAACCACCTTATTACCAGGGACCACAGTGAGTAACTGAAGCAAGTACCAGAGCAGTATTCTCACCAACCCGGGGACGGTGAGGTGGCGCTGGCAGAGCAGCCTTGTGTGTCAAGCCAGGGACCGAGCAGGCCAGTGGGGTGAAGCTTGAGAAATATCTTTAGTGCCAAGCCAGGGACCCAGCAGAGAAGCGGGTGAGGACGCTTGAGGAAGATACCACTGTGTAGATTGGAGGAGCTCAAGGGATTCAGTGGCAGTGAATCAGTGGGTCTAGTGAGAGAGAGACTGGGAGCTCAGTGGGCTGAAGAACTACAAGGAGTGATTGTAGTGAAAGTGAAGGAACTGTTAAGCTCTGTGTTAGGAACTGTTAAAGACTGTTTCCATAGGAGACAGCATTCCTACACATGCAGATGTGGTGTCTGGCTGGATGCCTTTGCATGGCTGTCCTCCTATTGAAGTCTCGGAGTCTGGCAGTTAGTCTTGCAACTATCTAATGGTGTCCTGGCCCTAACCCTCTCTCCCCCAAAAATGGGGAGCATCAGTGCACAGCTATTTTTAGATCTCTCCAGAGATGTTCAATCGGGCTCAAGTCTGGGCTCTGGCTGGGCCACTCGAGGAAATTCACAGAGTTGTCCCGTAACCACTCCTTTGTTATGTGTGCTTAGAGTCGTTGTCCTGTTGGAAGATGAACCTTCGCCCCATTCTGAGGTTCAGAGCATTCTGGAGCAGGTTCATCAAGGATGTCTCTGTTCATTGCTGCATTCATCTTTCCCTCAATCTTGACTAGTCTCCCAGTTCCTGCCACTGAAAAACATCCACCATGCTTCACTGAGGGGATGGTTTTGGCCAGGTGATGAGCGGTGCCTGGTTTCCTCCAGACATGATGCTTGCCATTCAGGCCAAAGAGTTCAATCTTTGTTTCATCAGACCAGAGAATTTTGTTTCTCATGGTCTGAGAGACCTTCAGGTGCCTTTTGGCAAACACCAGGCGGGCTGTCATGTGCCTTTTACGAAGGAGTGGCTTCGGCCTGGCCACTCTACCATACAGGCCTGATTGTTGGAGTTCTGCAGAGATGATTGTTTTTTTGGAAGGTTCTCCTCTCTCCACAGAGAAACGCTGGAGCTCTGTCAGAGTGATCATCGGGTTCTTGGTCACCTCCCTGACTAAGGCCCTTCTCCCCCAATCGCTCAGTTTGGCCAGGTGGCCCGCTCTAGGAAGAGTCCTGTTGCTTCCAAACTTCTTCCATTTATGTATAATAGAGGCCACTGTGCCCATTGGGACCTTCAATGCTGCAGAAATGTTTCTGTACCCTTCCCCAGATCTGTGCCTGGATAAAATCCTTTCTCTGAGGTCTACAGACAATTCCTTAGACTTCATGGCTTGGTTTGTGCTCTGACATGCACTGCTGTGAGACCTTCTATAGACAGGTGTGTACCTTTCCAAATCATGTCCAATCAACTGAATTTACCACAGGTGGACTCCAATCAAGTTGTAGAAACATCTCAAGGATGGTCAGTGGAAACAGGAGGAACCTGAGCTCAATTTTGAGTGTCATGGCATAGGCTCTGAATACTTATGTAGGTGGGATTTTTTATTTTTTTTTATATTTAATAAACTTGCAAAGATTTCAAACAAAGTTCTTTCACATTGTCATTATGGGGTATTGTTTGTAGAATTTGGAGGAAAATAATGAATTTAATCCATTTTGGAATAAGGCTGTAATATAACAAAATGTGGAAAAAGCGAAGCGCTGTGAATACTTTCCGGATGCGCTCCAGCCAGCAGATGGAGCTACGGGCCGTTTTTAAAAAAATCGTTTTTCAGTTCCTCCCTACCTGCTGTTAAAAAGAACCTGTTTATACAGAGTTTCAGTGTAAATCCGGCAGGAATGGTCGGGAACCCCTCCTAATAGGAACAACAGGTGTACAGCTCCAGTGCACAGAGATCGCACCAAGAGACAACAGGAACTGTCAGTTTATTTATCCCTACCAAACAATGGAAAATCAGTTTTTTGTTGGAATGACCCTTTAAATTGCTGTTTTCTTAAAAAAATTAAATAAAGAGACATTAAATAAATAAATAAATAAATAAATATAAAATAGTGCACCCTGATGCATTAACTTTGTCTTTTGATTTTGAAGATAAAGTTGTCATAAAATAAAATACTGAATACAGTGAGTACAGGAGGCTCAGTAAGCTGCAGTGAAGGTCAGAAGAACCATGCTGGGTATTTAGTGTGTAGTGTGTGAGTATGTCATCATCTTATCACAGTGAGTTGCTTTCACTTCCGATGATTGTTCCCTCTACATTCAAATCACCAGCCTGTGGAAATTCCTACGGCCCTGTGACTTACAAGTCTGGCAGGAAAAGCAGGAGGATGTTATAAACATTGAATACAAATATTTTCCAATTGTGGCCAAAAGAAACCAAACATATATATATATATATATATATATATATATATATATATATATATACAGTGGGGACAGAAAGTATTCAGACCCCTTACATTTTTCACTTTTTGTTATATTGCAGCCATTTGCTAAGATCATTTAAGTTCATTTTTTTTCCTCATTAATGTGCACACAGCACCCCATATTGACAGAAAAACACAGAATTGTTGACATTTTTGCAGATTTATTAAAAAAGAAAGACTGAAATATCACATGGTCCTAAGTATTCAGACCCTTTGCTGTGACACTCATATATTTAACTCAGGTGCTGTCCATTTCTTCTGATCATCCTTGAGATGGTTCTACACCTTCATTTGAGTCCAGCTGTGTTTAAATATACTGATTGGACTTGAATAGGAAAGCCACACACCTGTCTATGTAAGCCCTTACAGCTCACAGTGCATGTCAGAGCAAATGAGAATCATAAGGTCAAAGGAACTGCCTGAAGAGATCACAGCCAGATTTGTGGCAAAGCAAAGATCTGGTCAAGGTTACAAAAAAATTTCTGCTGCACTTAAGGTTCCTAAGAGCACAGTGGCCTCCATAATCCTTAAATGGAAGAAGTTTGGGACGACCAGAACCCTTCCTAGAGCTGGCCGTCCGGGCAAACTGAGCTATCGGGGGAGAAGAGCCTTGGTGAGAGAGGTAAAGAAGAACCCAAAGATCACTGTGGCTGAGCTCCAGAGATGCAGTCGGGAGATGGGAGAAAGTTGTAGAAAGTCAACCATCACTGCAGCCCTCCACCAGTCGGGGCTTTATGGCAGAGTGGCCCTGACGGAAGCCTCTCCTCAGTGCAAGACACGTGAAAGCCTGCAAGCCCTGAAGGACTCCAAGATGGTGAGAAATAAGATTCTTTGGTCTGATGAGACCAAGATAGAACTTTTTGGCCTTATTTCTAAGCGGTATGTGTGGAGAAAACCAGGCACTGCTCATCACTTGTCCAATACAGTCCCAACAGTGAAGCATGGTGGTGGCAGCATCATGCTGTGGGGGTGTTTATTCAGCTGCAGGGACAGGACGACTGGTTGCAATCGGCCAAGTACAGGGATATCCTGGACGAAAACCTTCTCCAGAGTGCTCAGGACCTCAGACTGGGTCGAAGGTTTACCTTCCAACAAGACAATGACCCTAAGCACACAGCTAAAATAACGAACGAGTGGCTTCACAACAACTCTGTGACTGTTCTTGAATGGCCCAGCCAGAGCCCTGACTTAAACCCAATTGAGCATCTCTGGAGAGACCTAAAAATGGCTGTCCACCAACGTTTAACATCCAACCTGACAGAATTGAGGAGGATCTGCAAGGAGGAATGGCAGAGGATCCCCAAATCCAGGTGTGAAAAACTTGTTGCATCTTTCCCAAAAAGACTCATGGCTGTATTAGATCAAAAGGGGCTTCTACTAAATGCTAAGCAAAGGGTCTGAATACTTAGGACCATGTGATATTTCAGTTTTTCTTTTTTAACCACTTCGCGCTCACGCTATAGCCCGAAAGACGGCTACAGCACGGACGCCAATTGCCAGCCTTTCCTGTTTACTTCCGCGATGCGCGCTCCCGCAGTCGCGCATCGGTGAAGTTCTTTGCTGGCCGTGTCCCTTGGACACAGCCAGTCACAGATCGCTGTAAACGGCCAATCACAGTGGCCGTTTATACTGCGTCCGGCGGTGGCAATGAGGGATGATCTCATATGTAAACATATGAGATCATCTCTCATCGCCAGCTCTCCCTCCTCACACAGAGACAGCGTGTAAGGAGGGAGAGCGAACCGCTGCAGCGTGTGTCAGGAAAAAAAATAAACGAAAAAAAAGTGACGTCAGTGTCATCTGTCCCCACTGTCATCTTTCCCCACTGCCATCTGTCCCCACTGCCATCTGTCCCCAGTGCCACATATAAGTGTCATCTGTCATCAGTGCCATCTGTCATCAGTGCCACATATTAGTGCCATCTGTCATCAGTGCCACCTGTCAGTGTCACGTGCCATCTGTTATCAGTGTCACGTGTCATCAGTGCCATGTATCAGTGGCATCTGTCATCAGTGTCACGTGTCATCAGTGCCACGTATTAGTGCCATCTGTCATCAGTGCCACATGTCATCAGTGCCACTTATTAGTGCCATCTGTCAGTGCCACGTATTAGTGCCATCTGTCAGTGCCACGTATTAGTGCCATCTGTCATCAGTTCCATCTGTCATCAGTGCCACGTGTCATCAGTGCCACATATTAGTGCCATCTGTCATCAGTGTCACGTGTCATCAGTGCCACTTATTAGTGCCATCTGTCAGTGCCACGTATTAGTGCCATCTGTCAGTGCCACGTATTAGTGTCATCTGTCATCAGTGCCACGTATTAGTGCCATCTGTCATCAGTGCCACATCAGTGTCATCAGTGCCATGTATCAGTGCCATCTGTCATCAGTGTCATCAGTGCCATGTATCAGTGCCATCTGTCATCAGTGCCACATCAGTGTCACGTGTCATTGTCCTGGTGCTCCAGGGCCTTCAAAAGTATAATAGGTAGTCAACAAGTTAGATGTGTAATTTATGCTCTTAGAACACCTGAAGGTGCTCCCTGCATGTTGGGCCTCTCTATGTGGCCAGGCTGTGAAAAAGTCCCCCACATGTGGTATCGTAATACTCAGGAGGAGTAGCAGAATGTATTTTGGGGTGTTATTTGTGGTATATACATGCCATGTGAGAGAAATAATCTATTACAATGACAATTTTGTGGGGAAAAAAAAAATCTTCATTTTGCAAAGAATTGTGGGAAAAATGACAACATCAAAAAGCTTACCATGCATCTTACTAAATACCTTGGAATGTCTACTTTCAAAAAAGGGGTCATTTGGGGGGTATTTGTACTTTCCTGGCTTGTTCGGGTCGCAAGAAATGCAGTACATCAAGTGTGATCAATTTTTTTATGATTTGCACCACAGCTTGTAGACTCTTTAACTTTCACAAAGACCAAATAATTTCCACTAATATGGGTTATTTTTACCAAAGATATGTAGCAGTATAAATTGTAGCCAAAATTTATGAAGAAAAAGTAATAATTTGCAAAATTTTATCACAGAAACTAAGAAAAACGCGTTTTTTTTTTCAAAATTTTCGGTCTTTTTTCATTTATAGCACAAAAAAATAAAAAAACCCAGAGGTGATCAAATACCACCAAAAGAAAGCTCTATTTGTATGAAAAAAAAGGAGAAAAAATTCATTTGGGTACAGTATTACATGACTGAGTAATTGTCATTCAAAGTGTGAGAGCGCTGAAAGCTGAAAATTGGTCTGGGCAGGAGGGGGGTTTAAGTGCCCAGTTGTCAAGTGGTTAATAAATCTGCAAAAATGTCAACAATTCTGTGTTTTTCTGTCAATATGGGGTGCTGTGTGTACATTAAAGAGGAGTTCCACCCAGGGGGGCCGTCAAAAAAAAAAAAAAAAATTAAAAGTCAGCAGCTACAAATACTGCAGCTGCTGACTTTTAATTGGACACTTACCTGTCCCTGGGTCCAGCGATGCGGGGGATCGAAACCCCGCTCGTCCCCCCCCTCCGCTCGTCGGCACCGGCATTTCAACTGTGGGCGCCCGGGCTGTGGCTTCACAGCCTGGCACCCACTGCGCATGTGCGAGCGGCGCCGCGCGCCGTGATTGGCCGCTCAATCACCTGGGACCCGTAATAGGTCCCAGATGATTGACAGGAGGGAGGGAGCAGAGCGGAGCCCTTCCTGTGCCTGGGGGGGAAGTGATGTCACCAGCCCAGGCAAAGGAACAGGCAGACTACGAGGGACCACCTAGCAACAGGCATTTAGAGGTAAGTGAAAAAAAAAAAATATCCAAATGTTTTTTTGGGTTTTTTTTTAGAATTTTTCCAGATATTTTTGTTTTTTGGGTGGAACCCCACTTTAAATCCAGCAGCTGCAACAGTTTTTCACTATTGTTTTTTGCATTCATTTGTATCTCTTTGCTAGCGCTGCTTTTATTTGTTCATTTTCAGCAGTAGATCTCTGTCATGTCACAAGGCAGAACGGGGAAATGCTCCGTTCTGCTCCGTGACACGATCGCGGGCACCCTGCGCACATCGGGTCTGCGGGACCCTCAGTCACAGTCATGGAGTATGCGGCGGGCACCCCAGCCCACAATCCTGCTTTCCTGCAGCTGCTGACTTTTAAAACATGGACACTTACCTGTCCAGGGCGCCCGCGATGTCGGCACCCGAGGCCGAACCGTCTCTCCGTCCTCGGATGCTGCCGCCCCCATCTTCGGTAAGGGAATCAGGAAGTGAAGGCTTGCGGCTTCACTTCCCGGTTCCCTACGGCACATGCGCGAGTCGCGCAGCGCAATACGGATGGTCCCTGCTGTCTCTGGGACCCGTGTGTTTCCCAGCAGACAGCGGGGGGGGGGGGGACAGGAAGTGGCGTAAATAACCGCAGATTCTGGGTGGGTAATATACAGGTATCTGCACTCCCCTCCCCCCTGAAAGGTGTCAACTGTGACACTGGAGGGGGGGAGGAACCCGATGAGTGGAAGTTCCACTTTTGGGTGGAACGCCACTTTAAAGGGGACATACCTGTACGCCCATTTACCCAGCCCTGCCATTGTGCTGACGTATATCGTTGTGCGCTGGTCGGCATGTGGTTAAACAGGCTGTTCATGCTGGAAAACCCTCCAATGTGGCTGAATTCTAACAATTCTGCAAGGAAGAATGCGAAAAAAAAATTCCTCCACAGTGATGTGAAAAAAAAAACTCACCCTTGGCTTGGCTGTTGCCGCCAAGGGTGGCACAACCAGTTATTTGGTTTAGGGGGCAATTACTTTTTCACATAGGGTCAGGCAGGTTTGGACACCTTTTTTCCCTTAATAAATGAAACCATCATTTAAAAACTGCATTTTTTATTTACTTGAGTTATCTTTGTGTAATAATAAAATTTGTTTGATGATCTGAATCATTTAAGTGTATGGAAGAGCCCTGGGGCCATCATAAAAAAAAAAAAAACTGAATTCTGACTTTGAATCTCAGAATTCTGTATTTTTTTTTAAACTTACAATTCTGAATTTCAATCTCAGAATTCTGAGTTTCAAAGTCAGAATTCAGTTTTTTTTTTTTTATGATGGCCCCAGGGCTCTTCCATATAAGTGTGACAAATATGAAAAAAAAACAAAAACACAAAAACACAGGAAGGGGGCAAATGCTTTTTCAGAGTGTAGCACTAACTCACGGTGGAGCTGCTGGTTTAAGCGGGTCTATTACCTTCACTTTGCTTTCCTCTTTTTCACCGGCACCGGGTCTAGGGGTTCCGTTGAGTTTACTTCTGGACGACACACGCACCAACACTGGAGTACGTTTTCAATGCTTTATTTAACAGACAAACTTTAGGAAGTAGCAGGAAAGAGGCGGAAAAGGAAACTTTCAGGAGAAACTCAAATATCTTCTTATAGAATCTTAGCGACAAATGTTCTGGTAGAATTCAGATAACTAGGTGGAATGCGCTCCCCTTGTGGGACACACTCTTTGCTCATCTGGATAGGCCTCTCTCACCGGTCTAGCAGCCAGTATGCAGCACGAATCGAAAGTCTCTGCCACAGACTTGTTTGGGGGAATAAATCCGTACGATCCTCTGCCACAGGATGTATCAGATCTTCTGCAGTGAAAGACAGTCACAGTGCCTGAACCTTTAAGCCGAACCGGCGACACTATGCTGTATAGTTACTTCTTTTGGATACGTCCTCCAACCGAGTCACCAGGCCCCTCTATAGACCAGCTCACCGTGTGATCTCTCCAAGACGGGTCCTCTCCTGGGATCTCCTCGGCTGTCCAGCTTCGTCACACAGGACCGACAGCTCAGGACCATTCCTCGGCCGCGGTGGTAGGCCCCAGACATGCCTCTGGACCTACCCCTGCGCCGCAGCATCGTGGGCCTCCCGATCGGAGGACCACGAGGTAGCTCCCTGTTGGCCAGGAGGGCCTGCAGGTGGCAGCAAAAAAACCCTAGAACATGGCGTCTGTCCCATAAATACCCTCTTCCCAGAATGCAACTTGGAGGACCACCTCCACCGAGCTTGTCTCCGAGACAGAGGAGCATCCATACACTTCGACACGTTGCCTTTCCAACACCGACCAGTGGTAACAGCGACACCCACCGGTCAGCACGGAAACACACACAACGTCAGCCAAGCTGGAACAGAGGCGAACTTTTAACCTTCCTAACGCAAAATTTACTAAATTTACCTAACATGCGGTAGATTGTAAATCTACCAGCGCTACAACAGCATTGTATTTAAATTATTTATATAATATAATATAATATTTTATATTTTATTATATTTTTTATTATATTTAATATACAATTTAATGTATTTACAATTTTTATTTGAGAAAACAAATGCACTGGACTGCCTGTGGTGTAAACTGGCCCTAAGGTTCCAGGTGCTTTTGTGTATGTGCATTTTTGATGTGTTCCAGTGCGTTTTTTATGTGTTTTTGGTGTGTTTTTGATGTGTTTTTGGTGTGTTTTTGATGCAGGCCAGTGCACCCCCCCCCCCTTTTTTTTTTCTTAACCTTAAACAAGGACATGTGTGTCGCTGTGCATTTTTGTGCGTGTTTAGGTGCGTTTTAAACGTACATCTTCGCCAGCACACCATGGATCAGAAATAATTTGTCCAAGAAGGTTTAATGAAAGGAAGTCACATCACAAAGTAAGGTGCCTTTGTGATGTGACTTCCTTTCATTAAACCTTCTTGGACAAATTATTGCTGATCCATGGTGTGCTGGCGAAGATGTACATTTGCTTGATGCTTCCAGGACCCAACTGGTAATCGCTGCAGCACCCACCATTTTATGAGCCATTTTACCAGGAACGTGTGCCATAGGAATATTGAGTAGACTGCTTTAGGTGGGTTGTGGTGCGTGTTCCAGTGCGTTTTTGATGTGTTTTTGGTGTTTTTAATGCAGGCCAGTGCATTCCCCCCCCCCCTTTTTTTTTCTTAACCTTAAATAAGGACATGTGTGTCCCAGTGCATTTTTGGTGTGTTTAGGTGCCTTGTGGTGCGTGTTCCAGTGCGTTTTTGATGTGTTTAGGTGTGTTCCAGTGCGTTTTTGATGCGTTTTTGGTGTTTTTAATGCAGGCCAGTGCATCCCCCCCCTTTTTATTAACCTTAAATAAGGACATGTGTATTCCAGTGCGTTTTTGATGTGTTTTTGGTGTTTTTAATGCAGGCCAGTGCATTCCCCCCCCCTTTTTTTTTCTTAACCTTAAATAAGGACATGTGTGTCCCAGTGCATTTTTGGTGTGTTTAGGTGCCTTGTGGTGCGTGTTCCAGTGCGTTTTTGATGTGTTTAGGTGTGTTCCAGTGCGTTTTTGATGCGTTTTTGGTGTTTTTAATGCAGGCCAGTGCATCCCCCCCCTTTTTATTAACCTTAAATAAGGACATGTGTATTCCAGTGCGTTTTTGATGTGTTTAGGTGCGTTCCAGTGCGTTTTTGATGTGTTTTTGGTGCTTTTAATGCAGGCCAGTGCATTCCCCCCCCCCCCTTTTTTTTTCTTAATCATAAATCAGGACATGTGTGTCCCAGTGCATTTTTGGTGTGTTTAGGTGCCTTGTGGTGCGTGTTCCAGTGCGTTTTTGATGTGTTTAGGTGCGTTCCGGTGCGTTTTTGATGCGTTTTTGGTGTGTTTTTGATGCAGGCCAGTGCATTCCCCCCCCCCCTTTTTTTTTCTTAACCTTAAACAAGGACATGTGTGTCGCTGTGCATTTTTGGTGTGTTTAGGTGCGTTTTAAACGTACATCTTCGCCAGCACACCATGGATCAGAAATAATTTGTCCAAGAAGGTTTCATGAAAGGAAGTCACATCACAAAGTAAGGTGCGAATGAAAGGAAGTCATATCACAACGTAAGGTGCCTTTGTGATGTGACTTCCTTTCATTAAACCTTCTTGGACAAATTATTGCTGATCCATGGTGTGCTGGCGAAGATGTACGTTTGCTTGATGCTTCCAGGACCCATCTGGTAATCGCTGCAGCACCCACCATTTTATGAGCCATTTTACCAGGAACGTGTGCCATAGGAATATTGAGTAGACTGCTTTAGGTGGGTTGTGGTGCGTGTTCCAGTGCGTTTTTGTTGTGTTTAGGTGCGTTCCAGTGCGTTTTTGATGCGTTTTTGGTGTTTTTAATGCAGGCCAGTGCATTCCCCCCCCCCCTTTTTTTTTTTCTTAACCTTAAATCAGGACATGTGTGTCTCAGTGCGTTTTTGGTGTGTTTAGGTGCCTTGTGGTGCGTGTTCCAGTGCATTTTTGATGTGTTTAGGTGCGTTCCAGTGCATTTTTGATGCATTTTTGGTGTTTTTAATGCAGGCCAGTGCATCCCCCCCCCCTTTTTTTTTAATTAACCTTAAATAAGGACATGAGTGTCCCAGTGCATTTTTGGTGTGTTTAGGTACGTTGTGGTGCGTGTTCCAATGCGTTTTTGATGTGTTTAGGTGCGTTCCAGTGAGTTTTGGTGCATTTTTGGTGTTTTTAATGCAGGCCAGTGCATTCCCCCCCCCCCCCCCTTTTTTTTTCCTTAACCTTAAATAAGGACATGTGTGTCCCAGCGCGTTCCAGTGCGTTTTTGATGCGTTTTTGGTGTTTTTAATGCAGGCCAGTGCATCCCCCCCCCCCTTTTTTTTTTCTTAACCTTAAATAAGGACATGTGTGTCCCAGTGCATTTTTGGTGTGTTTAGGTGCCTTGTGGTGCGTGTTCCAGTGCGTTTTTGATGTGTTTAGGAGCGTTCCAGTGCGTTTTTGATGTGTTTTACCGCGTTCCAGTGCAGGAAAATGCAGCATGCTCTACTTTTTTTTCCTGGAACTGCAGGCACTGGTGTGAACTATGCCAATGAAAGCCATTTAATCTACTTTTTTTGAACGCACTGGACTGCATGTGGTGTGTACTGGCCCTAATATCCACCTATCAAGGCATTTTGACATTTGCATAACTCATCCTGACTCCCCCTGCATCACGACAGAGGGCTCTTGAGAGGGGCACTGAGGCCGGGTGCCCCGGGTGTTTTCAGGAAGCTATGCACAGCCCCCCTGCCAGCCCCTCCAGCCATGCTCTGCCAGCATTGCATAGAGAAGCACAGAGACCCTGTGATCAGGAGACCTAAAATAATGTATGTAATGAAAACTAAAATGTTTATGGGGGTCGAGTGACAGGAACTAGGGAGGGCAAAATAGATACAAATTAAACTATAGCCTTCACTTATGCCTGGTTTTGTTCAACTATTTTTAGAACACAAGGAAATATATTGAATGTTAATACATCTCCTCTAATGCTGCCCATGTCTTCGCCAAAGTCAATACAGCTATAGATAGAATTACTGAGTTTATAAACTGTCGTATTAGCTCCGCCCAGACAAAATCCTCCAATCAGCATACCTCCCAACATTTTGAGACGGGAATGAGGGACACCTACTACCAAACGTATGTAGGCATAGGACACGCCCCCTGCCACACCCCCTTAAAGGAGAATTAACAAAAAAAAAAAAAGTTAATTAAATCCACAAGGGCTTTTTTTACCACTACTATTCCTTTATATTGGCTTATAAATTTACAGATGCAGCAATTTAGAAATCAGATGAAAGGTTTAGCGCTGGGAAACACTTTTCGAAAAAGATAAAAAGTGCATTTTATATAGAACTATACAGATCAGACCAAAATGAGGAGGAATGAGGGACAGAGGGACATTGCTCCAAATCAGGGACAGTCCCTCAAAATCAGGGACAGTCCCTCCAAATCCGGGACAGTTGGAAGCTTTGAATCCGGCCCAACATCAACCATTGCATCAGTTATGATTAAACCCCAAATAAGCGATATCCCATCAATAGCACAGATTTAAAGGGGTTTGTAAACCCTCGTGGTTTTTCACCTTAATGCATTCTATGCTTTAGGATGAAAAATCTGTGATGCAGCAGCCCCCCCAGAACCCCCCTTTTACTTACCTGAACCCAATCTTTCCAGCGACGGGGACGAGCCCAGCAGGTCCTGATTGGATAGATTGATCGCGGCTGTCAATCAAATCCAATGAGGCGGGAGGCGGGTGGGGCGGGGACAAGTCCTGCTGTCTGTGTCAATGGACGCAGCAGCAGGACACGGGTGTGTGCCCCCACGAGTGCCCCCAGGGAGAGCGGCTCTCCAACGGGGCACTCGAGAAGAGGAGGAGCCAGAGGCGCCGCTGAGGGACCCCAGAAGAGGTGGATTGGGGCCACTCTGTGCAAAACCAACTGCACAGAGGAGGTAATGCTGGGCCATACACTATACGAGAAATTGGCTGAACCCATTTTCGAAAAAACATTTCGGCCGTGAGCGCAAACGATAGTGCCATCATGTAATGACCGATAAATCGTTCAGTGGACATAAATGAATGCATTTTTTGTTCATTTTTTTACATATGCCTTTTAACCTTTCAATTTATCGTTCGTTCAGCTGAAAATTTCCAAACTTGTCCTTCATTTTTTTTGGCTCAAAAACGTCCAAACGATTTTGTGCCCATTAACTGGCCGAAAAACGAACAAACTGTCTAAATGACCGAATTTTGGCCGATTTTTCATATAGTGTATGGCTAGCATAAGTATGACATGTTTTTTTTTGTTTTTTTAAACAAATCTTTGCATATCCTTTAAGTGCTGGTTCACACAGGGGCAACACGACTCTGGCCGCGACTTTGCGAGGCGACCTGGACACGACCTGAGGGCGACACCACAGCGCGACTTGGGGCGACTTACAAGGCGACTTCAAGTCGCCTCCAGGACAGGCGACTTTCCAGTGGCCAATCAAACCACAATCTGCTCTGGGGGAGGGAGGGGTTTGCTTGAAAAAAACATCTTCTCTTCCTGTGAAGTCGCTTCAGTATAGATCACGATCCGACTTGTAGGCGACTTACATTGAAATCAATGGGTACAAGTCGCCTACAAGTCGCCTTGAAGTAGTACAGGGACCTTTTCTGAAGTCGGAGCGACTTCAGTAGCGTACATATAGACGGCTCTCATTCACTTACATGGACTTTCAGATGTCAAGCGACTTGGGGCGACTTGAGGTCTGACAAGTCGGATCCCAAGTCGCGGTACTGTGAACCGGCACTTAAGGGGTTGTAAAGACAGAAGGTTTTTTTTTATCTTAATGCATTATATGCATTAAGATAATACGCCTTCTGTGTGTAGCAGCCTTCCCAGCACCCCCTAATACTTACCCAAGCCCCATCTCGATCCAGCGATGTCCACAAATCCCTCGGCAGTCGGGGACTCTCCCTCCTGATTGGCTGAGGCACAGCAGCAGAGCCATTGGCTCTCACGGCTGTCAATCAAAGTCAGTTAGCCAATCAGGGGAGAGAGGGGCAGGTCTGTGTCTTAATGGACACAGGGAGCTTTGGCTTGGCTCGGGGGCCCCAATAGCAAGCTGCATGCTGTGGGGGCACTCGACAGGAGGGAGGGGCCAGGATCAGCGAAGAGGGACCCGAGAAGAGGAGGATCCGAGCTGCTCTGTACAAAACCAACGGCACAGAGGAGGTAAGTATAACATGTTTGTTATTTAACCATTTCCGGAGCAGCCGCTGCAGTTTTACTGCGACAGGTTGGCTCGGCTGGGCAAATCGACGTTACCTTTTACGTCGCTTTTCCTTTTGGCCACTAGGGAGGCGCGCATTCCCACAGCGTGTGACTGGAGCCGATGCGAGTACCCGGCGGGCGCGATGACCGCCGGGCACCTGCGATCGCTCGTGACAGATCCTGGTTCTTTCAGGGGAGAGGAGACAGATCGTGTGTTCATACTAAGTATGAAGACGGATCTCTCTCTCCTCCTAGACAGTCCCCTCCCCCCTACAGTTAGAACACAGAGAGGGAACACAGTTAACCCCTTGATCACCCCCTAGTGTTAACCCCTTCTCTACCAGTGACATTTATACAGTAATCAGTGCATTTTTATAGCTTTGATCGCTGTTTAAATGTCAATCGTCCCAAAAATGTGTCAAAAGGGTCCAGTTTGTCCGCCGCAATATCGCAGTCCTGATAAAAATCGCAGATTGCCGCCATTACTAGTAAAAAAAAAGAAAAATAATAAAAATGCCATAAATCTATCCCCTATTTTGTAGACACTATAACTTTTGCGCAAACCAATCAATACACGCTTATTGCGATTTTTTTTACCAAAAATATGTAGAAGAATATGTATTGGCCTAAACTGAGAAAAAATAATGTTTTTTTTTTTTTTAAAAATGGGGATATTTATTATAGCAAAAGTTAAAGATATTGGGGTTTATTTACTAAAGCTGGAGAGTGCAAAATTAGGCTCACTTCTGCAGAGAAACCAATCAGCTTCCAGGTTATATTGTCAAAGCTTCATTGAACAAACTGAGGTTAGAAGCTGATTGGCTGCCATGCACAGCTGCACCAGATTGTGTGCGCTACAGTTTTAGTAAATCTCCCCCCATTGTGTTTTTTTTTTTTTTTTCAAAATTGTCGCTCTTCTTTTGTTTATAGCGCAAAAAATAAAAACCGCAGAGGTGATCAAATAGCACCAAAAGAAAGCTCTATTTGTGGGGGAAAAGGGACATCAATTTTGTTTGGGTGCAACGTCACATGACCGCGCAATTGTCAGTTAAAGCGACGCAGTGCGGAATCGCAAAAAGTACTCTGGTCGGGAAGGGGGTAAAACCTTCCGGGGCTGAAGCGGTTAATGACACCCCCAGATCGTTCCACAGATCGCAGTGTGAACTGTGGATTCGGACAGGAATCGGATCGCATTGAGTGAGGACACCCATGCGATCCGATTGCATTCCGGAGGGGAAAAAAGTCCCGGCACCCTTTGTCTAAAAACAATCACAGCAGAAACGCCTGTCCCCTGCTCGCATACTGCAGAAAAAGACCGTTGCCCTCTCTGTGGAAGCAGTGGCCGGCATCCCACCTCTGCTGACCTAGATTTGCAATCCTGCAATCTACAAAGCTCCTGCTCCCTGCTGATTGGAGAATTCTAGCTCTGACTCAGCAGAGGGCGCACCAGACTTCTGCAGAGAGACCACTGCTTCCACACAGTCAGCAAGGGTCCTTCTCTGCAGCATGCTGACATGGGACAGGCTTTTCTACTCAGCTGTGGCTACTTTATAAAGAATACAAACTGTAAGATATTACATAATTTTTGCATTGGTTGTGATGCACTTGGAATATGTTTAGCTGATTTAAAGTACATGTAAAGTATCAGCTTGTGAAACAACCCATACAGTTTTAAAATAGAAATGAAAGGCAAAACATTATAGATATAAAAACGTTATAAATACCTTTTCCCCCTTTTTCTTAAGTGATCACATTCCCTCTGTACGCAACTGCATAAGGAGCACAGAGAGCTGGGGGAGGAGAAACAGCAGCACAATGATCTTCCCAGTGAGGGGGGAGGCAGTCAGGACAAGTCTGTTCATTGTAGAAGAGCAGTCTGAGTTCCCAGCACAGCTAGAGAACTGACTACATTGTGCTCTCATGCTTAGTGTGGTCAGTTTTTGACAGAAAAGCAGAGGGACTGGCAGGAACACCAGGGATTTCACACAAAGGAAGTAATAAAAAGAGAACAGGATAGTTTCTCATACAAGTACATGGTACAGCAGCCACATATCAGGAATATGGAATGTTGGGGTAACATATTCTTTAACCACTTGCCGACCGCCGCACGAACATTTACGGCGACAGAATGGCGCGGACAGGCAAATGGGCGTACAGGTACGTCCTTTTAAATTTGCCGCCGTGTGGTTGCGCACGCACCGGCGGCGGCGCACAAGCGACCCTGCCGCGAGCTCTGTGAGTGTGATCGCGGGTCCCGCGGGCTCGATGTCTGCGGGGATACACGCGATCGTCTCACGGAGAGGAAGAACGGGGAAATGCTGATGTAAACAAGCATTTTCCCATTCTTCCTAGTGACAGGACACTGATCACAGCTGTGACCGGGAGTGGTGATCAGTGTCGTGTCACACACAGCCCCTCCCCCTCCCACAGTTAGAATCCCTCCCTAGGACACACTTAACCCCTGTAGCGCCCCCTCCTGGTTAACCCCTTCACTGCCAGTCCCATTTACACAGTAATCAAGGCATTTTTAATCGCACTGATCGCTGTATAAATGTGAATGGTCCCAAAATCGCGCCAAAAGTGTCCGATCTGTCCGCCATAATGTCGCAGTCACGATAAAAATCGCTGATCACCGCCATTACTAGTAAAAAAAAAATTATTAATAAAAATGCCATAAAACTATCCCTTATTTTGTAGACGCTATAACTTTTGTGCAAACCAATCAATAAATGCTTATTGCAATTTTTATTACCAAAAATATGTAGAAGAATACGTATCGGCCTAAACTGTGGGAAAAAAACGTTTTTTTATATATTTTTTGGGGGTATTTATTATAGCAAAAAGTAAAAAATAATGTGTTTTTTTTTTTAAATTGTTGCTCTTTTTTTGTTTATAGCGCAAAAAAATAAAAACCGCAGAGGTGATCAAATACCACCAAAAGAAAGCTCTGTTTGTGGGGAAAAAAGGACGTCAATTTTGTTTGGGAGCCACGTCGCACGACCACGCAATTGTCAGTTAAAACGACACAGTGCAGAATCGCAAAAAGTGCTCTGGTCTTTGGCCAGCCAAATGGTCCGGGGCTTAAGTGGTTATAGCGGAGCTCCACCCAAAAGGGGAAATTCGCTTTAGGGCCCGCTCCTGTTTGTGAAATGGAGCTTTTGGGGAGAAGGGGGGGTACCTGATTTTGGCAGGTACCAGCACCCACTTCTGCTCCGATCGCCTAGGATGGACGAGAGACCGACAGCTACGGCAGGAGGAGGTGCCCCAGGCACCGGTCAGGCCCAGATAAGAGGGGTACAGTGGTACCTTAATTCTTAATATGGGCTTATGTTTTGGCTATTTGTGGGATCCTCCCTGCAGGGACCCTGTGGCTGTACGGTCAGAGGTAACTTTGCTCAGACCCTGCAGTTTTGATATGGTGGTTGGTGCTATCTGGGGCTTGCACTGCTCGGGGCACCTTTCCCTTCTGTCTGGTGGTGATCTATTTTTGCACTAAGGGCAGGAAAGTGTTCAGGGACCCTTAGGTGAGTTTCATTTTTTCTCATTGCAGGAAAAAGTGTTAGGAAAAAACAAGTATTCAAACTCACCAAGTCAGAGGAAATGCCCTTCCTGCAAGAACCCTCTCAGAGATTCGTGGCAGAAAGCAATGTGCAACTGTCGGTTCATGATAAAATGTACCAAGGACAAGATGACACTAAACATAGAGTGCTTCCAGTCCATAGAATCCTCTTGGACGCAGTGAAAAAAGAATGGAAGGACCCTGAGAGTGGCCCCTTCTTTTCCAAGACCCTTAGGAGAAGGTTTCCCTTCGAAGATAAGGAGTCAGAGGTACGGAATAAGAAACCTTGTGTAGATGCCGCATTCTCACAGGTTTCCTGTTGCGCAGATCTAGCATTCGAGGACATGGGGTGCTGAAGGATGCGATGGATAAAAGAGCGGACTCCCTTTTGAAAAAAGCGCGGGATTCCACATTGGCCAGCCTCAAACCTGCTATGGCTTCCACGGTTGTCGCAAGGAACCTAGAATGCTGGGTTGAGAAGCTGAAGAGCCACGTAGAGGGTACGTCTCAGAAAGAACTTCTGGAGTATTTTCCATTGATGCTGAAGGCCGTGAAATACATGGCTGATGCATCAGCCGAGTCAGTAAAGATGTCAGCAAGGTCATCAGCGCTGGTGAACTCAGCAAGACGTGCTGTCTGGCTAAAAACTTGGTCTGGTGACACAGCTTCCAAGATAAAATGATGTGGTCTACCTTTTTCAGGTGATATTCTTTTTGGTCTGGACCTTGAAACGGTCTTGGACAGGACAGCTGATAAAAAAAAGGCTTTCCCTTCAAAAAAGAAACAACCGATCAAGAAGAATTTTCGTGCTGTTTAACAGCCCCACAAAAATAGGGATCAAGACCAGAAGAACCGCTGGGTCTCCCAAAGGGGTAAGGGAAGAGGAGGAGTTCTCTTCAGATCCCCCCCAGACTAGCCCCCTAAGAACAAATGACAATCTTACCTCAGTGGGGGGAAGATTGTCTGTCTTTCACCTACAGTGGGACAAAACAACAACAAGCCTGTACGTGAAAAACGTAATCTCCCAGGCATACAGTTTGGAGTTTTCAGAGACCCCCCCCAGCAGATTTTATATCACAGCTCTTCCAAAGGACCAAGAAAAAGCTTCTGAAACCTGCTGCAGGATCTGATTCAACAAGAAGTGATTATCAGGGTCCCAAAGCATCAGGAAGGCCGGGGTTTCTATTCCCACATCTTTTTGGTGAAAAAACCTTCAAGAAAGTATCGGTTGATTCGGAACTTAAAAATCCTGAACAGATCGATCCGTTACAAACATTTCCGCATGGATACAATCTATTCAATAACGAAATTACTGACTCCAGACTGTTTCATGGCATCCCTAGATCTAAGGGATGCCTATTTACACGTCCTGATAGCTCAGGCTACCCAACGCTTTCTCTGTCTGGCCCTCAACCTTGGGACTTCAGTTTGGTATCTCCAATTCAGAGCTCTTCCGCTCGGACTTTCATCCTCCCCCAGGATCTTTACAAAGATAATGGCGGAAGCCCTGGAGCCTCTGAAGCTAAGAGGGATTTCGGTCATTCCGTATCTGGACGACCTGTTGTTTTTTAGGACTCCAAAAAAGAGGAGTTGACAAATCTTTAGGTCTCTCAGGTTCACCTCAAGAATTTAGGGTGGCTCCTGAATCTAGAAAAATCAAATCTAGAACCATCGCAGGAGATTAAGTTCCTGGGCTATACAATAAACTCAAAAAGTCTTTCTGCCACAAGAGAAGATGGAGAAGATTCAAGCTGCGGTGATACAGATTCAAAACAATCTCTCAGTTTCAGTCCGATCAGCCATGGCAGTTTTAGGACTTCTCACGGCATTGATCACAGCCATACAGTGGGCCAGACTACATTCCAGACCTCTCCAGATAAATATTTTCCAAAAATGGTCGCACCAGGAGTCGTTAGAAAAACAGATCAGGCTCACCTCAAACGTAAAGCAGGCGCTCTGGTGGTGGAGGAATTCAACCAACCTGGCAAGAGGTCTCTCCTGGGTTTTTTCCATAAACAAGCATCTAACGGACATGAGATCTTGGAGTTTTGGGGGAACCCACCTGGACGGCCAAACCGCTCAGGGGGCCTGGTCCAAAGCAGAAGCTCGAAAGTCCTCATATTGGCGGGAACTGAAGGCCATTTTTCTCGGTCTCCTAGCCTTTCAACAAGCAGTAAGGGGACAACACGTACAGGTTCTCTCGGACAATACAACTGCAGTAGCTTATGTTTTGAAACGAGGATTAACCAGGAGCAGAGGACTCCTGGAGCTGGCCAGTCAGCTACTTACCTGGGCAGAGCAAAATGTGGCCTCATTGTCAGCAGTCCATATAAAGGGATCCCAGAATCTGCTAGCAGACCTACTAAGCAGAAGGAGAGTGGTGGAAGCAGAGTGGAGTCTGAACCACAAAGTCTTCTTGACTATCCCCCGACGCATGGGGGCAACCTCAAATAGATCTGTTCGCGAGCCAACAGAAATCGAAAGTACAGAAGGTTTTCTCACTCCACCGAGAAGACCGAGCTGTAGGCATAGATGCTTTCGCCCATCCGTGGCATTACCAGCTGTGTTACGCTTTTCCCCCCTTCCCCCTTTACTGTTGGTTCTAAGGAAATTCAGGGAGGAAAATACCAAACTGATCCTGGTCACTCCCTTCTGGCCAAAGATACTCTGGTTCACGGCATTACTAAACTTGGCCACAAAACCTCCATGGAAGCTCCCGTCCAGAAAGGACCTACGAACACAGGGGTCTGTGAACCACCCCAAAGCAGACCGGTTACATGTAACTGCTTGGTTTCTGAAGAAGACCTCCTAAAAGCCAAGGGACTGTCTGATAAATTAGTAAAGACCCTACTGTCCAGTAGGAAGGAGGTAACTCGGGCTATATACCTGAAGGTCTGGAAAAAGTTAAATTCCTGGTGCACTTCTAAAGGCCTCCAGGTCAACAATTTAGTGTCAGTCTTAAAATTTCTCCATAACAGAATGGCTGGCAGCCAGCACCCTAAAAACCCAGGTGGCGGCTCTCAGTTCTTTTCAAGAAGACTCTATACAGAGAGGTCTTAATTTCAAGACTTTTTAGGGCACTTGCACAGAATAGGCCGGTAGCCCTTAAAGTTTTTCCCAGTTGGGATTTGTCTGTTGTTTTACAGGGTCTAACAGGAGCTCCGTTCGAACCCTTACAGGAAGCATCCTTAAAAAACGTAGTTCTTAAAAAACATTTCTGGCAGCCATCACTTCGACAAGAAGAGTCAGCGAGCTTCAGGCCCTGGCAGTCACAGAAACCTTTCTAAAAGTTTTTTCAGACCGGGTAATCATTCAAACGGATCCAGCTTTTCTACCTAAGGTTTCTTCAACTTTTCACCATTCACAGGAAATAGTCCTCCTATCCACTTTTTGCTCAGCTCCTGCCAATCCACGAGAGGAAGCTTTCCACACACTGGAGGTGCCTGCTACACTTTCTAACAGTTACCAAGGAATTTAGAAAGTCAAATGCTCTCTTCATGATATTCTCAGGTTCACGTAAAGGGGAGAAAGCTTCCAAAAGCACTCTGAGCAGATGGCTTAGATGGGCAATCACGGAAGCCTACAAAGCTAAGGGAGAAATACCCCCCCCCCAGGTATTGCTGCTCATTCTACGAGATCAACGGCAGTTTACTAGGCCGAAAGGGGCGGTGCTACGCCTGAACAAATATGCAAGGCTGCCACTTGGTCCAACTTCTCGACATTTCTCCGAAATTATAGGTTGGACCTACTGTCCTCCGCAGATCAAGCCTTCGGCAGGAAGGTACTGGAGGCAGCGGTCCCACCCTAGGGTAAGTTTCTCGGTTATCCTCTCCAAGGTTGTCCTGAAAGGCGATTTGAGAAAGGCTTACTTAGACTTACCGGTGACGGTATTTCTAAGAGACTTTCAGGTCAACCGTTACTTCCCTCCCTTTTATCTTAGAAGTGGTTTAAGTATCTATCATACAGTTGGTGAGTCAGCAATTGAGCATTTTAGTGCCACATCCAGTATTTAAGGAGAAAAACACAATCCCCTTATGGTGGACTTTAAAGGCACAAAATCTTTTGGAGAGTATATTTCAAGTTTCACTGGTGCAAGAATCACTATATTTTACAGTCTGTACTATTATGCAATGATGGTGACAACATTGTAAACATGTTCAAATATGTTATGTGTTTTTTATATATGCTTTTAACATACTATATTCAATAAATAATTTAAAACTTGAAATATATATATATATTAAATATACTCTCCAAAAGATTTTGTGCCTTTAAAGTCCACCATAAGGGGATAAGTATCTATCATGGTTGTTTGGTGGTTTTCTGTGCTTTGTTTTCCAGTATGTCGGAGACCACACAATATCTGAAACCATGGTGGAAGTGGAGAAATGTAATGACTGCATGTGTTTCCTTTAAAATGGGCGGAGCTGCACTCTCTCCAATGTTGTCCTGAAAGGCTCTTAGAAATACCGTCACCGGTAAGTCTACCTAAGCCTTTCCTCCACACAACTGCCACTCCCTGGATATTTTCTCTTTTTCAGACCATTCTGTGTAAACCCAAGAGATGGTTGTGCGTGAAAATCCCAGTAGATCAGCAGTTTTTGAAATACTCAGACGAGCCCGTCTGTCACCATGCCACGTTCAAAGTCACTTATACCCTCTTCCTTCCCCATTCTGATGCTCAGTTTGAAACTTCAGCAAGTCATCTTCACCACGTCTAGATGCATAAATGTATTGAGTTGCTTTTATGTGATTGGCTGATTAGCAATTTGTGTTACCAAGCAATTGAACAGGTGTATCTAATAAAGTGGTCGGTGAGTGTATATTGGACTAACTAAACAGATTGTAATGCAAGCGTTTAAAGCGGTAGTAAATGCGCCTTGTATTTGGAGATCTGGTGAGTTCATTACCTAAGGGGAGTGGATCTCACGAGGTTTAAGGATTTAATCTCTCCTAATCAACCTTATGGGGATCTATTTTGTGTGAACTATCCCTGGAACACCAACATCCATAAGGAGCGACACACCTTGAACTGTTTATAAGCACCCGGTGTGTAAAACACTGGAGGAGCGCTGCTAATGCTGCTATGAACAAATGTGATTTAAAGTGATTGTAAAAGTAAAAACAAAAAATAACAAACATATCATACTTACCTCCACTGTGCAGCTCATTTTGCACAGAGTGGCCCCGAACCTGCTCTTCTGGGGTCCCTCGGCGACTCTCGTGGCTCCTCCCCGCATCTGATAAACCCCTCGGAGAAGCGTTTCCCCGAGGGGGTTACCTTGCGGGCGTGCTCCTGAGTCCAGCATTCGGCGTCCATAGAGGCCTAATGCAGGACTCGGCCCTCAGCGCTCGCGTCATTGGATTTGATTGACAGCAGCAGGAACCAATGGTTGCACTGCTATCAATCTATCCAATCAAGACCCGAGAACCCAGAGCAGAGACACTGCGCATCCCTGCTGGGCCAAGTTCGAGGGTTCAGGTAAGTAAAACGGGGGGGCTGGGGGCCTGGTCACTGACAGGTGTTTTTTCACCTTAATGCATGGGATGCATTAAGGTGAAAAAACACGAAGGTTTACAACCCCTTTAAGGCATAGGCCTTCCTCATCTACTGAGGAAGGCCTGTTATTGGCCGATACACGTCTAGAAGGGAGGAGCCGATAGTGTGACGTTTAGCCAGGCACTGTGAGTGTGTACACGGCGGCGCTACTTTGGAGGTTTTACATATGATTTTTAAAAGTTTTATCTTGTAAGTGCATCCTTTTTTGGGGGGCTTTTGAATAAATTTGTATACGGCAGGGGTGTCCAAACTTTTTTTAAAGAGGGCCAGATTTGATGAATAGAACATGCTTGAGGGCCGACCATTTTGCCTGACATTCTTAAACCATTAAAATTTGGTCTAAGTGTGTCCGTCCAAGCGCTAATACATGGCCCAACAAGAATTCTCTTGCCTTTGTGCTGTGTGTGGTGAATAGATGAGCTCGGACGTGTTATTTGGATGTACCATATTTAATTGGCCTAAAACACGCACCTTCACTTTAAAAAGGAAGTTTCAGGAAAAAAATCTTAAATTTTAAATAAAGAACTGTAAAGCAAAATAAGGGTCAGTGCCCATCAATGCAGCCTAAACAGTGCCTATCTGCAGCCCCCACTCCATTGCCATGAATGTAGCCGCCACAGTATTGCCATGAATGCAGCCCCCACATTGACATGAAAGCAGCCCCCACATTGACATGAATGCAGCCCCCACTCAATTGCCATGAATGCAGCCCCCACCGTATTGCCATGAATGCAGCCCCCACCGTATTGACATGAATGCAGCCCCCACAGTATTGCCATGAATGCAGCCCCCACAGTATTGACATGAATGCAGCCCCCACAGTATTGCCATGAATGCAGCCCCACCGTATTGACATGAATGCAGCCCCCACAGTATTGCCATGAATGCAGCCCCCACAGTATTGATATGAATGCAGCCCCCACCATATTGACATGAATGCAGCCCCCACCATATTGACATGAATGCAGCCCCCACCGTATTGACATGAATGCAGCCCCCACCTTATTGACATGAATGCAGCCCCCACCGTATTGACATGAATGCAGCCCCACCGTATTGACATGAATGCAGCCCCCACCTTATTGACATGAATGCAGCCCCCACCGTATTGACATGAATGCAGCCCCCACATTGACATGAATGCAGCCCCCACATTGACATGAATGCAGCCCCCACATTGACATGAATGCAGCCCCCACCACATTGGCATGAATGCAGCCCCCACCACATTGACATGAATGCAGACTCACCATTGGCATCAGTGCAGCCTGATTCATGTCCATCTGCAGCCTTGGAGGAGATAGGGAGGGGGCGGGATGAGCGCCAACAGATATGCAGGAGAAACTCCTGTTTTTATCGGCAGCCTCTTTAATTGAAAGTCCCGCCTCCTATGATGGACAAAACAATTGTCCAATGGCAGCGCAGGAGACGGGACTTCCTTTTTCACAGGACACCATGTAAACAGGAAATTCTCCTGTATCCTGTACGGCGCTCGTCCCTCCCCCTCCAAGGCAGCATATCTATCTTTTGTGGCCCCCTGGCGCTCGGGGATTTGTTGGGGGCCACAAAAGATATATATGTCAAAATTAACAGGCGGGCCGCTCGAAAACCAGCCCGCGAACTGTGATTGGCCCGTGGGCCGGACTTTGGACATGCCTGGTATACGGAGAACACCATGGTCTCTATATTTATTATTTACATGTCCTGAACTCATGGAATCTTGAGCGGAGTTGGGCGGTGATTCGTTTCCTTGGATGCGGGTGTGCTGAGTTGCCATTAGAAAGGAATTATCTGGATTACCCACCATTGTTTGGGAAGAGGAGGAGATCATGAAGGATTCATTTATATATGAGTTTTAACTCATCTGGGAGGCGAGCGCACATTTTTACCGGTGGTGGTGGTGTGCACTCCTTTTGAGGACGAATATTCACTGTGGTGGAAGTGTGTGGAAATACTGATCAGAAGAAGAGTTTTTGTTTTTAACTTTTGTGGACTATTTATCACAGATGTGCAGGATTTATTAAGATTAGATATTTTGTAATTTTATTTAAGTTCATTTTATATATAGCGCTACATTAATTCATCTAACAATTTTGTAACCAGTGTGGTGTATCACTTGTTTAGCAGCTGTGCACGTTTATAATCAGGGTGTTATTTATAGCATTTAATAAACAGTAATATCTTTTCACTGTTTATTTACACTTTTTTTGGCACTGATTGTTTCATTTCACAATTCATAGGATGTGAAATGATTGTTATTGTCTATAGCAGCAGCTAACGGTGCAATGAACACAAAGATCCGCCTGTCCGTTTTTCAGGTGGATCTGAGTGGGCCACCCATGGAGGTTGATTTACTAAAGGCAAATAGACTGTGCACTTTGCAAAGTGCAGTTGCACCCTGCAAGTGCAGTTGCTCTAGAGCTTGGTAAATGGGGTAAAGGTTTCGTTGGAAAGAATACCCAATCACGTGGAAGGAAAATTTAAAAAGCTGCATTTTTTGCTTGCACATGATTGGATGATGGAAGTCAGCAGGGACCCCCCTCATTTACTAATCTCTGGAGCAACTGCACTTGCAGAGTGCAATTGCACTTTGCAAAATGCACAGTTTATTTTCCTTCAGTAAATGAACCCAATTGACTTGTATGGGCAGGCAGATATCAGCGGAGATGTGTTCGCTGACACCCGCCTGCCATCCGATTCCGACAAGATCCGCTCAAAGCAGACGGATCGGATCATATGAAAACAGACAGGCTGTCCATTTTCCTCTGATCTCACCATAGAAAAGAGCGGAGCTCTGACAGGTCCATCGCTGCACAGTGAGTGGAGACGGACCTCTCATCCACCGGTTTAGCTGGGATCGACGGAGCGATCCCCTGCTGAGCTGGCAGAGGCCGCTGAGCAGATCCGACCCGTTTCAAAGGGGCCTTATTATTATCTGTTTATTTAGAATTTTACATGAGCGCTGGGATTATTGATACTTATTCACTGATATTGGGGGTTATTTACAAAAAGGCAAATCCACTTTGCACTACAAGTGCAAACTACAAGTGCAAAGTGCACTTGAAATTGCACTGAAAGTGCACTTGGAAGTGCAGTCGCTGTAGATCCGAGGGGGACATGCAAGGTGAATAAAAAACATCATTTTAGCTTGCACATGATTGGATGATAAAATCAGCAGAGCTTCCCCTCATTTCAGATCTACCCCTTAGATTTTACAGCGACTGCACTTCCAGGTGCACTTTCAGTGCAATTTCAAGTGCACTTTGCACTTGTAGTGCAAAATGGATTTGCCTTTCGTAAATAACCCCCATTGTGTTTAGCAGTATGTCTTGCCTTTGTTTGCATGTGACCATAGCACACAATGTTGCTGCGTCCAGGGGCGGCGTTTGGCGTTTATTTTCGGACGGCGTGCTTTGAGGGCTCGCAATCAAATCTATTTAGTTAGCCATTAAATGGTATCACCCTAAATCCAAACTTCTACTTCTTTCAATAGCTAACACAGTACAACACTCTGCTACTGTCACATGCTTCTTCGATCCTTCACCCCTCCCACCTGTGAGCTGGGCCAATTGGGTGTGTGGATGACATCGGTGGGGGTTGGGGAGATCTGTCACAAGACTGGTATTTCCCTAAACTAAGCTCAGAAGCTCATGAATTCTTTAGCGCAAGGAACATCGTTCGATAACTCTTAAAAACTTTTTTTTTTTTTCTGAAGCAAAACATTTTTTTTTAAACTTTTTTTTTTTACTTTAAGTTTAACTTTAAGTCCAAACTTTCCCCAGTATGGAGAAGCTGGGTGTGCTTTTATTCGGATTATCGATTTTATGGGTGAGTCACGCACATTGTGTAATACTGGAATGAGTAATTCTGTGTACAGTAGGGTCGGATCTCAAAGTTGACGCCGCAGAACAATAATCCTTGTTTTCCAAAAAGTGACAGTTATTTTCAGCCGAGTCCAATGGGATTTGAAGGTCCTAGTCACGTGACCCAATGAAGATCCTGGTGATATAGGTTTGTGAATAGAGTCTGGTGTCTGGACCGGTTCCATAGCCAGGGGCATGGGCAAAGGTGCGCATGCTGGGGCGGCCGGGTGCCCATGTTTGCGCACTTAGATGGGGGGTAAAGTGACTTCTAAAAACTGTGGGGAAGATTTACTAAAACTGGAGCACTCAGAATTGGGTGCAGCTGTGAATGGTAGCCAATCTGCTTCTAACTTATACTTGTTCAATTAAGCTTTGACAATAAAACCTGGAAGCTGATTGGTTGCTCTGCAGAGCTGCACCGACTTTAGGTGCACCCCCCCCCCCCCCCCCGCCCGCACCTAAAGTCGAGGAATTGTGGTTTTTGCTACTCACCCGCAAAGAGAATGTTTTGGAAAAAAAATCTGCAGTCACGTGATGCCCCAGAATGTTTTCTGATTGCAGAATTGAAGCTCGCCATACTCTGTATAATCTCCAAGCCTAAACAATCCATTCAATAAGTATCCAATCCTGTGGACCCTTGTGCTACTTAGTTAATGGTAGATCTAAAGGAGATTGTACAATCAGATTGTATAGTGTATGGTCAGCCTTAGAGGGAAGCAAATCACAGGTTTGGTCTTTTCTGATTTGGAATGCTCCTGTATCTCGATTCCTCATACCTGTCATCTCACTGTCACTTGGCTTCTACAGAACTTTGTACAGGGTGTGGATTCACCTATATGGAGTGCCCAGAAAAAAATGCATCTGGGGTACTAAGTTTGCCTGGCGATGAATGGAAGAATGTCAGTTGATTGGAAGGATAGAGGATGCAAAAAGACAATAAGAATACCCTTTGGATTGCTGGTACTTGTAGTTCCACAGCTGATCTGATTGCACTGATGTTTTCAAAAGTCTTGCTATGTTTGCACTGGCTGTACTAGAACAAATGACTGTGTGATGTAATCGCCATTGTGATATGAACAGAAAGTGGTAACAATGTGTCTTTTTGGAATCTTATTTTTTTTTAATGACTGTTACAATGTTGCCTTTGTGGTTTCCTCTTTTGGCTAACAGGTTTAATAAAATATAAATGAAATATGATAATATGTATTATTTAGCTATCTTGTGTCAATTGCACAAGGGGGGGGGGAGAGAGGGGGAAAGAGAGAGAGGGGGAGAGAGAGAGGGAGAGAGATAGAGAGGGGGGAGAGAGAGGTAGAGAGAGGGGGAGAGAGATAGAGAGGGGAGAGAGAGAGGTAGAGAGAGGGGGAGAGAGATAGAGAGGGGGGAGAGAGAGGGAGAGAGAGGGGG
>JBBGZY010002625.1:0-89203 GCA_037952925.1 Lithobates clamitans
CCTGGACCATAGCAGCAGAACTGCTTTCCACCTGGCTGTTAGGAGGTGAAACCACAGACATTTTGGGCTCATTTTCCATTTCTCCAAAGTCTCTCTCATATATTATATCTTCCGGATGTAATCCAACAGCATACACAGTGGCAACTTTTAACAAAAGTAATAAATTCAAGAATAAACCATTCCTGTCCTGTTCTTTGTTCTGTACAGCCTGCCATTCAGTGCTCCACCTAGTGGTACGCCGCAGTACCAGACCGTCAGACTGTGGAGGAGACACACTAGTATAGATTGGCTGTACATCAAACACCAAAGTTCAAGCATCTCTTCTAATGCTTTGGTTACAGACCAGACCCTTGATCCCAGACCCAAGTCCTTCCTGGTGACTGTTATTAAACAGGGAATTCAGGCAGACTCATTCCCAAATACTTGAGAAGTTGCGACTTTCAAACAAACATCCTCCCAGCTGGAGGTAACCACAGCCTGGTGCTCACCCAGAGCGCTGCCAGGTGCTGGACTCATACGCAAATTTTCAGGCTCAGCATCAATGAACTGCTCCAGAACGTTACCAGTGACAACGTCACTTCGACACTCCATGTCAACCTCAGTTTTGTGGGTCACGGACAATGTCTCTGCTGTGCGCTCGCCCTTATTTGGTCTGCTCACGTGGGTTAACGCCTGCAGCAGCCACCGCGCCCTCCGGTACAAGCTGTTCTGCAGTCCCTCCTGCTGGCACAGCAGAAACCGTGTCCACCTTATTTTTGTGCATAAAAGCCTTATCTATCATTAGATTTTTACCACAACTATCCCAATCTATAGTATGTGCGCTCCCTTCAGTGGTACTCCTCAGCACCGATCCATCTGCCCAAGGAGACACATAAGAACAGACTGGCTTAGTTGCAGACTCATTACACCAGTCATTGTAAATCATGTCAGGTTCTGGTAATACGTGTTTTAACACAGAAGGTTGCAATACACCATATTCACCACCTTGCTCGGATGGCGCTTCTCAAACTTCAGCGACACTTTCTACAGGTTGCATTAACCCACTATTCACCTGCACATTTTAAGTATTAGCAGCTTGTACTAAGACATTACCATTATAAGGTGCAGTTCCACTCTGCCCCAACAGAGTGACATCACCGTTGTCCAGGGCAACCTCCGGCTCCAATACATAAAGTTGTGAGATGAGATGTCTAGGGACAACTGTGCTGTCTTACCACCAGTTGCTATGGGCAACGGCCCATCTTTAACCACAACTTTTGCTTTGCAGGAACCTGGGGTTTTCCCAACAGCAAAATTTTCATTAACCACTTGCCGACCGCCTACCGCATATATACTGCGGCAGAGCGGCACGGGCAGGCAAAATCACGTACCCGTACGTGATCTGCCTCCCGCGGGCGGGGGGTCCGATCGGACCCCCCCCCGGTGCCATCGGCGGTCGGCATCTGACTGGGAGCGTCGGGAGGCGAGGGGGAGACCATCCGATCGTGGCCCCCCCCTCGCGATCGCTCCCAGCCAATGGGAATCCTCCTCTGCCTGTGTGTCGTTTCACACAGGCAGAGGATGTGATGTCATCTCTCCTCGGTCTGGCAGTTTCCGTTCCAGCGCCGAGGAGAGATGACAAGTGAGTGCACAACACACACACACACACACAGTAGAACATGCCAGGCATACTTTACACCCCCGATCCCCCCCCGATCGCCCCCCGATCCCCCCCCAATCACCCCCCCCCCCCCTGTCACAAACTGACATTAGCAGTATTTTTTTTTTTTTTTTTTTTTTTCTGATTACTGCATAGTGTCAGTTTGTGACAGTTAGTGTTAGGGCAGATAGTATTACCCCCCTTTAGGTCTAGGATACCCCCCTAACCCCCCCTAATAAAGTTTTAACCCCTTGATCACCCCCTGTCACCAGTGTCGCTAAGCGATCATTTTTCTGATCGCTGTATTAGTGTCGCTGGTAACGCTAGTTAGGAACGTAAATATTTAGGTTCGCCGTCAGCGTTTTATAGCGACAGGGACCCCCATATACTACCTAATAAATGTTTTAACCCCTTGATTGCCCCCTAGTTAACCCTTTCACCACTGATCACCGTATAACCGTTACGGGTGACGCTGGTTAGTTCGTTTATTTTTTATAGTGTCAGGGCACCCGCCGTTTATTACCGAATAAAGGTTTAGCCCCCCGATCGCCCGGCGGTGATATGCGTCGCCCCAGGCAGCGTCAGATTAGCGCCAGTACCGCGAACACCCACGCACGCAGCATATGCCTCCCTTAGTGGTATAGTATCTGATCGGATCAATATCTGATCCGATCAGATCTATACTAGCGTCCCCAGCAGTTTAGGGTTCCCGAAAACGCAGTGTTAGCGGGATCAGCCCAGATACCCGCTAGCACCTGCGTTTTGCCCCTCCGCCCAGCCCAGCCCAGCCCACCCAAGTGCAGTATCGATCGATCACTGTCACTTACAAAACACTAAACGCATAACTGCAGCGTTCGCAGAGTCAGGCCTGATCCCTGCGATCGCTAACAGTTTTTTTGGTAGCGTTTTGGTGAACTGGCAAGCACCAGCCCCAGGCAGCGTCAGGTTAGCGCCAGTACCGCTAACACCCACGCACGCACCGTATACCTCCCTTAGTGGTATAGTATCTGATCGGATCAATATCTGATCCGATCAAATCTATACTAGCGTCCCCAGCAGTTTAGGGTTCCCAAAAACGCAGTGTTAGCGGGATCAGCCCAGATACCCGCTAGCACCTGCGTTTTGCCCCTCCGCCCGGCCCAGCCCAGCCCACCCAAGTGCAGTATCGATCGATCACTGTCACTTACAAGGCACTAAACGCATAACTGCAGCGTTCGCAGAGTCAGGCCTGATCCCTGCGATCGCTAACAGTTTTTTTGGTAGCGTTTTGGTGAACTGGCAAGCACCAGCCCCAGGCAGCGTCAGATTAGCGCCAGTACCGCTAACACCCACGCACGCAGCATACGCCTCCCTTAGTGGTATAGTATCTGATCGGATCAATATCTGATCTGATCAGATCTATACTAGCGTCCCCAGCAGTTTAGGGTTCCCAAAAACGCAGTGTTAGCGGGATCAGCCCAGATACCTGCTAGCACCTGCGTTTTGCCCCTCCGCCCGGCCCGGCCCAGCCCACCCAAGTGCAGTATCGATCGATCACTGTCACTTACAAAACACTAAACGCATAACTGCAGCGTTCGCAGAGTCAGGCCGGATCCCTGTGATCGCTAACAGTTTTTTTTGTAGCGTTTTGGTGAACTGGCAAGCGCCAGCGGCCTAGTACACCCCGGTCGTAGTCAAACCAGCACTGCAGTAACACTTGGTGACGTGGCGAGTCCCATAAGTGCAGTTCAAGCTGGTGAGGTGGCAAGCACAAGTAGTGTCCCGCTGCCACCAAAAAGACAAACACAGGCCCGTCGTGCCCATAATGCCCTTCCTGCTGCATTCGCCAATCCTAATTGGGAACCCACCGCTTCTGCAGCGCCCGTACTTCCCCCATTCACATCCCCAACCAAATGCAGTCGGCTGCATGAGAGGCATTTTTATGTCCTCCCGAGTACCCCTACCCAACGAACCCCCCCAAAAAAGATGTCGTGTCTGCAGAAAGCGCGGATATAGGCGTGACACCCGCTATTATTGTCCCTCCTGTCCTGATAATCCTGGTCTTTGCATTGGTGAATGTTTTGAACGCTACCATGCACTAGTTGAGTATTAGCGTAGGGTACAGCATTGCACAGACTAGGCGCACTTTCACAGGGTCTCCCGAGATGCCATCGCATTTTGAGAGACCCGAACCTGGAACCGGTTACAGTTATAAAAGTTAGTTACAAAAAAAAGTGTAAAAAAAAAAAAAACACAAACAAAAATATAAAATAAAAATAGTTGTCGTTTTATTGTTCTCTCTCTCTCTATTCTCTCTCTATTGTTCTGCTCTTTTTTACTGTATTCTATTCTGCAATGTTTTATTGTTGTTATGTTTTATCACGTTTGCTTTTCAGGTATGTAATTATTTATACTTTACCATTTACTGTGCTTTATTGTTAACCATTTTTTTGTCTTCAGGTATGCCATTCACGACTTTGAGTGGTTATACCAGAATGATGCCTGCAGGTTTAGGTATCATCTTGGTATCATTCTTTTCAGCCAGCAGTCGGCTTTCATGTAAAAGCAATCCTAGTGGCTAATTAGCCTCTAGACTGCTTTTACAAGCAGTGGGAGGGAATGCCCCCCCCCCCCCCAACATCTTCCGTGTTTTTCTCTGGCTCTCCTGTCTCAACAGGGAACCTGAAAATGCAGCCGGTGATTCAGCCAGCTGACCATAGAGCTGATCAGAGACCAGAGTGGCTCCAAACATCTCTATGACCTAAGAAACCGGAAGCTACGAGCATTTTATGACGTAGATTTCGCCGGATGTAAACAGCGCCATTGGGAAATTGGGAAAGCATTTTATCACACCGATCTTGGTGTGATCAGATGCTTTGAGGGCAGAGGAGAAATCTAGGGTCTAATAGACCCCAATTTTTGCAAAAAAGAGTACCTGTCACTACCTATTGCTATCATAGGGGATATTTACATTCCCTGAGATAACAATAAAAATGATTTAAAAAAAAAAAAAAATGAAAGGAACAGTTTAAAAATAAGATAAAAAAATAATAATAATAAAGAGAAAAAAAAAAAAAAAAAAAAAAAGCACCCCTGTCCCCCCTGCTCTCGCGCTAAGGTGAACGCAAGCGTTGGTCTGGCGTCAAATGTAAACAGCAATTGCACCATGCATGTGAGGTATCGCCGCGAAGGTCAGATCGAGGGCAGTAAGTTTAGCAGTAGACCTCCTCTGTAAATCTAAAGTGGTAACCTGTAAAGGCTTTTAAAGGCTTTTAAAAATGTATTTAGTTTGTCGCCACTGCACGTTTGTGCGCAATTTTAAAGCATGTCATGTTTGGTATCCATGTACTCGGCCTAAGATCATCTTTTTTATTTCATCAAACATTTGGGCAATATAGTGTGTTTTAGTGCATTAAAATGTAAAAAAGTGTGTTTTTTCCCCAAAAAATGCGTTTGAAAAATCGCTGCGCAAATACTGTGTGAAAAAAAAAAATGAAACACCCACCATTTTAATCTGTAGGGCATTTGCTTTAAAAAAAATATATAATGTTTGGGGGTTCAAAGTAATTTTCTTGCAAAAAAAAATTATTTTTTTATGTAAACAATAAGTGTCAGAAAGGGCTATGTCTTCAAGTGCTTAGAAGAGTGGGTGATGTGTGACATAAGCTTCTAGATGTTGTGCATAAAATGCCAGGACAGTTCAAAACCCCCCCAAATGACCCCATTTTGGAAAGTAGACACCCCAAGCTATTTGCTGAGAGTCATGTTGAGTCCATGGAATAATTTATATTGTGACACAAGTTGCGGGAAAGAGACAATTTTTTATTTTTTTTATTTTTTTTTGCGCAAAGTTGTCACTAAATGATATATTGCTCAAACATGCCATGGGAATATGTGAAATTACACCCCAAAATAAATTCTGTTGCTTCTCCTGAGTACGGGGATACCACATGTGTGGGACTTTTTGGGAGCCTAGCCGCGTACGGGACCCCGAAAACCAAGCACCGCCTTCAGGCTTTCTAAGGCCGTAAATTTTTGATTTCACTCTTCACTGCCTATCACAGTTTCGGAGGCCATGGAATGCCCAGGTGGCACAAAACGCCCCCAAATGACCCCATTTTGGAAAGTAGACACCCCAAGCTATTTGATGAGAGGTATAGTGAGTATTTTGCAGACCTCACTTTTTGTCACAAAGTTTTGAAAATTGAAAAAAGAAAAAAAAACATTTTTTTTCTCGTCTTTCTTTATTTTCAAAAACAAATGAGAGCTGCAAAATACTCACCATGCCTCTCAGCAAATAGCTTGGGGTGTCTACTTTCCAAAATGGGGTCATTTGGGGGGGGTTTGTGCCACCTGGGCATTCCATGGCCTCCGAAACTGTGATAGGCAGTGAGGAGTAAAATCAAAAATGTACGCCCTTAGAAATCCTGAAGGCGGTGCTTGGTTTTCGGGGTCCCGTACGCGGCTAGGCTCCTAAAAAGTCCCACACATGTGGTATCCCCGTACTCAGGAGAAGCAGCTAAATGTATTTTGGGGTGCAATTCCACATATGCCCATGGCCTGTGTGAGCAATATATCATTTAGTGACAACTTTGTGCAAAAAAAAAAAAAAAATAAAAAAATTTGTCACTTTCCCGCAACTTGTGTCAAAATATAAAACATTCCATGGACTCAACATGCCTCAAAGCAAATAGCTTGGGGTGTCTACTTTCCAAAATGGGGTCATTTGGGGGGGTTTTATGTCATCTGGGCATTTTATGGCCTTCAAAACTGTGATAGGTAGTGAGGAGTAAAATCAAAAATGTACGCCCTTAGAAATCCTAAAGGCGTTGCTTGGTTTTCGGGGCCCCGTACGCGGCTAGGCTCCCAAAAAGTCCCACACATGTGGTATCCCCGTACTCAGGAGAAGCAGCTAAATGTATTTTGGGGTGCAATTCCACATATGCCCATGGCCTGTGTGAGCAATATATCATTTAGTGACAACTTTTTGTAATTTTTTTTTTTTTTTTGTCATTATTCAATCACTTGGGACAAAAAAAATGAATATTCAATGGGCTCAACATGCCTCTCAGCAAATTCCTTGGGGTGTCTACTTTCCAAAATGGGGTCATTTGTGGGGGTTTTGTACTGCCCTGCCATTTTAGCACCTCAAGAAACGACATAGGCAGTCATAAATTAAAGGCTGTGTAAATTCCAGAAAATGTACCCTAGTTTGTAGACGCTATAACTTTTGCGCAAACCAATAAATATACACTTATTGACATTTTTTTTACCAAAGACATGTGGCCGAATACATTTTGGCCTAAATGTATGACTAAAATTGAGTTTATTGGATTTTTTTTAGAACAAAAAGTAGAAAATATAATTTTTTTTCAAAATTTTCAGTCTTTTTCCGTGTATAGCGCAAAAAATAAAAACGGCAGAGGTGATCAAATACCATCAAAAGAAAGCTCTATTTGTGGGAAGAAAAGGACGCAAATTTCGTTTGGGTACAGCATTGCATGACCGCGCAATTAGCAGTTAAAGCGACGCAGTGCCGAATTGTAAAAAGTGCTCTGGTCAGGAAGGGGGTAAAACCTTCCGGGGCTGAAGTGGTTAACATTAACAGCATTTTTAGCTCTTGCAAGCTGTCCTAAGCCCACTGCCAACCTGAGACCGGCAGACATTAGACACATTACTATTCCCCTCTTGAGAAGCACACACAGGTGCAGGTTTGACTTTAACCCCTGCCTCCCCACTGTACAGGGAAAAGTCACCCTCAAGAACACATTCAGTGGCCCCACTAACTGGGGTCACTCTCACCTCATGGACAGTCTCATAATCAGTCCTTTTCCACATAAACTCAGCGTTTCCAGTCATCATTCCATAAAAGACAGTCTTACCCACCGCAGTAGTAGGGGTCAGCATCTTCATTTGAGTACGGCATCTCACGAACCAGTCCTCTGCTGCACTTCTACTGGCCAACTCCCCCGGATGGCCACGGGATGAAACTACAGGAAGCTTCTCCTTGTTGCTAGGGGTGACTGCAAACATATTTGCACAGGAATTTGGGCCCATAGATAAAGACTTTTGCCCAAAAACATTACACTCAGCTGTTTTCCATAACCTAGGGCAAGAAAACATGCCATGCCCCAGCTGGCCACATTCCGGGCAAGGTACTGGATGATTTTTTTCCAGAGCGCTTCTCTCTTGGCGATTCTCAGCTAGCTGGAACGCACAGGCCTCTTTGTGGGGACGCTGAGCCAAATCTCCACTGCAGCTCCTCCTTTTCCGTCACCACTTTCACTCTCGTCGTCATGGGAGACCGCACTCTCCCAGCAGAACTTTGCTGGCTCTCTCCAACATGCTGTATCGGCTCCTCCTGAAGCCACTTGCCACGATCCCTGTTAGACATACCCCATGGTACACAGACAGCCCGACTGGCTTCCTCTGTGTTGCTATGGGCAACCACTCTCGGTCTCAGCCATTGGTCAGTCTCTCTTCTGGCACATAACACAGACTTCCCTCTGCTGGACCCTGTCTCAAGCTGTGTCACTTTCACAACAGCTGCTGGTTTAACTGCAGCAGCGTTGCCAGGGGCAACAACACCCCCCTTCCAGTTATGGACATCCAGCCGCTCTCCCCTTGCACTGAGGGTTGGCTTGCTTTCCTCTGTAGCTTGGTTAAGCACTGCCAGGTGCCGCTTGCCAGTCCACAGCCGATTCAAACACTGGTGGACTCTCCACATTCCCAGTCACTCCACTGCACAGAGCGACAACAGGAGCACTGTCTCTTTAAGGGGCCTCTCCCTCCCAGGTACACCACCTGCTGCACACACTGCAGAGCACAGTCAATTTCTGGCAATAGCTCACTGGTATATGCGAGGATCTTCAGTTATGCCCGCATCCTCCACCACTTGTAATATTGGGGCTTGTTTAGCTTAGTGTAGAGCCTACCAGTGAGCTGAGTCCACACCAGATATGCCGTCTAAGGGCTTGTTGACCCACGTTTATTAAAGAAAAAGAAAACAAGTCTGATAACAGAAGAGTTGCCCACACAGGGGTTTCAGCCTCCCAGAGCAACAGTGTAAGATAAACAGAAAATACCAAGCCACCTGGCTCTCTTTAGCAGCACTGCTGCTCAGACTTATGCTTCAGCCCTCTCAGCACTATAACAGAGGTCCTGTACCTCAGCAATCTTTTCCAGCTTCCATGCTGTTCCAGCCCACAGACTTGGACCCTCTGCCTGGACTCCTCAGGAGTGTGGAGCCCAGAACCATGGTCAGGTGTCTACAAATAGTGCCGGAACACACCTGACCAGTCAGTATGCTGGTGGATCTCAAAACCTGGACCCAGGACTAGGATTTCATCCCACCCGGATCGCTACAAAATCCCCAAGCTCCAGATCCCAAAGCGGATTTTAGTAAATAGTGAGGAACCTGAAAGGCCAGTTTCCTGCCAAATAAGCAAACCCCCCTGGAGCCCCTCAGCCTGCCCGATTGAGAACCCTGCGTCCTTCTGCTGGTGGGGTATCACACTACCACACTTGTTATCAGCGCTTAATTTCAGGGTGCATCAGAATGTATGGAATGGGCGGCTTGTACATCTGAAAGGCACCATCAATGCTAAAAGATACAGTATATCCAGGTTTTAGAGCAGAATATGCTCCAATCCAGGTGATGTCTTTTTCAGGGAAGGCCAAACAAAATTTATGTCCTTTTTTTCTCACAAATAGAGCTTTCTTTTGGTGGAATTTGATCACCTCTGCAGCTTTTATTTTTTGCGCTATAAACAAAGCGACAATTTTGAAAACATATTTGCTATAATAAATATCCAAAAAAAAAAAGTAAATGTAAAAAAACTAATTTCTTCCTCAGTTTAGGCCAATATGTACTCTGCTACATATTTTTGCTAAAAAAAAAAAAAAAAAAAAAATTATATATGGGATAGATTTACAGCTTTTTATTATTATTTTTTTTTACTAGTAATGGCGGTGATTTGCGTTTTTTAGTGGGACCTTGACATTGCGGTGGACAGAATGGACACTTTTTTGGGACCACTGAAATTTATACAGCGATCAGAGCTAAAAAGAGCCACTGATTACTGTATAAATGTCACTGGCAGGGAAGGGGTGTTCCCTAGGAAGGAGGAGCGAGATCGCTGTTCCTAATCACTAGGATCAGACGCTCTCTCTCTCTCCTCCCCTGACAGAACGGGGATCTGTTTGTTTACACTGACAGATCCTCGTTCTGCCTGTCTCTGGAGCGATCGCGGGTGGCTGGCAGACATCGAGTCCCCCTGGACCCGCTGGTTTGCTCCCCCGCCCGTGAATAGGCGCTCGCGCGCGCCCGACTTAATACATGGTGGCAATTCGCGCAGGGGAGCCAACCTGCCGCAGTACAACTGCGGCGGGCGGTTCATAACTAGTTAAGTACCATAGTTTGTCGCCATTCCACGAATGTGTGCAATTTTAAAAGCGTGACATGTTAGGTGTCTATTTACTTGGAGTAACATCATCTTTTGTATTTTCCCCAAAAATTGTGGTAAATATTGTGGTTTTTTTTTTTTTTATTCTTTAAAGTGCAAAACCGCTGTGCAAATACCGTGTTACATTAAAAAAAAGTAATTTTCTAGCAAGAAAATAAACAAAAAGTGCCAGAAAAAGCCTGGTCTTCAAGCAGGTAAAGTTTTTTTGGACTCTCTGACTGTTTGTTTCGGCGCTCTCACTGGACTTTGTAATTAAAAAAAATTGATAGCCATTTTGGATGACACTTATGCTAAGGCTTGGCTCACACCTACAGGTGTAACGTTCCCATGTGTCATGTATAGGACAGCCCATTCGTTTCAATGGCCTGTCCTACACACGAGATGAAAAAAAGGTGAACGTAATTTAAAACACGGCGCACAGAGCGCACTAAATGCTGTTCGGTTAAACTTTACGTCATCTTTAATGCTCTCTATTACTAACTGGCTGTAAAGCATGTAATGTTTATCTTTACTGTCTTAATGATGAATCAATTCTAATAAAAGTTTGGTTGCCCGCGCTCCCTTCGCTTACATTAATGTAGACATAACATTATCAGGACTCTATGTTCCTGACGTCACCCATGGGAGTAATGAGAGAAAAGTGGCGAGGAATAACAAAAGTGCATTAATACGGACTGGGAAATGCCGGGGAGGTTAATAACGGCACCGCCAATCTATTTCCCCCCCACCACCACCACGGCACAATGACATCCGTCCTGTAAGTACTCGCCTGGGTTTGGCTGCTGAAGCATCAGAGAAGTGCATTTAAATGCATTATAAAGATTGCTCTGCCCTACAGTTCTGACAAGAGGCGGCCGCGGTCGCCGGGTATATTTTAACCGCCAGATTGAAAAGAACATTGCCCGGGAATTAACTACAAGTGGAAAATTGAAGACTCTGAATTTGGAAACGCCTGACAGGGCGCACTCTAGTCCCCCAGGAAACGGCTGACGAATAAAGTACGACCCCGACAGGGCACAGCAAGAGCGAACTGTTTTTTTTGTAAAGTGTGTCCGTTTGCAAACTGCTCTCATTTTGAATGGTTCAGGATGGCGGGATTGTCAGTTCATGGTGTGCCTAAGGGGTTGTAAACAGGCTGCAAAAAGCAAGGAACTCGTTGTGGTTCACTCCAACATATGTGCATCTGAGGTGCCTTAGTGTTTGTGGGGTGGGGGGGGCCCATTAAATGGCCACAAAGCTCTAATGGGCCTGCAGAAGACAAATCTCCTGCACTGAAGAGAAGTGCACTGGCAATAGTGAATCCAGAGTCCTCGGCTAATCCAATATTCATATAGGCTGTGCTGCCCCCTACAGGCTGGGGAAAACCCAGACGGAGTACTGCAAAAACAGAACCAAAAATGAACCTAGCGCATTACCTTCGTGATAGCTTTATTTATTTTAACCCCTAGGCGCTGACTGCACGGAAATACCTCTCGGCGGCCGGGCCTTGGCGCCGAAGGGCCACACATTTGCGCGCATATGGGCCGATAGAGCTGGGCCGAGAACGCTCCCGACACAGTGACCGGCAACCCACAAAAAGCTACCAATCGCTTCTTACGATTGGGAGTTTTCCAATCATGTGACCACCGTACCTGGTGCTGGAAGCCAATGGAGAGAGGGCTTCCTTCCCTAAGTTCCAGACTCACCTCAAAGTGATAACAGGAGGAGTCAGGCTCAAAGTAGCACAGGTCGCCTGTGATGTTGTTTGTAGAGGAACTCAGAAGGATTTCTGATGTGCCAAGTAGTGGCTGCAGACAGGTGGCGCCTGTGAGACGTGGCAGGGTTGTAGTAGCACCGAGACAATGGGAAGTCAGTTCAAGCCAGAGTTTGGAGCCAGGAGGATAACAGAGCAGGCAAGGTCAGAGGGGAAGCCCAGATCAGATACAGGAGAAAAGAAGAAAATATCCATGGACAAGCCGAGGTCAGGCCAGGAGACAGCCAGGAGAATAGTTAAGGACAAGCCAGTTCGGTAGCAGAGAACTTTCAGGAACAAGGATCCCAGGAACACGGTACAAGCTGAAGATCAATCAGCAACTCCAACCACCGCCAAACTTCCTTATAAAGGCCCATGTGAAGGGCTGGTAGAGATGCTGGGTCCTAGAGCCCTTCTCCTGCTGTTGGTGTCCTGACAGATGCTGGGTCCTTGAGTCTTTCTTCTGCCACTGGTGCCCTGATAGTGACAGCCAATCACGGCGGTCACATGGTCCCAAGCCCCGTCCTGCCTCCTGGAATGCGAAATCCCTTCAAGGGACCTGGTGCCAGGTTGACAAATAACAGATGTGTACTCACAAATAACATCAGCAGTAAGACACATCAGAGACCACAAAATGCTAGAAGCAGCCTGGTCCCTAGGCAAGTGGGGCTCTGAGGAAGAGGGGATCTCCCCTCTAAACGCATCAGGCTCTTGGAGGGTGTCACGTAGCTTGTGGCAGAGCCTGACGTGTAGCTGGGCTCGTCCCTGACGCTGGAAAAGATCGGGTTCAGGTAAGTAAAAGGGGGCCTCTGGGTTTTTTAGGGTTTTTACACCTTAAAGCTGACCTTCAGTCATTTTTTCATCTTTCCATCTTTAAATCTTCTGCCCTTGTTGTTGTTGTTTTAACTTTGGATAGTAAAACATTTTTTTTTTCCTGCCAGTAAATCCCTTATACAGCCCACTTCCTGTTTCTTGTCTGGTCATTTGCCTAGGCTTACGACATCATGCACAGCTCTCTCTCTCTCACTCAGGTGAGAGCTTGCCAGGAAAGGAGGGGGGGATGAGTCATAAGAGGGCCAATGAGAGCTGCAGAGCTAGAGGTGTGCCTCCTGTGTGTCTGTGTAAATCCAGGAAGTGAACAGGCAGCAGATTCAGCTGCCCACAGTTAAAATGGCTGCAGCCAGACTCAGTGGAGGGAGATTTCTGCAGCATATTTGGCAAGTACAGAATCACAGTATATAGAAAATAATATGCAAAGTGGTTGGAGGGAAGCTTCAAAATGGCAAAGATGTTTTTATTACAAATTATGTGAGCAGACTGCAGTTTCTCTTTAATGCATAGAATGCATTAAAGGGGTTGTAAACCCTCAGCGTTTTTCACCTTAATGCATTAAGGTGAAAAACCTTCTTTTGTGCAGCAGCGCCCCCCGAGCCCCCCTTATACTTACCTGAGCCCCGTAATTCCCGCAACAGGAACGAGCACACCAGCTCCAGCCAGTGTCTGGTGTCCTGATTGGATAAATTGATAGCAGCGCAGCCATTGGCTCCTTGCTGCTGTCAATCAAATCCAATGACGCAGGCGCCGGGAAGCGGAGCCGAGTCCTGCTGTCTGTGTCAACAGGCACAGCAGCAGGACACGGGGAGCGCGCCCGTCCGTCGAAGGAGAGCGCTTCTCCGATGGGGCACTTGAGAAGAGGAGGAACCACCAGCGCTGCCGAGGGACCCCAAAAGAGAAGGAACGGGGCCACTCTGTGCATAACCAACTGCACAGCGGAGGTAAGTATGACATGTTTGGTTTTGTTTTTTTAAAAAGGAACCTTTACAACCCCTTTAGGGTGAAAAACCTTGAGGGTTTACAACCCCTTTAAGTTGGCTTGTGATTTCTCATGGTCACCAGTAGATGTCACGGGTATCACTAGTCATAGTGTGGGATTTCACAAACAAAAACTAAGTTATGAATATTTATATTTCCTTCAGCCAATCCAGTAGGAGGTCTATGCCACTGGTGCATGCTGGGGGAGGTGATAAATATTTGGGCCAGGCCATGCGCTTGCTCTCTTTCCCTGAGCTGAAGCCTAGGGAAGTGCTGCTGGATGGAGCTCTGCTGGTAGGTACAAAAGCCTGGTTTGGGGTCTAACGTGTGCTGAAATGGTCCTGAAGCTGTCCTACCTGGTCTGGAGTCACCTGTGCCAAGAAAGAGATGCAGGGGAGGGGGGGGGGCATGCTGGAGAGAGCCAGAAAGAAGGCTGGTTTTTCAGAAGGGTCTGGTGGGGCTCACTTGGCGGACACACTGAAATTTGGGAACGTGCTTACAGTGTTGCTGGGTTGGCTCTAAGGTTCTGACACTGCAAAACTGGACAGAGTCTGTAAGTGATCCGATTCGGTATCTGGGACCCCTAACCCTCAACTCCCTAACCGTTCTGCAATAAAAAAAAAGGGACTGGTGCCCAATATCCTTTCCAAGCCCCCCATTTTAGCCTTGGGAGGTGAAATGCTAGTCTGCCCCTGGCCTCTGGAGGTGCTATCCTCCCGTTGGGGTGTCAGAGTGGTGCTACATGGGGAATCCCCCGAGTATAAACCTTACTACATGTCTCCTATGTTCCAGATGTGCATTTAGCTGTTCAGCCGGAGTTTCCCTTTACCCCCAACAGACTAGCAAAGCGAATAATACCAAAGCAGGAATATGTTTCCATCGACCTGTAAAATCAGAAAATATGGAGCGGCTCCAGCCAGGCGAAGTGGCCAGTCAAGTGTCACCGGCTGAACGTCTCATCTGAAATGTTACAGACAGCTTGGCTGGAATTTTCCAGGTCATAAAGCGTTTGTCTGTCAATGTGACAGCGACACGGCAATGTCACCGGAGCAGGAGGAGGCGGAGGGGAGAGAGACTTTTAGGAGGAAAAGCAAGACGGCCAGCGAGAAAAATGAAATTGTTTTTCTAGTGAAAGAAAAATTCATTGTATCCTCCAAGGACACTTCTAGAAGAGACCTTAAAGTAGAGATCTCTAAACTTCCTAAACAAAAGGGCCAGTTTACTGTCCTTCAGACTTTGATGAGGCCGGACTATAGCCAATGTGAGTAGAAAATGCACTGGCCTCAATGGGAGAAAACAATGTCCCATCATTGGTGTCAGTGAGAGGAATAATGCCCCATCATTGGTGTCAGTGGGAGGAATAGTGCCCCATCATTGGTGTCAGTGGGAGGAATAATGCCCCATCACTGGTGTCAGTTGGAGGAATAGTGCCCCATCATTGGTGTCAGTGGGAGGAACAGTGCCCCATCATTGGTGTCAGTGGGAGGAATAGTGTCCCATCATTGGTAACTGTAACGAGCCCCTTGCTCGCTCGGTTCCACTCTCCCGACACTCCTCTGCAGCTATAGAATCAGATTGCAGATTGCAACATCTGATTGTTCGGTCATCCAATGTTCCGGGATTAGAACTACAGCTTTGTACCGTTCTAACCCAGTTGTGTAGCTCAGAACAAACACCAGGCAGGCTGTATGTAAGTTCAACCAGGAATCTCCTTTATTGCAAAAAACAGGCTCTTTTATACAATAAAAGAAGAGGTGCAGACCTCCTGCTCATATTACTCTAACAATACAGCTGTAACCTAATTAACATGAGCTAATTAACTAATCCCTTTAGACAGCCTAGATGACTCAGACATGACCTTTAGGCCAGACTGGCCGTCTTGTAGCTTAGAACCCCCAATCAACATTATCACAATAGCAGAGTTAATTAAACACAAACAACAGTGGGGATCTAATGACTCTTAGATCCCATACTAGAGACTTATTTACAATACACATTTTAGCAGACAGTAGACAGGTAGCTGGAATTGATGACATTAGCATTTAACAGTAGGAGTCCCAACGGTATGAATCAGTCACTGTTCCAATATGGCAAATCCAGGGTCCCCAGAGTCTGTGTGTCCTGGGGGACCAGGACCCGAATCCACGGTAATACCACCTCAAGGGTCCCCAGGCATACACCTCACAAAGAACACCGTTCCCCCAAATGCCAGGGCCCACGATCGATCGGCAAGAGGCTAGCATACAGTCCCCTCCAAAAGTCTCTCTCCTGGCTAGGTCTGTCACAGTAACAGTGGGAGGAATAGTGTCCCATCATTGGTAACAGTGGGAGGAATAGTGCCCCATCATTGGTATCAGTGGGAGGAATGGTGCCCCATCATTAGTGTCAGTGGGAGGAATAATGTCCCATCATTGGTAACAGTGGGAGGAATAGTGCCCCATCATTGGTATCAGTGGGAGGAATAGTGCCCCATCATTGTTGTTAGTGGGAGGAATAGTGTCCTATCATTGGTATCAGTGGGAGGAATGGTGCCCCATCATTGGTATCAGTGGGAGGAATAATGCTCCATCATTGGTGTCAGTGGGAGGAATTGTGCCCCATCTTTGCTAACAGTGGGAGGAATGGTGCCCCATCATTGGTGTCAGTGGAAGGAATTGTGTCCCATCATTGGTGTCAGTAGAGGGAATTGTGTCCCATCATTGGTATCAGTGGGAGGAATAGTGCCCCATCATTGGTGTCAGTTGAAGGAATTGTGTCCCATCATTGGTGTCAGTTGAAGGAATTGTGTCCCATCATTGGTGTCAGTGGTGGAATAGTGCCCCATCATTGGTATCAGTGGGAGGAATAGTGCCCCATCATTGGTGTCAGTGGAGGAATAGTGCCCCATCATTGGTATCAGTGGGAGGAATAGTGCCCCATCATTGGTGTCAGTGGGAGGAATAGTGCCCCATCATTGGTGTCAGTGGGAGGAATAGTGCCCCATCATTGGTGTCAGTGGGAGGAATAGTGTCCTATTATTGGTGTCAGTGGGAGGAATAGTGTCCCATCATTGCTAACAGTGGGAGGAATGGTGCCCCATCATTGGTGTCAGTGGAAGGAATTGTGTCTCATCATTGGTGTCAGTGGAAGAATTGTGTCCCATCATTGGTGTCAGTGGAGAAAATTGTGTCCCATCATTGGTGTCAGTGGAGAAAATTGTGTCCCATCATTGGTGTCAGTGGAGAAAATTGTGTCCCATCATTGGTGTCAGAGGGAGGAATAGTGCCCCATCATTGGTGTCAGTGGGAGGAATAGTGCCCCATCATTGGTGTCAGTGGAAGGAATCGTGCCCCATCATTGGTGCAAAGCAAGGTCCATAAAGACATGGATGAGCGAGTTTGGGGTGGAGGAACTTGACTGGCTTGCACAGAGTCCTGACCTCAACCCGATAGAACACCTTTGGGATGAATTAGAACGGAGACTGCGAGCCAGGCCTTCTCATCCAACATCAGTGCCTGACCTCACAAATGCATTTCTGGAAGAATGATCAAATATTCCCAGAAGAGTTGAAGCTGTTATAGCTGCAAAGGGTGGGCCAACTCAATACTGAACCCTACGGACTAAGACTGGGATGTGCGTGTAAAGGCAGGCGTCCCAATACTTTTGGTAATATAGTATACAAGCGTAAGCTGCGGAGGCTGCGCCAAGGCACCCAATTATTATCTGCAGTCCTAACCCTATACATCTTTGAGAGCCTCCATAGTAGAGGCACATGCATTATAATGGATAGACAGAGGGCAGGTGAGCCTCGAAGGAGCCCACCCTTCCTTAACCACTTACCCACTGGGCACTTAAACCCCCTTCCTAACCAGACCAATTTTCAGCTTTCGGTGCTCTCACATTTTGAATGACAATTACTCAGTCATGCAACACTGTACCCATATGAATTTTTTGTCCTGTTTTTCACACAAACAGAGCATTTTTTTTGGTAATTTGGGCTGTAGATGAACTTGTCCCCGCACTGTGTCACCCTTTAATAAAAATTGTCTGAACAAGAACCTTCATGGCAGGATCACCAGGAATTATTTTACTGGCAATTAGGAGGCAAGAGCTGAGCGTTGTCACCCTATCACAGGAAAAGCCTCGATGAGGACCCTCGTGGCGGGATAACCAGGGAATATAATGAACGCTGCAGATTTATAACAAAAATAACTACTTTTGCAATAAAACTTTGAAACTTCTCTGATCTCTTAGCGGTTGGGTTTGCATCTGCTGCGTGTCCTTATTCTAGAGAGAGGCTTTAGTGTGAGCTTCTTGGGGGGTTTATGGTTTCCAGAAAGTGTCGCACAAGACCGGGAATGTTCCACCGGCTATACAACCTCATTTATTATTAAAGCAAATGTAAAATGTCAGCATCTGGTACACCATTTAGCAGTTTGCAGCGTTCGCAGTACAGAAACGAAGGCGCAGTTTATTAGCAGCGTAACACAGGGACCTCTGGCGGACTTCTTCTGGTAGGAGACGTGTCGGCGAGACGGGGATACTTATTTGCAGTTTACAGTCTGATTTGTTTATCAGAGAGCCGCGCTCCTGAATCAGAGGGAAGCTGTGCGGGGGTCAGCCTGCAAATAATTATCCTTGTTTGTTTTCTTCTCCTGACAATCGTCTGAGATAAGTGATGACAAATACAAATCAACGGAGATAATGGTGATACTGATTGGTTTGGGTGAAACAAGAACCCGATGCTAAATATTACTAGAAATATAAAGAATGCTGGGATACAGCGTGGTCTATGGAATGAGATGAGGAGGTGTGGAATAGAGAATGTACAGCATGGTACATGGAATGAGGTGTTGTGGAATAGGTCAGGTACAGCATGGTATATGGAATGAGGTGTTGTGGAATAGGGAATGTACTGCATGGTACATGGAATGAGGTGTTGTGGAATAGAGAATGTACAGTATGGTACATGGAATGAGGTGTTGTGGAATAGGTCAGGTACAGTATGGTATACGGAATGAGGTGTTGTGGAATAGGTAAGGTACAGTATGGTATACGGAATGAGGTGTTGTGGAATACGGAATGTACAATATGGTATACGGAATGAGGTGTTGTGGAATAGAGAATGTACGGTATGGTATACGGAATGAGGTGTTGTGGAATAGGGAATGTACAGTATGGTATATGGAATGAGGTGTTGTGGAATAGAGAATGTACAGTAAGGTATACGGAATGAGGTGTTGTGGAATAGGTCAAGTACAGTATGGTATACGGAATGAGGTGTGGTGGAATAGAGAATCTACAGTATGGTACATGGAATGAGGTGTTGTGGAATAGGTCAGGTACAGTATGGTATACGGAATGAGGTGTTGTGGAATAGGTAAGGTACAGTATGGTATACGGAATGAGGTGTTGTGGAATACGGAATGTACAATATGGTATACGGAATGAGGTGTTGTGGAATAGAGAATGTACGGTATGGTATACGGAATGAGGTGTTGTGGAATAGGGAATGTACAGTATGGTATATGGAATGAGGTGTTGTGGAATAGAGAATGTACAGTAAGGTATACGGAATGAGGTGTTGTGGAATAGGTCAAGTACAGTATGGTATACGGAATGAGGTGTGGTGGAATAGAGAATCTACAGTATGGTACATGGAATGAGGTGTTGTGGAATAGGTCAGGTACAGTATGGTATACGGAATGAGGTGTGGTGGAATAGAGAATCTACAGTATGGTACATGGAATGAGGTGTTGTGGAATAGGTAAGGTACAGTATGGTATACGGAATGAGGTGTGGTGGAATAGGTAAGGTACAGTATGGTATATGGAATGAGGTTTTGTGGAATAGAGAATGTACAGTATGGTACATGGAATGAGGTGTTGTGGAATAGGTCAGGTACAGTATGGTATACGGAATGAGGTGTGGTGGAATAGGTAAGGTACAGTATGGTATACGGAATGAGGTGTTGTGGAATAGGTAAGGTACAGTATGGTATACGGAATGAGGTGTTGTGGAATACGGAATGTACAATATGGTATACGGAATGAGGTGTTGTGGAATAGAGAATGTACAGTATGGTATACGGAATGAGGTGTTGTGGAATAGAGAATGTACGGTATGGTATACGGAATGAGGTGTTGTGGAATAGGGAATGTACAGTATGGTATATGGAATGAGGTGTTGTGGAATAGAGAATGTACAGTAAGGTATACGGAATGAGGTGTTGTGGAATAGGTCAAGTACAGTATGGTATACGGAATGAGGTGTGGTGGAATAGAGAATCTACAGTATGGTACATGGAATGAGGTGTTGTGGAATAGGTAAGGTACAGTATGGTATACGGAATGAGGTGTGGTGGAATAGGTAAGGTACAGTATGGTATATGGAATGAGGTTTTGTGGAATAGAGAATGTACATTATGGTATACGGAATGAGGTGTTGTGGAATAGAGAATGTACATTATGGTATATGGAATGAGGTGTTGTGGAATAGGTCAGGTACATTATGGTATATGGAAGGAGGTGTTGTGGAATATGTAAGGTACAGTATGGTATACGGAATGAGGTGTTGTGGAATAGGTAAGGTACAGTATGGTATACGGAATGAGGTTTTGTGGAATAGAGAATGTACAGTATGGTATATGGAATGAGGTGTTGTGGAATAGGTCAGGTACAGTATGGTATACGGAATGAGGTGTGGTGGAATAGAGAATGTACAGCATGGTATACGGAATGAGGTGTGGTGGAATAGAGAATATACAGTATGGTATACGGAATGAGGTGTTGTGGAATAGATAATGTACAGTATGGTATACGGAATGAGTTGTGGAATAGGGAATGTAAAGCATGGTCTATGGAATGAGGTGTTGTGGAATAAGGAATGTGCAGCATGGTATACGGAATGAGGAATTGTAGAATAGGGAAGGTATAGCCTGGTATATTGAATAAGGAGTTGTGAAATAGGGAATGTACAGTATGGTATATAGAATGAGATGTTTTGGAATAGGGAATGTACAGCATGGAATACGGAATGAGGAGTTGTGGAATAGGGAATGTACAGTAGAAATACACTGGGTTCTTGTCGCCAGAATATGCTGGGTTCCTGTCGAAGGAACACCCTAGGTTCTAGACACAGGAATATGCTAGGTTCATGTTGCATTAATACCCTGGGTTGTTGTCGAAGGAACACCCTGGGTTATTGTTACATAGTAGGCGAGGTTGAAAAAAGACACAAGTCCATCAAGTCCAACCTATGTGTGTGATTATATGTCAGTATTACATTGTATATCCCTGTGTGTTGTGGTCGTTCAGGTGCTTATCTAATAGTTTTTTTTAAACTATCGATGCTCCCCGCTGAGACCACCGCCTGTGGAAGGGAAATCCACATCAACCCACTTTTACAGTAAAGAACCCTCTACGTAGTTTAAGGTTGAACGTCTTTTCTTCTAATTTTAATGAGTGGCCACAAGTCTTGTTACACTCCCTTCCGCAAAAAAGGTTTATCCCTATTGTGGGGTCACCAGTACGGTATTTATACATTGAAATCATATCCCCTCTCAAGCGTCTCTTCTCCAGAGAGAATAAGTTCGGTGCTTGCAACCTTTCCTCATAACTAAGATCCTCCAGACCCTTTATTAGCTTTGTTGCCCTTCTTTGTACTTGCTCCATTTCCAGTACATCCTTCCTGAGGACTGGTGCCCAGAACTGGACAGCATACTCCAGGTGCGGCCGGACCAGAGTCTTGTAGAGCGGGAGAATTATCGTTTTATCTCCGAAATAAATCCCCTTTTTAATGCCAATATTCAGTTTGCTTTGTTAGCAGCAGCTTGGCATTGCATGCCATTGCTGGGCCTATCATCTACTAGAACCCCCAGGTTCTTTTCCATCCTAGATTCTCCCAGAGGTTCTCCCCCCAGTGTATAGATTGCATTCATATTTTTGCCACCCAAATGCATTATTTTACATTAAACCTTTTTGCAAGGTTTCCACATCCTGCGGAGAAGTTATTGTCCTGTTTAGCTTAGTATCGTCCGCAAATACAGAGATTGAACTGTTTATCCCATCCTCCAGGTCGTTTATGAACAAAATACATAGGATTGGTCCCAGCACAGAGCCCTGGGGGACCCCACTACCCACCCCTGACCATTCTGAGTACTCCCCATTTATCCCCACCCTCTGAACTCGCCCTTGTAGCCAGTTTTCAATCCATGTACTCACCCTATGGTCCATGCCAACGGACCTGACTTTGTACAGTAAACGTTTATGGGGAACTGTGTCAAATGCTTTTGCAAAATCCAGATACACCACGTCTTCGGGCCTTCCTTTATCTAGATGGCAACTCACCTCCTCATAAAAGGTTAATAGATTGGTTTGGCAAGAACGATTCTTCATGAATCCATGCTGATTACTGCTAATGATATCATTCTTATTACTAAAATCTTGTATATAGTCCCTTATCATCCCCTCCAAGAGTTTACATACTATTGATGTTAGGCTAACTGGTCTGTAATTCCCAGGGATGTAATTTGAGCCCTTGTCGAAGAAACACCCTGGGTTCTTGTTGAAGGAACACCCTGGGTTCTTGTCAAAGGAACACCCTGGAGGATAAAGGAATAGTATCATGGAGGAGGAAATGGAGGGAGGAGGGAAAGTGTCATGGAGGAGATGGAGGGATAGTATGGAGGAGGAGGAGATGGGGGGATGATATCATGGAGGGAGAAGAGGAGATAAAGGGAGAGGGAAGGTGTCAAGGAGGAGGAGATGGAGGGATGATATCATGGAGGAGGGAAGAGGAGGAGATGGAGGGATGGTATCATGGAGGAGGAGATGGAGGGAGGAGATATGTATCATGGAGGAGGAGGGATGGTATCATGGAGGAGGAGGAGATGGAGGGAGGAGGGAAGGTGTCATAGAGGAGGAAGAGATGGAGGGAGGAGAAGTGGTATCATGGAGGAGGAGGAGATGGAGGGAGGAGGTATGGTATCATGGAGGAGATGGAGGGAGGAGGGGAGGGATGGTATCATGGAGGAGAAGATGGAGGAGGGGGGAGATGGAGGAGGGATGGTGTCATGAAGGAGGAGGAGATGGAGGTGTCATGAAGGAGGAGATGGAGGAGAGGGAGATGGAGAAGGGATGGTATCATGGAGGAGGAGGAGATGGAGGAGGGATGGTATCATGGAGGAGGAGGAGATGGAGGAGGGATGGTGTCATGGAGGAGATGGAGGAGGGATGGTGTCATAGGGGTGGAGGAGGAGATGGAGGATGGATGGTGTGATGGAGGAGGAGATAGAGGGGGAGGAGATAGAGGAGGAGGAGGAGGAGGAAGAGATGGTGTCATGGAGGAGGAGGGATGGTGTCATGGAGGAGGAGGAATGGTGTCATGGAGGAGGAGGAATGGTGTCATGGAGGAGGAGGAGATGGAGGAGGAGGAGGAAGAGATGGTGTCATGGAGGAGGAGGAGAGGAGGGATGGTATCATGGAGATGGAGGAGATGGTGTCATAGAGGAGGAGGAGGAGGGATGGTGTCATAGAGGAGGAAGAGATGATGGAGGAGGGATGGTATCATGGAGATGGAGGAGGAGGAGATGAAGGAGGAGATGGTGTCATAGAGGAGGAGGAGGGATGGAGGAGGAGGGATGGAGGAGGGATGGTGTCATGGAGGAAGAGATGGAGGAGGGATGGTGTCATGAAGGAGGAGGAGGATGAGATGGAGGTGTCATGAAGGAGGAGATGGAGGAGGGATGGTGACATGGAGGAGATGGAGGAGGAATGGTGTCATGGAGGAGATGGAGGAGAGATGGTGTCATGGAGGTGGAGGAGGAGATTGAGGATGGATGGTGTTATGGAGTAGGGATGGTGTCATAGAGGTGGAGGAGGAGATAGAGGATGGATGGTGTTATGGAGGAGATGGAGGAGGGGGAGATGGAGGAGGGATGGTGACATGGAGGAGGAGGAGGGATGGTATCATGGAGGAGGAGATGGTGTCATGGAGGAGGGATGGTGTCATAGAGGTGGAGGAGGAGATAGAGGATGGATGGTGTTATGGAGGAGGAAGAGATGGTGTCATGGAGGAGGAGGAGGAGGAGGAGGAGGAGATGGTGTCATGGAGGAGGAGATGGAGGAGGAGATGGTGTCATGGAGGAGGAGATGGAGGAGGATGAGGAGGAAGAAGAGATGGTGTCATGGAGAAGGAGGAGATGATGGAGGAGGGATAGTATCATGGAGATGGATTAGGAGGAGATGGTGTCATAGAGGAGGAGGAGGGTTGGAGGAGGAGGAGATGATGGAGGAGGGATGATATCATGGAGATTGAAGAGGAGGAGATGAAGGAGGAGATGGTGTCATGGAGGAGGGATGGTATCATGGAGATGGAGGAGGAGGAGATGAAGGAGGAGATGGTGTCATAGAGGAGGAGGGTTGGAGGAGGCGGAGATGATGGAGGAGGGATGGTATCATGGAGATGGAGGAGGAGGAGGAGATGAAGGAGGAGATGGTGTCATAGAGGAGGAGGAGGAGGAGGAGGTTGGAGGAGGAGGAGAGGATGATGGAGGAGGGATGGTATCATGGAGATGGAGGAGGAGGAGATGAAGGAGGAGATGGTGTCATATAGGAGGGAGGAGGGATGGTATCATGGAGATGAAGGAGGAGATGGTGTCATAGAGGAGGAGGGGGAGGGTTGGAGGAGGAGGAGATGATGGAGGAGGAGGAATGGTATCATGGAGATAGAGGAGGAGGAGGAGATGGTGTCATAGAGGAGGGAGGAGGGATGGTATCATGGAGATGGAGGAGGAGGAGATGAAGGAGGAGATGGTGTCATAGAGGAGGAGATGATGGAGGAGGGATGGTATCATGGAGATGGAGGAGGAGGAGATGAAGGAGGAGATGGTGTCATAGAGGAGGAGATGATGGAGGAGGGATGGTATCATGGAGATGAAGGAGAAGATTGTGTCATAGAGGAGGAGGAGGGATGGAGGAGGAGGAGGGATGGAGGAGAGGAGGTGTTATGGAGGAGGAGGAGGAGGGATGGTGTTATGGAGGAGGAGGAGGAGGAGGAGGATGGTGTCATGGAGGAGGAGGAGGGGTGGTGTTATGGAGGAAGAGGAGGAGGAAGAGGAGGGATGGTGTCATGGAGGAGGAGATGGAGGAGGAAGAGATGGTGTCATGGAGGAGGAATTGTGTCATGGAGGAGGAGGAGATGATGGATGGTGTCATGGAGGAGGAGGAGATGATGGAGGAGGGATGGTATCATGGAGGAGATGAAGGAGGAGGGATGGTGTCATAGAGGAGGAGGAGATGATGGAGGAGGTATGGTATCATGGAGGAGGAGGAGATGAAGGAGGAGGGATGGTATGATGGAGGAGGAGGAGATGGAGGAGGGGTGGAGGAAGGATGGTGTCATGGAGGAGGAGGAAGAGATGGTGTCATGGAGGAGGAGGAAGAGATGGTGTCATGGAGGAGGAGGAGATGCAGGAGGAGGAAGAGATGGTGTCATGGAGGAGGAGGAGATGATGATGGAGGAGGGATGGTATCATGGAGATGGAGTCATAGAGGAGGAGGAGGGATGGTGTTATAGAGGAGGAGGGGTGGTGTTATGGAGGAGGAGGGGGGATGGTGTCCTGGAGGAGGAGGAGATGATGGAGGAGGAGGAGGAGGAGATGATGATGATGGAGGAGGGATGGTGTCCTAGAGGAGGAGGAGATGATGGAGGAGGGGTGGTGTCATGGAGGAGGAGGAGATGATGATGGAGGAGGGATGGTGTCATGGAGGAGGGATGGTGTCATGGAGGAGGTGGGATGGTGTCATGGAGGAGGAGATGATGGAGGAGGGATGGTGTCATGGAGGAGGAGATGATGGAGGAGGATGGTGTCATGGAGGAGGAGATGATGGAGGAGGGATGGTGTCATGGAGGAGGAGGAGATAGTGTCATGGAGGAGGTGGGATGGAGGAGGAGATGATGGAGGAGGGATGGTGTCATGGAGGAGGAGGAGATGATGGAGGAGGGATGGTGTCATGGAGGAGGAGGAGATGAAGGAGGAGGAGGAGGAGGGATGGTGTCATGGAGGTGGAGGAGATAGTGTCATGGAGGAGATGATGGAGGAGGGATGGTGTCATGGAGGAGGAGGAGGAGATGAAGGAGGAGACCCGTCGGTCCTGTGACCGGCTGATATCCGGCATGGTTGTATTGTCGGCCTTCATCACACAGTTCAGTGACCGTCATGTCCGCCCTCCTCCTCCTCCCCGCTCGGATGTGCCGCGGTTGGGCCTTGCGGGGTAGCCGGGTGCTGTGTACGGGCGGTGTGCGGCTGCAGTGTGTAGGAAAGGTCGGGGATATGCGGCCTACCCCGGAGAGCTCGGTGTACACAGCCCGGGGCCCCGCCAGGCTGATCTCACAGGTGAGAAGGGAGGGAGGTGACAGGTGATGTGGGGAGAAGGTGGAAATAGACGCGGCCATGAAGTGCACCTGTCAGGAGGACAGACATCAGACATGTCATCTCCCGGAGCTCCTCCATAGACTCGGGGGGGGGGCTGATGTGTGCAGTGTTGTTTGGGGGGGGGGGAGAGATGTGTGCAGTGTTGTTTGGGGGGGGGGGAGATGTGTGCAGTGTTGTTTGGGGGGGGGGGAGAGATGTGTGCAGTGTTGTTTGGGGGGGGGGGGGGGGAGATGTGTGCAGTGTTGTTTGGGGGGGGGGGGAGAGATGTGTGCAGTGTTGTTTGGGGGGGGGGGGGGGAGATGTGTGCAGTGTTGTTTGGGGGGGGGGGGGGGAGATGTGTGCAGTGTTGTTTGGGGGGGGGGGGGGAGATGTGTGCAGTGTTGTTTGGGGGGGGGGGGGGAGAGATGTGTGCAGTGTTGTTTGGGGGGGGGGGGGGAGATGTGTGCAGTGTTGTTTGGGGGGGGGGGAGATGTGTGCAGTGTTGTTGGGGGGGGGGGGAGAGATGTGTGCAGTGTTGTTTGGGGGGGGGGGGAGAGATGTGTGCAGTGTTGTTTGGGGGGGGGGGGGAGATGTGTGCAGTGTTGTTTGGGGGGGGGGGGGGAGATGTGTGCAGTGTTGTTTGGGGGGGGGGGGGAGATGTGTGCAGTGTTGTTTGGGGGGGGGGGGGAGATGTGTGCAGTGTTGTTTGGGGGGGGGGGGAGATGTGTGCAGTGTTGTTTGGGGGGGGGGGAGATGTGTGCAGTGTTGTTTGGGGGGGGGGGGAGATGTGTGCAGTGTTGTTTGGGGGGGGGGAGAGATGTGTGCAGTGTTGTTTGGGGGGGGGGGGAGAGATGTGTGCAGTGTTGTTTGGGGGGGGGAGATGTGTGCAGTGTTGTTTGGGGGGGGGGGGAGATGTGTGCAGTGTTGTTTGGGGGGGGGAGATGTGTGCAGTGTTGTTTGGGGGGGGGGGGAGATGTGTGCAGTGTTGTTTGGGGGGGGGGAGATGTGTGCAGTGTTGTTTGGGGGGGGGGAGAGATGTGTGCAGTGTTGTTTGGGGGGGGGGAGGAGAGATGTGTGCAGTGTTGTTTGGGGGGGGGGGGGAGATGTGTGCAGTGTTGTTTGGGGGGGGGGGAGATGTGTGCAGTGTTGTTTGGGGGGGGGGGAGATGTGTGCAGTGTTTGGGGGGGGAGATGTGTGCAGTGTTTGGGGGGGGGAGATGTGTGCAGTGTTTGGGGGGGGAGATGTGTGCAGTGTTTGGGGGGGGGGAGATGTGTGCAGTGTTTGGGGGGGGAGATGTGTGCAGTGTTTGGGGGGGGGAGATGTGTGCAGTGTTTGGGGGGGAGATGTGTGCAGTGTTTGGGGGGGGGGAGATGTGTGCAGTGTTTGGGGGGGGGAGATGTGTGCAGTGTTGGGGGGGGAGATGTGTGCAGTGTTGGGGGGGGAGATGTGTGCAGTGTTGGGGGGGGAGATGTGTGCAGTGTTTGGGGGGGGGGGAGATGTGTGCAGTGTTTGGGGGGGGGAGATGTGTGCAGTGTTGGGGGGGAGATGTGTGCAGTGTTGGGGGGGGAGATGTGTGCAGTGTTTCGGGGGGGGAGATGTGTGCAGTGTTTGGGGGGGGGAGATGTGTGCAGTGTTTGGGGGGGGGATGTGTGCAGTGTTGGGGGGGGGAGATGTGTGCAGTGTTTGGGGGGGGGGGGATGTGTGCAGTGTTTGGGGGGGGGAGATGTGTGCAGTGTTTGGGGGGGGGAGATGTGTGCAGTGTTTGGGGGGGATGTGTGCAGTGTTGGGGGGGATGTGTGCAGTGTTGGGGGGGGGATGTGTGCAGTGTTGGGGGGGGGAGATGTGTGCAGTGTTTGGGGGGGATGTGTGCAGTGTTTGGGGGGGGAGATGTGTGCAGTGTTTGGGGGGGGGAGATGTGTGCAGTGTTTGGGGGGGGGGGAGATGTGTGCAGTGTTTGGGGGGGGATGTGTGCAGTGTTTGGGGGGGGGGGAGATGTGTGCAGTGTTTGGGGGGGGGGGGGGTGTGCAGTGTTTGGGGGGGGGAGATGTGTGCAGTGTTTGGGGGGGGGAGATGTGTGCAGTGTTTGGGGGGGGGAGATGTGTGCAGTGTTTGGGGGGGGATGTGTGCAGTGTTGGGGGGATGTGTGCAGTGTTGGGGGGGATGTGTGCAGTGTTGGGGGGGATGTGTGCAGTGTTGGGGGGGGATGTGTGCAGTGTTGGGGGGGGGAGATGTGTGCAGTGTTTGGGGGGGATGTTGTGCAGTGTTGGGGGGGGATGTGTGCAGTGTTGGGGGGGATGTGTGCAGTGTTGGGGGGGATGTGTGCAGTGTTGGGGGGGGGAGATGTGTGCAGTGTTTGGGGGGGGGGAGATGTGTGCAGTGTTTGGGGGGGGGATGTGTGCAGTGTTGGGGGGGAGATGTGTGCAGTGTTGGGGGGGGGAGATGTGTGCAGTGTTGGGGGGGGAGATGTGTGCAGTGTTGGGGGGGGAGATGTGTGCAGTGTTGGGGGGGATGTGTGCAGTGTTGGGGGGGGAGATGTGTGCAGTGTTTGGGGGGGGAGATGTGTGCAGTGTTTGGGGGGGGAGATGTGTGCAGTGTTTGGGGGGGGGAGATGTGTGCAGTGTTTGGGGGGGGGGAGATGTGTGCAGTGTTTGGGGGGGGATGTGTGCAGTGTTGGGGGGATGTGTGCAGTGTTGGGGGGGGGAGATGTGTGCAGTGTTGGGGGGGGGGGGAGATGTGTGCAGTGTTTGGGGGGGGGAGATGTGTGCAGTGTTTGGGGGTGGGGAGATGTGTGCAGTGTTTGGGGGGGGGAGATGTGTGCAGTGTTTGGGGGGGGGGAGATGTGTGCAGTGTTTGGGGGGGGGATGTGTGCAGTGTTGGGGGGGATGTGTGCAGTGTTGGGGGGGGGAGATGTGTGCAGTGTTGGGGGGGGGGGAGATGTGTGCAGTGTTTGGGGGGGGGAGATGTGTGCAGTGTTGGGGGGGGATGTGTGCAGTGTTTGGGGGGGGGAGATGTGTGCAGTGTTGGGGGGGGATGTGTGCAGTGTTGGGGGGGGATGTGTGCAGTGTTGGGGGGGATGTGTGCAGTGTTGGGGGGGGGAGATGTGTGCAGTGTTTGGGGGGGGGAGATGTGTGCAGTGTTTGGGGGGGGATGATTGGCATTGATTACCCACTGTGTATCTATTGATAACTGAAGCATAGTAACATGTTTAATACGCTTCAGTGTGTGAATGAAGAGGAGCCTCTGTACAGAGTGCTGTCTGTCCAGTGCGGCTCAGGCTGCAGAGATGGGGATAGAGGACTCTGTGTCCCGTTCTCTGTCCCAAACACATCAGATATTAGGGGTCTGTTTTACACCTCTGATATTTCCCCAAAGCTCCTCCCAACAGCATTGTGAGGAAAAAAAAATTAAAAATTTGTAACAAATAATTTAAATTGTAAAAAAAAAAAAAAGTTTCAATTGTAAAAAAAATCAGTTGTAGACTAAAAAAAATGTAAAGTGTTAAATTAAATTGTAGAATAAAAAATTGTAAAAATTAAATTGTTAAAAAAAAAGGGGGGTGGGGAGCTCCTTCACACAGATTCTCTGGCCCATTGAGTGATCGGATGGGGCTGTGTGTGGGGGATGTGAAGGAGATTGTACAATGGGATTGTGCTGTGTGTGTGATTGGCGCCCCCTCCCCTGTATTAGGTGGAACGTTTCTTGTGTCTTTATCTGCAGTGCAGATGCTGTGTGTCCTCCCACCACCAGATATCTCCCCGACCATCTGCTCCTCCACCCTGATCAGCATTTCACCACATCTCACCCACGCAAGGAATGTGCGTATGCCGCCATGTGATCACAGCGTGTTCTGCTCTGTACAATTCACATGTACCACTGTGCATTGTCTGTATTACAAGGCAGCACATTTTGTTTACTTTTTTTTGGAAAAACTTTATTTAAAAATTACAAAAAAAAACAAAAAAAACCATAAAGCGCAGTAATGCGTTGACACACAAGGGGAGTGCAAAATCTGGTGCAGCTGTGCAATCGGCTTCTAACTTCAGCTTCTTCAATTAACCACGTGACCTCCGGAACTTTTACCCCCCCTCATGACCAGACCATTTTTTGCGATACGGCACTGCGTTACTTTAAGTGACGATTGCGCGGTCGTGCGACGTTGTACCCAAATAAAATTGATGCCCCCCCCCCCCCCCCACAAATAGAGCTTTCTTTTGGTAGTATAATATAGGAATAAACCTCAAAGGTTGGGATTGTAAAGGCAATTTAAAAAAAAAAAAGAAAAATTGTATTATTTAAAAAAAAAATTCTAATTTCCATTATAAATATAATTGATAAAAAGACTATCCTCGATACATAAGAATGTTATTATTGCTGGAGATGTAAACACAGCTGTACCTGTGAACAGGCAGGTAAGTATTTTAGTGAGAGGTCCGTTCAGTTTTTTGTTTTTTTTTCAGTTTTTTGCATTTATTTTAAAGATATTTAAAGAGGATGTCCAGCCTAAATTGGTGTTGCTGTTGTGGGCAGAGTTGGCACACCTATCAGGTTTTATCATCCCCCCTGCTGAGATATTCCTTCCTGTCCAATAGGAAGTGAGAGGAAATCCCAACAGGTGACACCAGTGGTAGATTTTCCCTCACTTCCTGTTCTGGTGACAACGGAAGAATGTTGAATATCCCTTCACTTTCGGTGGTCGCCAGTGTTAATCTCCACTGGGGGGGGGGGGGGGGGCAATGATAGCAATGTAAACCTGCCAGGGGTTCCAAACCTTCCTCACGCCGCCCAGAACTTTTATATTTACAGGCGACCTTGCTCATTCATGGAGACAGTCTCACTCAAGTCGCTGCACTTCTCTTCATTACTTTTCCCTTTACAGGGCCCTGCCGAACCAGCCGCCAAGGAGGCCACCAGCGATGCCGCAGCCAGCGGCGGAGAGAAGCCGAATAAAACGCAGCAGCTGAAGCGCGTCTTCAAGGAATACGGGGGAGTGGCGGTGACCTTCCATGTGGGGATATCGCTGGTGTCATTGGGGATATTTTACGCTCTGGTGTCCAGGTGAGAACTGGTTATTATGGGATTAATATTGTAGCGGCAATGTGTACAGCTTGTCCATGCTGAGCCTCCATGATGGATGCAACTGAAATCCAATGAGTGAAAGTAGGTGGGTCAAGGACAGTCAGGCTGGGCAGGAGGAGAAGGTGTGGAAGAGGTCTATGTTCTTCTGAATTCTGGGGGTGGGACAGTCAGGCTGGACAGGAGGAGAAGGTCTGGAAGAGGTCTATGTTCTCCTGAATTCTGGGGGTGGGCCAGGGACAGTCGGGCTGGACAGGAGGAGAAGGTCTGGAAGAGGTCTATGTTCTCCTGAATTCTGGGGGTGGGCCAGGGATAGTCAGGCTGGACAGGAGGAGAAGGTCTGGAAGAGGTCTATGTTCTCCTGAATTCTGGGGGTGGGCCAGGGACAGTCAGGCTGGACAGGAGGAGAAGGTCTGGAAGAGGTCTATGTTCTCCTGAATTCTGGGGGTGGGCCAGGGACAGTCAGGCTGGACAGGAGGAGAAGGTCTGGAAGAGGTCTATGTTCTCCTGAATTCTGGGGGTGGGCCAGGGACAGTCGGGCTGGACAGGAGGAGAAGGTCTGGAAGAGGTCTATGTTCTCCTGAATTCTGGGGGTGGGCCAGGGATAGTCAGGCTGGACAGGAGGAGAAGGTCTGGAAGAGGTCTATGTTCTCCTGAATTCTGGGGGTGGGCCAGGGACAGTCAGGCTGGACAGGAGGAGAAGGTCTGGAAGAGGTCTATGTTCTCCTGAATTCTGGGGGTGGGCCAGGGACAGTCAGGCTGGACAGGAGGAGAAGGTCTGGAAGAGGTCTATGTTCTCCTGAATTCTGGGGGTGGGCCAGGGACAGTCAGGCTGGACAGGAGGAGAAGGTCTGGAAGAGGTCTATGTTCTCCTGAATGCTGGGGGTGGGCCAGGGACAGTCAGGCTGGGCAGGAGGAGAAGGTCTGGAAGAGGTCTATGTTCTCCTGAATTCTGGCGGTGGGCCAGGGACAGTCAGGCTGGGCAGGAGGAGAAGGTCTGGAAGAGGCGGATGTCTATGTTCTCCTGAATTCTGGCGGTGGGCCAGGGACAATTAGGCTGGGCAGGAGGAGTTCTGGATGTCTATGTTCTCCTGAATTCTGAGGGTGGGCAGGAGGAGGAGTTCTGGATGTCTATGTTCTCCTGAATTCTGAGGGTGGGCCTTGCATGCTGCTTGTCCTTGATCAGAATCGAGCCTTGCCATGGTGCAGAAAAGCTGGCCACCATTACCATGGCGGTGAATGATGCCATGCGTCCTGGCCCTGAAACACCATTGGTTGTTATGGTGCTGGCGGTAGGCCCACACACAGCATGGCATTTCATGACGATGATTCAAGGCAAGCTAGGTCCTGTGCTCACGGCACCCCACAGTTTACAAAAACTGGTATGGATATAGGTAAGGGGAAGCCTCCTAAGGTCCCCTCTCCTCATCTTTTCTTTTTTTTTTCCCCCCCCCCTTTACAGCGGTCTGGACGTCCCCGCGCTTCTCCTCAAAGTTGGCTTCAGTGAAGCTCTGGTCCAATCCAAGATGGCGGCGGGCACTAGCACCTTTGTATTGGCCTATGCCATCCATAAACTGTTCGCTCCCGTGCGGATGAGCATCACCGTGGTGTCCGTCCCCTTCCTGGTCCGCTACTTCAGGAGAATCGGATTCTTCAAGCCGCCTCCCCCTCGCGCTTAGCGGGATCCCGCCACGACAACTCAGGCTGCTTCCTCGGGGACCTGGAACTTGGCGCCGGAGACGATAACTATGGCGGGTCGCTAGTGACCAGGATCTGAATTATACTTGAAATGAGAGTCATACCAACGTGCACTGGAGGGAGAGGGGGAGGGGGGGTGGCAGCTAGTATGTATTAAAGAGAACCTGTCATTACTGCTCTTCCCTTCATCCCCTGCTAGGCTTGGCCAACTTATTCTAGTGAATTAAAGAGAACCTGTCATTGTGGCTCTTACCTGATACAGCTGAGGATTCCATCCCCTGCTAGGCTTGGCCACTTTGTTAATGAATTAAAGAGAACCTGTCATTAAGGCTCTTCCCTCCATCCCCTGCTAGGCTTGGCCAACTTATTCTAGTGAATTAAAGAGAACCTGTCATAACGGCATTAGACAGTTTTAAAGCAGGGGGTAGGTAACCTGGGGGCTCTCCAGCTGTTGCAGAACTACAAGTCCCATCATGCCTCTGGGAGGAATTGTAACTGCCAGCCTTGCAATGCCTCATGGGAAATGTAGTTCCACAACAGCTTGAGGGCCCCGGGTTACCCACCCCCGCATTAAAGTCTAACTGAAGGCAACACTTTTAGACATAAAGTGGCGAGGGGTTTATACTAGACATGTGCAATTCGCTTCATTCCGAATACGTTGTTTTTTAACGAATTTTGACAAATTCATTCATTCGGAAATATCTGAATTAACAAAAACCGTTTAACTAATTTTCAGAATATTCGAAAATCTGAAATTACTAACTGATAATAACGGAACTATTACTAGCTATTAAATTATAAGTATTGGAATTTCCTTTCAAATTTGGCTGTTACTGAATGTAACGAATACGAATTGATCCGAAGTCACGAATTATCCGAAAAAAACAAATGCCGCATCTAAACGAATGAATAATAATAAAAAGTTTTTATTATTATTATTTTGTTCCGTTCCATTTGTTTAGATATGGCATTCGTTATTTCGGATAAATTAATTTATGTTACGTATCCAAACAAACGGAACGAATTATTAATAATAAAACCTTTTTATTATTTATTCGTTTAGATGTGGCGTTTGCTTTTTCGGATAATTCGTAACTTTGGAGTCATAAGAGGGCCAATCAGAGCTGCAGGTGTGCCTGTGTGTAAATCCAGGAAGTGAACAGGCAGCAGCTTCAGCTGCCCACAGTTAAAATGGCTGCAGCCAGATTCAGTGGAGGGAGATTTCTGCAGCATATTTGGCAAGTACAGAAGCACAGTATATATAAAATAATATGCAAAGTGGTTGGAGGGAAGCTTCAGAATGGCAAAGATGTTTTTATTACAAATTATGTGAGCAGACTGCAGTTCCTCTTTAAAACAACAAGAAGGGCAGAAGATTTAAGATGGGAAGATAAAAAAAAAATGACTGCAGTTCCACTTGAAGTCGCATAGATTGGAACACGGTGCCTTTGGAATTGATGGGCTGTGATTCGTTCTGGACTTTGTGTGTCCACCAGTGGAAACCGAGCTTCGAATCTTCCTAACGGGGACACAGACAGCAGTACAAACCTGACAGAGGTTCCAATCCCTCTCCACTCTATCTAAAGCCAAATAAAGTGTTGGCTTTAGTTCTATGGAAAATGAAATGCCTTTCCTGGTGCCTATCCATGGCAGCATACACATGGGTGGGGGCACCAGGAAATAAGAGTGTGGGTACAGAGAGAGGAGCTCACAGCGACTTCACTTGCTGCATGATTGTTCCAGGAAATATTGAAGAAGGGAGGTTGCCATTTCCCAGCACTGCTTATGCCCTGGCTGTGAATACAGGTATACAGAAAAGGAGCTGCTTATCAATGGTACCCCCCCCCCCCTCACACACACACACACACACACCTTTTTTGACTCATGACAGGGTCACTTTAACTCTTGAAGGGGCGATGTCACTTTGCACATTCAGAGCCAAGGGCCATCCAGCTTTCCCATGGATAGGGTTCAGGACCTACTGCTAGGATCCCCCCCCCCCCCCCCCCATTCTAGAAATCTTTACCTAAAGCTCCTGTTAATTAATAAGAAGTGTTGCTGGCTCAGCAGGCATTCATTAGTGCTTTACAGGCAGGGAACGCAGTCTTCATACTACTGAACACCTCCAGGAGAGATGTTAGTCAGGTCCAATCCTCTAGATGCTGCTGAGCGATTGATTGACACACATAGACGAGCGTTCTCTGCACTCATCACTTTGGTTAAGCTTCTGAGCTGAACATCTGATTGGGGGGGGGGGGGGGGGTCGAATCATCTGCTCAGATGTCTTCACCTCTACAAAGCTTCCATCTCTGAAGTGCTTCTACTCTCCTATGGGTGCTCATCAGAGACTGCTAGCTATGGCCCTCAATCTCCTGCTCCCACTGAGCGGGAGATCGGCAGAGCTGGGGGTTACCACTGAGCGGGAGATCAGCAGAGCTGGGGGTTACCACTGAGCGGGAGATCAGCAGAGCTGGGGGTTACCACTGAGCGGGAGATCAGCAGAGCTGAGGATTTCCACTGAGCGGGAGATCAGCAGAGCTGGGGGTTACCACTGAGCGGGAGATCAGCAGAGTTGGGGATTTCCACTGAGCGGGAGATCAGCAGAGCTGGGGGTTACCACTGAGCGGGAGATCAGCAGAGCTGGGGATTTCCACTGAGCGGGAGATCAGCAGAGCTGGGGATTACCACTGAGCGGGAGATCAGCAGAGCTGGGGATTACCACTGAGCGGGAGATCAGCAGAGCTGGGGAATTACCACTGAGCGGGAGATCAGCAGAGCTGGGGTTACCACTGAGCGGGAGATCAGCAGAGCTGGGGGTTACCACTGAGCGGGAAATCAGCAGAGCTGGGGGTTACCACTGAGCGGGAGATCAGCAGAGCTGGGGGTTACCACTGAGCGGGAGATCAGCAGAGCTGGGGGTTTACCACTGAGCGGGAGATCAGCAGAGCTGGGGGTTACCACTGAGCGGGAGATCAGCAGAGCTGGGGATGCATTGAGCGGGAGATCAGCAGAGCTGGGGGTTACCACTGAGCGGGAGATCAGCAGAGCTGGGGGTTACCACTGAGCGGGAGATCAGCAGAGCTGGGGGTTACCACTGAGCGGGAGATCAGCAGAGCTGGGGGTTACCACTGACCGGGAGATCAGCAGAGCTGGGGGTTACCACTGAGCGGGAGATCAGCAGAGCTGGGGGTGCATTGAGCGCGCTCTCAGCTGCCCCTGGACACGGATGTCTGGCATGTGGGTGATAAAGCCCACCCTCTTGTGGTGATAAGAGTTTAAAGCAGTTTTTGTTTTCGAAAATGTATTTTTGTGATTTATTTTAACAAGTGAAACCAAAAAGGAAACCTATAGATTTGTAGAACGTGATATAGAATGGAATATTTTCTCTAAGTGTGAAGATTTACTTTGTATATAAAGAGTTTCTCAGGACGCCGACACTCACGAGTCACACGGGAGCTCCGTGTCGGCTTTGCCTCCCTGTACGGTGACGATGCCGAATAAACTTCTGATCTGTATCTGTCTGATTCTTCTGCAGTCTTGTGTCCTCACAACACATCAGCCTATCCTATACATACACTATATTACCAGAAGTATTGGGACGCCTGTCTTTACACACACATTAACTTTAATGGCAGAGCTGGGGGACTGGAGCAGGAGAAATTAGCAGATGTCACATGTGATACACAGCATGGGAGCAATATAGCAGGAGGTGAGAGGGGACCGGAGAGAGAGAAGGATCAGAAAACCAGAGCATCAGCAGAGCTGGGGGGGTTACTACTGAGCAGGGGGGGGTCAGCAGAGCTGGGGGTTACTACTGAGCAGGGGGGTCAGCAGAGCTGGGGGTTACTACTAAGTGGGGGATCAGCAGAGCTGGAAGCACTACTGTGCAGAGGATCAGCAGACCTGGGGGTTACTACTGAGCGGGAGATCACAGCTGGGGGTTACTACTTAGCGGGGGATCAGCAGAGCTGGGGGTTTCTGCTGAGTGGGAGATCAGCAAAGCTGGGGGTTACTACTTAGCGGGGGATCAGCAAAGCTGGGGGTTACCACTGAGCTGGGGGTTACTACTGAGCGGGGGGGATCAACAGAGCTGGGGGTTACTGAGCGGGGGATCAGCAGAGCTGGGGGTTACTACTGAGCGGGGGATCAGCAGAGCTGGGGGTTACTACTGAGCGGGGGATCAGCAGAGCTGGGGGTTACTACTGAGCGGGGGATCAGCAGAGCTGGGGGTTACTACTGAGCGGGGGATCAGCAGAGCTGGGGGTTACTACTGAGCGGGGGATCAGCAGAGCTGGGGGTTACTACTGAGCGGGAGATCAGCAGAGCTGGGGGTTACTACTGAGCGGGAGATCAGCAGAGCTGGGGGTTACTACTGAGCGGGAGATCAGCAGAGCTGGGGGTTACTACTGAGCGGGAGATCAGCAGAGCTAGGGGTTACTACTGAGTGGGGGATCAGCAGAGCTGGGGGGTTACTACTGAGTGGGAAATCAGCAGAGATGGGGGTTACCACCGAGCGGGAGAGCAGCAGAGCTGAGGGTTACTACTGAGTAGAGCTGGGGGTTACCACTGAGCCGGAGATCAGCAGAGCTGGGGGTTACTACTGAGCGGGGGATCAGCAGAGCTGGGGGTTACTACTGAGCGGGGGATCAGCAGAGCTGGGGGTTACTACTGAGCGGGGGATCAGCAGAGCTGAAGGTTACTACTGAGTGGGATATCAGCAGAGCTTGGGGTTACCACTCAGCAGGGGATCAGCAGAGCTGGAGGTTACTACTGAGCGGGGGATCTTCAGAGCTGGGGGTTACCACTGAGCTGGGAATCAGCAGAGCTGTGGGTTACTACTGAGCGCGGGGGGTCAGCAGAGCTGGGGGTTACTACTGAGCGGGGGGGTCAGCAGAGCTGGGGATGACGGCTACACCGCAGGCTTACTTTGCCGGGAGGCCGTCCATCAGGGCTGGACTGGGACAAAAATTTGGCCCTGGACTTCACCCAGACCGGCCCACTTTATTTTTGCAAACATGCACCAAAACAGTATATAAATCTATACGCAAATGCGCAATATGGATACTTATTGAGTTTGGGATGGATCTAAAGGGAAGCGGTGCGGCCTTTGTATGGGGCATCAGAGCAGCCGGGGGGGGGGGGGGGGGTGACCACATTTCCAGACTGCCATTCAGGGACAATTTTGCCAAGGACCAGGGGGGGATGTAGTCTCAGGGTTGACAGGGAATTCAGCGGTGGGGGTGATTTGTCGAGTGAATGGCTGGTGCTAGCACTGAAAACATCCCGATACCATGCTTAATATGGTGTCAGGATGATCAAATCACATTATTTCTATTACTACATTGTAATATATAATGAAATAGTTCAACTCACTAGAACGCAGAATCAGTGGGAACCCTGAGCTTGTCACCTGCCACCAGATGCAGTGTGTCACCATTGCCTGTGACTAGATGCAGAATGTCATTTGCCACCGCCGCCTGCCACCAGATGCAGCGTCTCACCATTGCCTGCCACCAGATGCAGCGTTTCACCATTGCCTGCCACCAGATGCAGCGTGTCACTTGCCACCGTCGCTTGCCACCAGATGCAGCGTGTCACTTGCCACCGTCGCTTGCCACCAGATGCAGCATGTCACATGCCCCCCGCCGCCTGCCACCAGATGCAATGTGTCACATGCCACCGTCACCTGCTGCCAGAGAAAGGGCAGGGAGAGAATGAGAGAGAGAGAGGGGGGGGAGAGCGGAAGAGAGAAAGAGAGGGGGGGGGAAGAGAGAAAGGGAGGGGTGTAAAGAGAGAGAGAGACAGGGGCGGAGAGAGAGGGGCAGAGAGAGAGAAGGGGACAGAGAGAGAAGGGGGCAGAGAGAGAAGGGGGCAGAGAGAGAGAGAAGGGGCAGAGAGAGAAGGGAGGCAGAGAGAGCGAGGGAGGCAGAGAGAGCGAGGGAGGCAGAGAGAGAAGGGGGCAGAGAGAGCGAGGGAGACAGAGAGAGAAGGGGGCAGAGAGAGAAGGGGGCAGAGAGAGAAGGGGCAGAGAGAGAGAAGGGGCAGAGAGAGCGAGGGGGGCAGAGAGAGCGAGGGAGGCAGAGAGAGCGAGGGAGACAGAGAGAGCGAGGGAGGCAGAGAGCGAGGGAGGCAGAGAGAGAAGGGGGCAGAGAGAGCGAGGGAGACAGAGAGAGAAGGGGGCAGAGAGAGAAGGGGGCAGAGAGCGCGAGGGAGGCAGAGAGAGAAGGGGGCAGATGAAGAAGGGGGCAGAGAGCGCGAGGGAGGCAGAGAAAAGGGGGCAAAGAGAGAAGGGGGTAGAGAGAGAAGGGGCAGAGAGAGAGAGAGGCAGAGAGAGAAGGGGCAGAGAGAGAGGCAGAGAGAGAAGGGGGCACAAAGAGAAGGGGGCAGAGAGAGAAGGGGACAAAGAGAGAGAAGGGGGCAAAGAGAGAGAAGGGGGGAAAGAGAGAGAAGGGGGCAAAGAGAGAGGGGGCAGAGAAAGAAGGGGGCAGAGAGAGAAGTGGGCAAAGAGAGCGGTAGGAAGAGAGAAGGGAGCAGAGAGAGAGGGGGGCAGAGAGAGGGGCAGAGAGAGAAGGGGGCCAGAGAGAGAGAAGGGGGCAAAGAGGCAGAGAGAGAGAAGGGGCAGAGAGAGAGAGAAGGGGGCAGAGAGGCAGAGAGAGAGAGAAGGGGCAGAGAGAGAGAGAAGGGGGCAGAGAGACAGAAAGAGAGAAGGGGGCAAGGAGGCAGAGAGAGAGAGAGGGGGGCAGAGAGGCAGAGAGAGAGAAGGGGGCAGAGAGGCAGAGAGAGAGAGAGAAGGGGCAGAGAGAGAGAAGTGGGCAGAGAGAGAGAGAAGGGGGCAGAGAGGCAGAAAGAGAGAAGGAGGCAGAGAGAGAGAGAGGGGGGCAGAGAGGCAGAGAGAGAGAAGGGGGCAGAGAGGCAGAGAGAGAGAGAAGGGGCAGAGAGAGAGAAGTGGGCAGAGAGAGAGAGAAGGGGGCAGAGAGGCAGAAAGAGAGAAGGGGGCAGGGAGGCAGAGAGAGAGAGGGGGGCAGAGAGGCAGAGAGAGAGAAGGGGGCAGAGAGGCAGAGAGAGAGAGAAGGGGCAGAGAGAGAGAAGTGGGCAGAGAGAGAGAGAAGGGGGCAGAGAGGCAGAAAGAGAGAAGGGGGCAGGGAGGCAGAGAGAGAGAAGGGGGCAAGAAGGCAGAGAGAGAGAGAGAAGGGGGCAGAGAGGCAGAGAGAGAGAAGGGGGCAGGAAAGCAGAGAGAGAGAAGGGGGCAGAGAGGCAGAGAGAGAGAAGGGGGCAGAGAGGCAGAGAGAGAGAGAAGGGGCAGAGAGAGAGAAGTGGGCAGAGAGAGAAGGGGGCAGAGAGGCAGAAAGAGAGAAGGGGGCAGGGAGGCAGAGAGAGAGAAGGGGGCAAGAAGGCAGAGAGAGAGAGAGAAGGGGGCAGAGAGGCAGAGAGAGAGAAGGGGGCAGGAAAGCAGAGAGAGAGAAGGGGGCAGAGAGGCAGAGAGAGAGAAGGGGGCAGAGAGAGAGAGAGAAGGGGACAGAGAGGCAGAGAGAGAGAATGGGGCACAGAGGCAGAGAGAGAGAGAGAGAAGGGGGCAGAGAGAGAGAGAGAAGGGGGCAGAGGGGCAGAGAGAGAGAAGGGGGCAGAGGGGCAGAGAGAGAAGAGGGCAGAGAGGCAGAGAGAGAGAGAAGGGGACAGAGGGGCAGAGAGAGAGAAGGGGGCAGAGGGGCAGAGAGAGAAGAGGGCAGAGAGGCAGAGAGAGAGAGAAGGGGGCAGAGAGAGAGAAGGGGGCAGAGGGGCAGAGAGAGAAGAGGGCAGAGAGGCAGAGAGAGAGAATGGGGCAGAGAAGCAGAGAGAGAAGGGGGCAGAGAGAGAGAGAAGGGAGCAGAGAGAGAGAGAGAGAGAGAGGGGCAGAGAAGCAGGGAGAGAAGGGGCAGAGAAGCAGAGAGTGGAAGAGAGAGAGAGAGAGAGAGAGGGGGGGCTCGTTGGGTAGGGGTACTCGGGAGGACATAAGGAAAATGCCTCTCATGCAGCCGGCTTACTGCATTTGGATTGGTAAAGTGAGGTGGAGCACTGTCTGGAAACAGAAGGGCTCTGACGATCTCTTCCTGGAATTTAAGGAAGGATCCAGTCCGTCCTAAAGCTCTGTATAGCACATGAGCATTCAGCAAAGCCAAATGAAATAAGTATACAGACACTTTTTTATACCAGCATCTGGTCTTACGGGCAAATAGGTACGGCGCCAACAACTGGTCGTTGAGGTCCACCCCACCCATATTTTGGTTATATTCGTGGACACAGAGGGGTTTCTCTACAACACCAGTCGCCATAGTAATTTGGACAGTCGTGTCTACATGAAGGGAGGTAAGAACGAAAACATTCTTATTATCCCTCCACTTCATAGCGAGCAAATTATTACACTTCAAGCAGGCTCTCTCCCCCAGCCTAAGATGGGCAGAGAGAGAGAGAGAGAAGGGGGCAGAGAGAGAAGGGGGCAGAGAGGGGGGGAAAGAGGGGAAGAGAGAGAGAGAAGGGGCAGAGAGGCAGAGAGAGAGGAGAGAGAGACGGTCCGTGTCTGGTCAGTGCTCACCTAACTCACTTGCATGGTGGGGGAGGGGGGGCTTTAATGTGGCTGTCGGCTGCTTGTTTAATCTTCCTGCTTCCTCTTGCTCTTCATAGATGCAACGCATAGGCAGGGAGAGAGGGGCGGGAGAAGCAGCGTTTGTCACAAGCTGGCTGAGGAGCAGTGTGCGAATCCTCTCCTCTAGGGCAGCTGCACCGAGCCGGCTGTCACCCACTGCCCACACGCTGACATCAGGGATGGAGCGGCAGCGGCCGTCGGAGGATTTCCCCGCCCACCAGCGTGCGTGACCTTACAGTAGCAGCGGCAAAAGGAAGTGCTCTGTGCTACAGGTGGTGGGCGGGCCAGCAGTGAAACACTAAAGCACCCAGCCAACTCCCACCATCCCGGCCAAGTCCACCCCTAAATTGCCGCCTCGGCTCGGTCCCATGGTAGGGCCGGCAGTACAGCAGTGCTCAAAATAATGGCTGCATGGGCCGCACATCCATTATTTTGACAGGCTGTCTGTCACTGAAACAGGCCCACTGAGCCATAGGCCCACCGGGAAACTCCCGGTAGTCCCGATGGCCAGTACAGGCCTGCCGTCCATATGACGTCCTCTCGTGACGTCGCATGAACTCAGCTGATCACAGATCAGGGGAAAGGGCCAATCACAGTGGCTGTTTACCACATGATCAGATTTGTCCAATGACAGCTGATCACCATGTAAATAGAAGCCAATTATAGGCACTCCTTCCCTCATGCTGAGAGGAGAGGAGAGCCAATAACCGGCTTCTCTTAAAAGGGACATCTACTTCATAATCAGGGAACTGATTATCAGCGCAGTCCCAACAGTGCCCATCAGTGCTGCCTATCAGTGCCTCTTCATTAGTGCCCACCAGTACAGCCTATCAGTGCAGCCTCACCAGTGCCACCCACCAGTGCCGTTCAGTGCCACCTATTAGTGCCCACCCACTAGTGCCGTTCAGTGCCACCTATTAGTGCCCACCCACTAGTGCCGTTCAGTGCCACCTATTAGTGCCCACCAGTGCAGCCTCACCAGTGCCACCGATTAGTGCCTCCTCATCAGTGCAGCCTCATTAGTGCCCATCAGTGAAGGAGAAAAATTACCTGTTTGCAAACTTTTATAACAAACTCTGAAAAATGTTTTGTTTTTTTCAAAATGTACAGTCTTTTTAGGTTGTTTAGCAAAAAATAAAAAACCCATTTGGGCACAGCGTTGCATGACCGCACAATTGTCATTCAAAGTGTGACCGCGCTGATAATAGGCCTGGGCAGGAAGGGGGTGAAAGTGGGCGGTAGGCAAGGGGTTAATGGCTCCTTGGGATTGTCCTTCAACATGACAAAATGCATAAAGAACACACTGAAACCATCAACTGAGATAAAAAAAAGGGGGGGGCGCACCGATCGCATCTAAGACATAATGAATGCATCAATGACATAAAACAGCTCCGCCCCCTTTGTTTACATTCATCCCGTATTGGATCGTTGTGTGTGGTTGCTTTTTCCTTTAGTGGTTGGTTGGGATTGCAGTTCATCGTTCTGATGAGATTGACAATGAATTTACATCCAGGGACATTTTTTTTTTGTGTTATCAATGTACCGGAATATGTTCTCAACTGAGATGAAGAAAAAAAAAAAGGGGGGTTGGGGAATACCCCGGAATGCAGGTCTGGGACAAGGGGTGGGCAAGAGAGAGCAGCTGCCCCTGGGCACAGCGGAGCAAGGGGGCAGAGAATGGACACGGGCAGTAAACCCATTCTACGGCATGCATTGACAGTGAGGGAGGGGGTGCAGTTCTGTATCCTGGCCCTGGGCGCTAGACGAACTTGTCCTGGTAATGGGTACACCCCTGAGCACTGGACCAGCCTGTCCCGGTACTGCCGGAACGCATCAAAAATGTGCATGCAGTGTTTATTTGCCTCCAAACTTTTTGTGAATTAGTAAGGGTGCTCATTCATGAAGGGATAGCTTGGGGGGGGGGGGGGCTTCCAGATTTTGATAAGCCCTTGCCTGCAGATCCCCACGTCCACTGGTCCAGGGTTGTGGTGCGGAGTCCCATGCCCCCCATCACTCCTGGTAAGGGAACGCTGTTCTGGCTAGGTATGGTTTATGGTTCAGTACAGGGGGGGGTATGTATGCATTGGGGTCCCCCTAATAACCATAGCAGACCCAGATGTGGATTTGGGGGGGTACCCCAATAATTATTGGCATAGAAGCGGCAGGAACAGCGGAGACTTCCTACTGTATGAAATGACAAAATTCTCTATTTACAGGCCCAGGAAGACGTCAAGCGGAAGTTCTGAAGTCCGATTGGGTCAGAACGACCCAGCTGACGATCGCCCTCTTCCAGGAACCGGGGGGGGGGGGACACTGCGACGCTCATGACATTCGAAATAAAAATGAGAACCAATTTACCGGCTGCACACGGCTTGGGAGCAGGAGGACATTAAACTGCTTTTAATACATGAATAAGTGGAGAGGTAATAGAGGAATGTTCTCTACAATTCCCAAATGTAATGTCCTTCTTATTAGACATCGCAGCAGAATGCATTACAATCTCCCTGGGAGAAAGGCTGCTGCAACCTACAAGGACACTGCCCTCTTGTGGATAGATCGGATAAGACAGGACAGAATGAGGGATTGTTATAGAATGGACACTGCCCTCTTGTGGATAGATTGGATAAGACAGGACAGAATGAGAGATTGTTATAGGAAGGACACTGCCCTCTTGTGGATAGATCGGATAAGACAGGACAGAATGAGGGATTGTTATAGAATGGACACTGCCCTCTTGTGGATAGATTGGATAAGACAGGACAGAATGAGAGATTGTTACAGGAAGGACACTGCCCTCTTGTGGATAGATCGGATAAGACAGGACAGAATGAGGGATTGTTATAGGAAGGACACTGCCCTCTTGTGGATAGATCGGATAAGACAGGACAGAATGAGAGATTGTTACAGGGAGGACACTGCCCTCTTGTGGTTGGATCGGATTAGATACAACTGAAAGATGATGTGAAAGTGGTATTAAAGAGGTGGTAAACCCCCATAAAAAAAAAAAATTAAAAAAAATACCTGTAAGACAAAGGCGTAATGAGCTAGTATGCATCGCATACTAGCTCATTATGAAATGACCTTAGAACAAAGCCCCCGCAGTGGCGCCAGTGTTTCTTTGTGGGCTCCGGCGCCGTGACTGGCCAGAGCCGCAATGACGTCATTCCCGCAGGAGCCGCAGCCACTCACGGCACAGGCCCTAAAGAAACCGGCTCAGGCGGCGTTTCTTCAAAGCGCATGCGCCGATGACGGCGCACGTTCAGGAGATATTTACACTACCTATAGGTAAGCCTTATTATAAGAACTTATCTATAGGTACAAACAAACAAGGGGAGTTTACTTCCTCTTTACACCCACCCCAAAAAAATGTAATATATTGCCAATCCTTAGATGTGGTGTCTGCATTTGTTTTTATTTTCCTTTTTTTCACCTGGTGATGCTGTCAGTAACACTTTTCCTGTGTAATGGCTGGTTTACATGTACTTCAACTTTAACACACAATAAAAGTGCCTACCGCTTCAATATGCTTTTTTTTATGTGTTTTTTGATGCTTGGAAAATGCCCTGTGTGTGTGTGTTGATTTACTATTTGTTTTAAAGGGGCCCAGTAGAACTCCAGCTCATTAGTAATCTCATTCAGCAGATCCGCAGCTCATTAGTACCCCCGTTCAGCAGATCCGCAGCTCATTAGTACCCCCGTTCAGCAGATCCCCAGCTCATTAGTACCCTCGTTCAGCAGATCCCCAGCTCATTAGTACCCTCATTCAGCAAATCAGCTTATTAGTACCCCCGTTCAGCAGATCCCCAGCTCATTACACCCTTGTTCAGCAGATCCCCAGCTCATTAGTACCCTCGTTCAGCAGATCCCCAGCTCATTAGTACCCCCGTTCAGCAGATCCCCAGCTCATTAGTACCCCCGTACAGCAGATCCCCAGCTCATTAGTACCCTTATTCAGCAAATCAGCTTATTAGTACCCTTGTTCAGCAGATCTCCAGCTTATTAGTACCCCCGTTCAGCAGATCCTCCTCTCTCTCCTAAAGTCACAGAGAGACTCCGCCCTGGGCCAGAGAGAAGATGCATTGTAAGGATGTCGTGGGGAGTAGGGTAGGTGGAGCATTAGGCTCCGCCCGCCACTGAAATGACATGCACCCGGTCTGGCCGGTCCCCTGGCCGCCTCCCGCACAAATATAGCCCCCGGCACGGCGGCCTGCTTACTGTAGCGGCAGTTTTATGGGGGGGGGGGGCATCAGTCGCTCCCTCCCCCTGGCCAAGTTTGCCTCATCTACTGCTAATAATATTAGCAAGTGCTTGAGGCCCGTGCTACAGCAAGCAGACCACCGCACCGGGGGCTATATTTGTGCGGGAGGCGGCCGTGGGATCCAGGACTCGGGAGGACAGGTCAGGGTTTCTTTTTTCCGTGCGAGGGGGGGGGTATGGCAAAAAAGCCGCAAAGGCCTTGTCAGCCTAGGCCAAGCCACAGCACTGACACCAGCACCAGAGACTCCCAGAATATATACACATGAACTGGAAGTGACTGGTGATTACGTCTTTTTGGTTCTCTTGTTGGTTTACCAGTGCATCCTGGGATATCTCATACTTGCAATACCTCCAAAACAAAGCAAAGCTAAGTTAGCTAAGTAAAGCCCCTCAAATGCTGCAGGTGATGCTAGCGAGCGTTGTCTTCTATGGAAGCTTTGGAGACACTTTGAAGCACCAAGAAAGCGACATGCAGTGTAAATTTTGAAGCAAAGCAAACACGCAAACTCACATGTGTGAACAGGACTGTAAGGTGACCATTTTCAGTTAGTGACAGGAGCTTTGATTGGCATTCAAAGTGCTTTGAAAAAGCATATGAATTGTCACATTTTTTAAGCAAGTGTAAACGAGCGCTTAGGGCATCTCCACTCTGCATGGAGGAACTATGGAGACACCTTTGGACAGTGACAGAGTGACAGTCTGGGGGGAAGGGCAGTGCTAGATGCACCAGCAGATTTGGATGAATTTACATTTACATTTTGTTGTTGGGTTTAGATACACTTTAAGTAGATGTTTTAAAGTCTGATTTGGTCAGAATGACCCAGCTGATGATCGCCGCCGTCTTCCAAGGAACAGGGCTCATGTATGAAATAAAAAATGAAAGCCAATTTCCTGGCTGAAAGCAGTCTAGGAGCACAATGACATTAAATGGCTTTTAATACGTCAATAACTTGAAGCTGGAGAGTTGAGCAAAGTTCTCTGCATTTCCCACATTGAAGGTCCTGCTTAAAAGAACGTTATGTGTTACATTCTCTTTGCTGCAAGACACAAGAACACTGCCCTCTTGTGGATGGACCACACACAGCACAAAGGAGAGTCAGTAAATATCACACCCCAATTTTACAATTGCAAACACACCTGATGAGAAAACGATTTGATTCTCCAGAAATGTCAACTTTCTCTAGAATAATATTATGGTTTGTGGTCTGGATGGGCGATACATTTTAGTGTGGGGGGTAATGGAGGAATCAATGGTCACCTTTATATCTTTATTACACACCCAACTCTGTATTATACACTCACCGGCCACTTTCTTAGGTACACCTGTTCAATGGCTCGCTAACACAAATTGCTAAATCAGCCAATCACATGGCAGCAACTCAATGCATTTAGGCATCTAGACGTGGTGAAGACGACTTTCTGAAGTTCAAACTGAGCATCAGAATAGGGTAAGAAAGAGGATTTAGGTGACTTTGAACGTGGCATGGTTGTTGGTGACAGACGGGCTGGTCTGAGTAATTAAAAAACTGCTGATCTACTGGGATTTTCACACACAACCATCTCTCGGGTTTACAGAGAATGGTGGGAAAAGGAGAAAATATCCAGTGAGCGGCAGTTCTGTGGAGGAAATTGCCTTGCTGATGTCAGAGGAGAATGGGCAAACTGGTTCCAGATGATAGAAAGGCAACAGTAACTCAAATAACCTCTCGTTACACCCAAGGTGTGCAGAATACCATCCATGAACACACAACAAATCCAAACCTAGAAGCTGATGGGCTACAGCAGTAGAAGACCACACCGGGTGCCACTCCTCTCAGCCAAGTACAGGAAATCAAGACTACAATTGGCACAGGATCACCAAAAGTGGACAATAGAAGATTGGAAAAACGTTGCCTGGTCTGATGAGTCTGGATTTCAGCTGCGACATTCAGATGGTGGGGTCAGGATTTGGCGTAAACAACATGAAAGCATGGATCCATCCTGCCTTGTATCACCGGTTCAGGCTGGTGGTGGTGGTGGGGGTGTAATGGTGGGGGGGATATTTTCTTGGCATACTTTGGGCCCCTTAGTAACAATTGAGCATCGCTTAAACACCACGGCCTACTTGAGTATTGTTGCTGACCATGTCATAGTTACATAGTAGGTGAGGTTGAAAAAAGACACAAGTCCATCAAGTCCAACCTATGTGTGTGATTATGTGTCAGTATTACATTGTATATCCCTGTATGTTGCGGTCGTTCAGGTGCTTATCTAATGGTTTTAGATAATCCATCCCTTTATGACTACTTATGTACCCTTCTTCTGATGGCTCCTTCCAGCAGGATAATGCCCCATGTCACAAAGCTCCGATCATCTCACCACTGGACAATGAGGTCCCTGTACTCCAATGGCCTCCACACTCACCACATCTCATCCAATAGAGCACCTTTAGGAGTGTGGTGGAAGATTGGCATCATGAATGTGCAGCCAACAAATCTGCTATCATGTCACTATGGACCAAAACCTCTGAGGAACGTTTCCAACACCTTGTTGAATCTATGCCACCAAGAATGAAGGAAAAAGGGGGTCCAACCCGGTACTAGCAAGGGGGACCTAATAAAGTCGCCGGTGTAAGCAGGACTATACAAAGTTGAGTTGAGTAAAGTTGAGTGTAAGCAGGACATTACATTTGGGAATAGCCTTCCTTTTAACGTTATTAAATTTGACTCCTCCCCCATCCTCTACTCCATTTGGGAACTTTTTTTTTTTTATTGTTAAGAACGCTGAAGCTTCCACCTTTCACACCTAGACAAGAATGTCGTAGCCCCAGCTACCCACGGCCTCCTGTGATAACAACGCCATGCATCCCAAGAGGCTTCTGATACATCTGATTTATCCTGCAGCGCATGCGTGGAGGCGCGTTATCAAGAGGAAGCCAGCCCTCTTCTTATGATGTAGAAAAAGAAGATGGCGGTGCTGGACCCAGCATTGCGTTGGAAGAAAGTTGGATTACAGCTGATGATGCTGGATTCCCTGGGCCAGCTCTGAGAAGGAAGGGCTGAGCCCAGCCCTGACAGGGGGAGGTACCAGAGGCCAGACCTACAGTAACCCAGTCCAATTACCCAGACTCACCCAGACTACAGTGAGTCAGAATAAATGTTCCTACTCTAGACTGCACACTAGAGGGTGCTACAGTAGTAAAGCTGTCCAGGCACAGGGGATTTAGGTGGTTTAAGTTGTTTGGTGGTAACTAAGACTTCTTCTGCAGCTATCATTCATTCCATGATGTCCATGTGGGTCTGTGAGAGGGAGGGGATTGGAGGCTGTGCCCCCCAAGATCTTGAGTTGATGAATGGCCAGAGGCAGTTTAAGGAACCGAATAGTAAGAACGGAAATTCCCTGAGTGTTGCTCGGGGATTCTGGGTGAAGGAGCCATCAGATTTCTGAATAATTTGGTATTGTGGTGTAGCATTGGTGAGAATTAGGTCTTTTAACTGATGGCATCATTGAATGAGTAGTCCCCAATATGCGGCTTAATGGGCTGATCAGTTAATCACTAGAGTGGTCTCTTTAGGGTATGTTTAAGTTTGATGCATATGGAAGGCTTGCTAAACAGTGCCTTATTAAAGAGGACATTCACTCCCTCCCTTACATCTCTTTTCCCCTATCCCCTCTTGCCTCGTCTGCTGGGTTGCCTTTACAAATATCATATTTAGACAAAACATTCAAACAATGTTACTTCTCCACCTATGAATCCAGGTCTAGAGGGGCAGCTATCCTTATTAAAAATTCGGTGATGTTTCAGACTCAACAGATATATAGAGATCCAAGCAGTCGCTTTGTGATAGTCAAAGGCTCCAGTCAGGATAAACAATTAACCTTGGCCTCAGTTTATGCGCCTAACGCATCACAGGCTACATTTTTTAAAGATTTTTTTCAGATCCTTGACAGGTTCCACTCCCTTAACTTACTAATCGGGGGGATTTTAACCTAGTAACCCACTCGGTGATGGATAGAAGTCGAACATGCCCCACCTCTAACGCTTTTCCTAAATCCCTTCAACACTCCTTGAAGTCCAATCAACTAATAGATGTCTGGAGGGTTCATAACATAGGCTCTAGGGAATACACTTTCTATTCTCACCCCCACAATAGTTACTCCCACCTGGACTATATCTTCTGCACTCCTTCCCTGACTGTAAACTCTACCTCAGCTAACATACATATTTGCCCTTGGTCAGACCACCACATAGTTTCCACCCAAATTTCTTTGTCTAGGCCTCCCCAATACAGCCAAATCCTGGCGCCTTAATGACACGTTACTTACGGACCCTGTGGTTTTGACCCAGTTGTCGGAACGCCTCACGGAATATTTTAGACACAACGACATAGAAGATATTTCCCCCACATCCCTTTGGGCAGCTCATAAAGCTGTGATGAGGGGCCACCTAATAGAAATCTCAACACCTAAGAAACGTCAAAAACAACATGACACTCGCAAACTCACCTCTGACCATGAACAACTCTACCATAGACACACACAGACACCCTCACAGGAGTTGCTCCTCCAGATAAATGAAAAAAGAAGGGCTCTAGATGACATACTTTCAGAACACACAGAAAAATCCCTTAGATGGTCCAAGGCCCGTTTCCTCCTTCATAGTAACTCAGCTTCCACAATGTTCACACGTAAGCTCAAACAGACCACTCAACCGGCACACCTTTACAAGCTGAAAGACCATAATGGTAACCATACCATCCATCCCAAACAAGTTCTGAGTATCTTCTCCTCCTTTTATCAGAAACTATTTTCAGGCCCAGACCCCTCCCTTCCTCCCCCCTGGTTAGACACCCTCTCGCTCCCCCAGCTATCAGAGGAGCAATTATTAATCCTCAATGCCCCCTGTACTTCAGAGGAAGTAGCCTCTATCTTTTCTTCCTTTAAACCCTCCAAAGCCCCTGGTCCAGATGGATTCTCAGCCATCTATTCCAAAAAATTTGCAGAATCCTTAATCCCCAAACTAACTAAACTCTATAACTACATCCTCAAAGAGAAATTATTCCCCGAAGAAATGCTACTGGCCAATATGTCCCTTATACCCAAACCAGGCAAAGACCATACCCTCCCCCAAAACTTCCGCCCCATTTCAGTTATAAATAATGACTTAAAAATATTTGGACGGATTTTAGCAGACCACCTGGCCAAAGTTATTATGACCTTGATATCCCCTGACCAAACAGGCTTTATACCATCCAGACAGATCACTGATAACATTCGTTTGGCCACCAATATACTCCAGGATGCTGATATTTACTCTAGAAAGGTATTATTTTTGAGTTTGGACATAAATAAGGCATTGGATAGTGTCCTATGGACCTATCTGGACACAGTGTTATTGAAATTTGGATTTAGTGGTGCATTCATACATGGATTTAAGGCCCTATAACACCACCCCCGAACTCGTATCAAGCTCCCAGGGTGCAACTCCAATTACTTTTCTTTGAACTGTGGAACTAGACAAGGGTGCCCCCTCTCCCCTCTTTTATTTGCCCTCGCTATGGAACCCCTGGCCAGATCCATCTCCAACAACCCCAACATTAAAGGCTATAAAAAAGGCGATCAAGAGTTCAAACTTAGCCTCTATGCTGACGATGTCCTATTATTTATTTCTGACCCCCTGATCTCCCTTCCCAACCTTCTGTCCTCCCTAGATTTCTTCCATAACCTCACGGGCCTAGGAGTGAACCCTTCTAAATGTTCGGCTTTACCCATTCACCTCCCCCAACCTTTATTGATTACTCTTAAAGATAAATTCAAATTCTCCTGGAATCACCACTCACTGCAATATATAGGCATAAAACTAGCCCCTTCTCTCAAATAGATATATTCCTTAAACTACCCTCAACCTTTCTCTAATGTTAAACGCCTTTTAAATCAATGGTCCTCATACCATATATCATTCTTAGGGAGAATTCAAGCAGTTAAAATGAATATCCTCCCAAAACTCTTGTTCCTCTTTAAGTCCTTACCTCTGTATGTCTCTCGCTCTACGCTACCAGCAATCCAATCGGATCTGCTCAGATTCGTATGGCAAAACAAAAAACCCCGACTAGGTTGTCCATTGATGTATAGAGCCCATGTGAGGGGTGGCTTGGGATGCCCCGGATCTATGGAAATACTTCCTGGCATCCCGCCTTATTCAATTGGTGCAATGGCATACCTTCCCTACTTCTATACCATGGCTGCAATTTGAGCAGATCTCGGTGGCTCCATATTATCTCCCGGGTCTTCTCTGGTCACGCTCAATATCTCCAAAAGACCTTACCCCACTTAATAATATAGTAGGCTAATCATTATACATATGGTCCCTCTATTCGAAGAAGTTTAAACTAAAATCTGACACGCCACTCCTGTCTTCCTTTTTGGGAGAACCTTCATTCCCTCCGGCCTTTACCTCAGACACGTCATTCCTCAATTGGTCTGCAAGGGGATTGGTGAACCTTGAATCTCTTTTGTAGGGCGCTTCCTTTTGTTCGTACAAACACTTACAGCAAACATTTGCCATGGGACGATTGGATTTTCACCAATACCTGCAAATAAGACACTTCTACTCTGCAACCTTGGTTGGCGGAGTGGAACTCACAAAAACTCCATTTGAATTCCTGTGCGGGGAGGCCTCCAGGGATAGGGGGACTATCTCCATTCTTAACCGATACCTTAACAACTACAATTCCTCTCCAAAATCTATAGCAATGGAGGCATGGGAGGCAGAGACGGCTCAGAAATTCCCAGTGGAGGACTGGCAAGACATGATTGACAACATGCACAAATGTACACGCTCTATATCCATAAAGGAAACGGTACTCAAACTACATACCCGTTGGTACTATACTCCAGATCGTCTTCACAGAATGTACCCACTGGTTCCTGGCACACGCTTTAGAGGATGCCAGGACAGGGGTACGCTATTGCATACGTTCTGGAGTTGTAAGGCTTTAGATCCCATTTGGCAGGAAACAACCTCTCTCATAGCGCTTCTATCTGGAGTATCGGTTACCTTGACTTATCAAATGTGTTTGTTGTTTGCAGAACTCCCAGCTGTCCCCCCCGCCCACTACAGAAATTAGTCCATACTCTTTTTAGCGCTATCCAATGGGCAATAGCAATGAATTGGAAACGCTCCCATGTATCTTGGTCGCAGGTGATTTTACGCATGGAGCCCATTAGGATAATGGAAACTGGACTCCATCCGTAAATGGAAGGTTTGGACGGCACACCTGCTTAGTAACAGACTCGAGGATCCCTCAGTCCCTGCCTAAGATGCACAATAGAACTAACAATTGTTATATTTGATATAATTTGCTTGGTAGGTACTTCTAATGCTTATTTTTCTGTGTTCTATATATTGACGAATATAGCATCCTGGTTGAACGATGGCATTTTCCCTACACTCGGGTTGCACACGTATCACAATCACGAGTTTTCTTTGGTTTCTTTTCATTTCCTTTATTTTTTTCTTTCCCAATTAATGGGTTCATTGTGTATTGTATTGAGATATTTTAATGGCAACATGTGAGATGTATTGTTAAGCTGTCTTAGGCTACCCTGTTACTGTACTTGTTCTCGTACTCGACTTGTACACCCAGTCTTTATATTATACCTCAATAAAAAACGTTTGTAAACAAAAAAAAAAGACTTGCTTGGCTGACATCCCTTCTGGCTCCAGATCCTGCTTGCTGTTTTACTACGCTCATCTCCGACTCCCTGACGTTTGGCTTGTCTGACTATCTGTTCCGGTTCCTGAACTCTTGCTATGTTTTGACTACATTTTGTTCTATTTATGTTTATTATTAAAACAAGTGTGATTTAACTGTACTTCTGTCTCGGTCTGATTTAATGGTTTCTGACACCCCCTGGTTCTGTAATCTTGGAGAAGTTTCTAGAAGCTAGTGGGTGGAGGCCAGGAGGTCCTGATCTGCATAACTGTGAGAATGCGGCAAAGTCCTAGGTAGGAGGCCTGGCAGGGTGACTGGGCCAGCCCATAAATATCGTGGTGCTTTGCCAGCAGGGGAGACAGGTGGAATATGGAGTTAGGAAACTCTGACGTGTGGCCTGGGAGGGGACCAGGGCTGAGGTGGACTCTGTCTCCAGGCTGGCAGCTGAGGAAGGAAAGAAGAAGGACAGAGAGATCTTCATTACCCCAGTTTCTACACCCTGGCTTGCATGAGAGGACCTGGACAGCAGGAGGCCTGAACAGTAGTTTTCTCAGAGCAGCAGGATTTATGGGGACAGTTTGAGTACTTCTACACCCCCCGGGCCAAAAAGGGTTAAAGCTGCCAGATGCAATATCCAGCAAGCTTTCCAGGGACAGTGCCAACAAACTAGTGCCCAATCCGTTGTCCTGGGACATTTCACAAAGCAGACAGGTGGGCTAGTATTTTCAAGAGAGGGGACATAGAGCTTCTGTAAGTTGGGACTTTTGTTAAAATTCCACCCAGGGGACACAGAGCTCCTAGGAGGGGGATTCCCTTTGCCAAGTACAGAAAGACTGTGCTTTTACAGAGGGAATGCAGTCAATGATTTGTTCATTTTCATGGTATGCATAGAGAAGGAAGTCCTCATTGTTGTTCTTCAAGTCAAGTTAGGTATCCCATAATCCCTATACCCTATCCAAGTTGTTTTCCCCAAATAAAACCACAAAAACAAGCCCATGGACTGTCTTTGAATGAGAATTGAAAATGCGTGTTGCCTGGCTGTGCAGGAATAGAGGTGACCCAAAGTCCAATGGCCCTCTAGGGGGTAAAGCCACACTACACTATAAGAGATTTGTTCCACAACTGGTGCCTCATTTGGATAAATACTTTAACACACTTCATCTGGGCTTCCCTTTGGATATGGACTCTAATAGAGCCCACGGTTGGATAGTCCCTAAATGCAATGAAGATCTAAGTAATGTAGCCAATAGTAGGCCAGTTCCAATAATTAATTGCGACTTAGATTGACTTACCAAACAATTTTTGCCAATGGATTTTCTGAACCAATACATTCACATGGATCAGGTAGGCTTCATTCCTAACAATGATGATCTCAGGTGGGTTCAGACACAAGCACTCCGAGGCTTCCTGTTCATTCACAAACTGGACCATAGTAAACACACTTTACTATGTTCCAGTTGTGAATGGACACAGGAGTGATTGGTACCGATTGCTCACGGTGTTCATTCAGGAAAGGAAGGGGCGAGTAAATGACATATTTACCCGCCCCTTCCTCTGCTCTCCATTCTGAAACATCCCCCTGTGTGCCCGCAGCAGCTCCTGGCAGGAGAGACGTGGACGGAAGCCAGCAGTGCTGCAGGTGAAAGGGGCACGCCACAAAAGGAGGGCCTGTACAGAAGATGGAAGGGGCGCAGGTGCTAGAACCAACCCTCCTGCAGTGCAGCCAGAGGGAGAAAGAGGAGGGGAACCTGGCAGCGCTGCAGGGGGGAAGGCAGAAGAGGATCTCTGTCTGCAATAAGACAGTACAGCTGGACCTCCTGCTTGGCAGGTGCCCGGGCCCCCCTTTTGAAAAGATGAGGCCTGTGACCAGCACAGGGCTATGTGCGCAACGCAAGTTGATGTCTCCCAAATGTGTCCCTCATTCTCAAGTCCAAAAGTTGGGAGGTATGGTGCCCACAGTGCTGTCACGCCCTCACTCATGTGACAGTGCTTGGGACTCTGGATTTTACTGCTAGGCCTAGGCACCATCAAAGGGCAGCAAGTCACATGCTCCTTCATAATCCTTCATTCTACAAAAGGGAAGTCTCACTCCTCCTGCTGCAATCATTAAATAGAGGAAGAATGTAGAGGAGTGGGAGACCCCTCTGTCATGGCCACGGAAAGTGGATGGAATGCGCGGTGTGACTCTCAGGACATGTAGGAGAGAAGATCACTTCACCTGCCACAAGAACATCTGCCGGTGTACAGATGGAGGAAAAGAGGATGTATGGGCAGATGATGTGACCTGGCAGCCGATAGATTCGCGCATTTTAGTTTTCTGCTTATTAGGCCTTTTTTTGGGTCCAAGAAGTGACAACTACGTATTCCCCCCACCCCCAACTTCCAGTCTGAATGTCAGCATTCAAAGCTGTGCAGACATACAAATGGCAGCACCATCGCTTATTACCCTTCGGTATAATGTATGATGTCATTATACAATGTCATATCTATGGATAATATATTCATAGTTCATATAGTCTGTCTGCAGGAGGGACATACATCACCCTATACACCGCCCTGTCAGAATAATAGCTTGTCCTACTTACATTCTATGTACTGTGCTATATATACACACACACAGGAGCACGCACATACTACATGGCCACCCAACAATCATTCCAAAAGTTTGCCCGTTATTATAAAGTTGCCCCCTCCTCTCATGCCCATTAATATGGAATTGCCTCTCTCACCTCATGGCCACTAATATGGAGTTGCCCCTCTCCCCTTGTGGTCATTAATAGAGTTGCCCCTCTTCGCGCTTTGCCATTAATATAGAGTTGCCCCTCTTGCCCCTTGGCCATTAATACAGTGTTGCCCCTCTCCCCCTTGGACATTAATATGGAGTTGCTCCTGTCCTGTGACCAATAATGTGGAGTTATCCCTCTATCCCCATGTCCATTAATATGGAATTGCCCCTCTTCCCCCATGGCCATTAATATAGAGTTGCCCCTCTCCCCCCATGGCTATTAATATGAAGTTGCCACTCTCCCCATGGCCATTAATATGGAGTTGCCTCTCTTGCCCTTGGCCATTAATACGGAGTTGCCCCTGTCCCCTGTGATCAATAATATGGATTTGCCCCTCTCTCCCCATGTCCATTGTTATGGAGTTGCCCCTCTCCCCTATGGCCATTAATACAGAGTTGCCTCTCTCTCCCCATGTCCATTGTTATGGAGTTGCCCCTCTCCCCTATGGCCATTAATACAGAGTTGCCCCTCTCCCCCCATGTCCATTGTTATGGAGTTGCCCCTCTCCCCTATGGCCATTAATAGAGAGTTGCCCCTCTCTCCCCATGTCTATTGTTATGGAGTTGCCCCTCTTCCCCCATGGCCATTAATACGGAGTTGCACCTTTATCCCCATGTCCATTAATATGGAGTTTCACCTTTATCCCCATGTTCATTAATACGGAGTCACCCCTTTCCACCCATGCCCATCGTCAATATGGAGTTGCTCCACTCCCCCCACGGCCATTAATATGGAGTTGACCCCTACCCTTGTGACCATTAAAGGGGTTGTAAAGGTTTGGATTTTTTTAAATACAAATCATGTCATACTTACCTCCTATGTGCAAGGATTTTGCACAGAGCAGCCCCGATCCTCATCTGGCTGGCACTCCTGGCTCCTCCCCTTCATTGGGTGCCCCCACAGAGAGCCGCTTTCCATGGGGGGGCACCTGTGCGGGCGAACTCCCGAGTGCCACTTCTGCGTCCATTGATACAGACAGCAGGACTCGGCCCCCACCCCCAGCTTCTGTGCCAATGGCTCCTGCTATAACAATCTATCCAATGAGGACAGAGGCAGCGGCTAGAGCTGCTGGGCTCGTGCTCGCCGCTGGAACGGACAGGTTCAGGCAAGAAAAAGGTGGGGCTCTGGGGGCAGCTGCAGCAAAGAAGGTGTTTTTTTTTTTTTTCATTTTAATGCATAGAATGCATTAAAGTGAAAAACCATGAGATTTTACAATCCATTTAATACAGAGTTGCCCCCCCCCCCCCCCAAGGCCAATATTATGGACTTGCCCCCCCTTTTGCAGCCTACATCTGCCATTCTTCTTCAACAAGATTTTGGAAGGTGTCCATGGGAACTTTTGCGTATTTGTGAGGTCAGGTACTGATGTTGGACTGATGTTGATGTTGGATTCATTGCATGAATCTATCTATGGCCGCCGCTGCCACCCCCTATTCAGGCGCCTGGCCCCTTTTTGGGCACAGGGCGCCTGAATTACAGTGGCGGGGGGTGTTTTTGAAGCACCTTGTTAGAGCCATAGGCTCTAATAGGCGTCAAAAAAGGTGACCTGCGAGGTCACTCAGCTGTGTTAGGAAAGCGAAAATGCTTTTCTAACACTAAACCGCCTCTCCGCCAATCAGGTGCTCGGATCGGTTACCCGTCACCTGATTGGCTGAAACGACAGGCGCTGTAATTGGATGCCAGGCGTCCAATCATAACAGAGGACGGGAAGAAAGGATGGGAGAAGACATCGAGGAGCTGTCCCACCGAGACAGGTAGGTGCAGACGGCGGGCGGGGGGGGCACACTGGCAGCATTTGATATAGCACAGTGGCTGCGTTTTAAGGGGCACAGTGAGAGCAATTGATGGGCACAGTGAGAGCAATTGATGGCACAGTGGCAGCATTTTAAGGGGCACAGTGGCTGCATTTGAAGGCACAGTGGCTGCGTTTGATGGCACAGTGGCTGCGATTGATGGGCACAGTGGCTGCAATTGATGGGCACAGTGGCTGCAATTGATGGGCACAGTGGCTGCGATTGATGGGCACAGTGGCTGCGATTGATGGGCACAGTGGCTGCGATTGATGGGCACAGTGGCTGCAATTAAGGGGCACAGTGGCTGCAATTAAGGGGCACAGTGGCTGCAATTAAGGGGCACAGTGGCTGCAATTGAGGGGCACAGTGGCTGCAATTGATGGTACAGTGAGGCTGCAATTGATGGTACAGTGAGGCTGCAATTGATGGTACAGTAAGGCTACAGTTGATGTTTTTTTTTCAGAATTTTTCATTTTGTTTGTGCCCCCCCAAAAATTGTGAGGACCAGCCGCCACTGCACTGTATGCTGTAATAATAACAGTGCACATCAATGGAAACACCTGAACTCAATCATTTTGAGGGGGGGTCCACCTACTTCCTATTTTCATTTCATCTTATTGCAGTTTGATGGTCAGGTGTTCAAAAACTCTTGACCATATTCAGAATGAAAGTCATATAGAGAGTATATATACACACCCCTCCTAGTGGTCGGAGGATTCCACCCAGTGCAGTCTAAATCACACACATCCCAAATTATTCCCTCTGCTGCTACCCCCTCACTGCAATCTACAGAAAGCAGTACATGGAGGCTGTAAGATCTAAGGGGGAAACGTTCCACAGAAGGACTTACCAGAGGCAGCAGTCCATTGGAGGCACTGTGCAAGCAGCCGGGCTGGATCTGCAATGGCAAAATGTGAATATTCAATAAACTGTGTGAACTTTCTTATTTTAGTCCATAGCTGGGATTTTTCCCGATCAGCATCCGTAGCTCACACACAGAGCGAGCATGGTGGTAGTTTCTCCTACCAGAGGGAATTGCAGATTATTGCCGGCGGGCGCCCGTCTTAATAGGCCCTTAGGGCTTGTTCACGCCAGGTGCGCCGAGAAAATAATTGCTCTCTATGTGCGTTGTTCACAGCAAGAATCGCGGTGGTATGCGTTGAATAAAATACAACATGCCTGCAGCGCACAACGTGTTACAACATGGGTCAAAGCACTCCAGTGCACTGCTGGGCATAGAGGGAAATAAGAGTGTGAATAAAGTTAATAAAGTTTAAAAAAAGAAACAAGCGATTCTTGCAACAATGCATTGCAGCCCAGGTGCACAATGCACACTAATGCGCTCCCTGGTTTGAACAAGGCCCTTAGATAACAAAAAAAACAAAAAACAGGCCGGAACCCTTGCATCACATTATTCAAAAGCAAACAATACTAATAAAATCTAATTAAATTAAATCTAGGTGGTATGGTTGTGTTGGGTTGTAGGTTGTATGGCTGTATTGGGTTGTAGGTGATATGACTGTGTTGAGTTGTAGGTGGTATGGCTGTATTGGGTTGTAGGTGGTATGGCTGTTTTGGGTTCTAGGTGGTATGGCTGTTTTGGGTTGTAGGTGGTATGGCTGTTTTGGGTTGTAGGTGGTATGGCTGTATTGGGTTGTAGGTGGTATGGCTGTATTGGGTTGTAGGTGGTATGGCTGTATTGGGTTGTAGGTGGTATGGCTGTGTTGGGTTGCAGGTGGTATGGCTGTGTTGGATTGCAGGTGATATGACTGTTTTGAGTTATAGGTGGTATGGCTGTATTGGGTTGTAGGTGGTATGGCTGTGTTGGGTTGTAGGTGGTATGGCTGTATTGGGTTGTAGGTGGTAAGGCTGTGTTGGGTTGTAGTTGGTATGGCTGTGTTGGGTTGTAGGTGGTATTGCTGTGTTGGGTGGAAGGAAGTTTGGTTGTGTTGGGTAGTAGGTGGTATGGCTGTATTGGGTTGTAGGTGGTATGGCTGTATTGGGTTGTAGGTGGTATGGCTGTATTGGGTTGTAGGTGGTGTGGCTGTGTTGGGTGGTAGGTGGAATGGCTGTGTTGGGTGGTGGTTGGTAGGTGGAATGGCTGTGTTGGGTGGTGAGTGGTATGGCTGTGTTGGGTGGTGGGTGGTTTGGCTGTGTTGGGTAGTAGATGGTATGGCTGTGTTGGGTAGTAGGTGGTATGGCTGTGTTTCGCTGTAGGTGGTATGGCTGCGTTGGAGGTAGATGGTATGGTTGTGTTGGGCTGTAGGTGGTATGGCTGGGTTGGGTTGTAGGTGGTATGACTGTGTTGGGTTGTAGGTGGTTTGGCTGTGTTGGGTTGTAGGTTCTATGAATGTGTTGGGTTACATAGTTAGTCAGGTTTAAAAAAGACACAAGTCCATTTAGTTCAACCATAAATATATAAATATATATATATATATATATATATATATATATATATATATATATCATACAATCCCATATACCCAATCCTATACCCACAGTTGATCCAGAGGAAGGCGAAAAAAAAACACAGAAATGCAGGATCCAATTTGCTACAGCAGGGGAAAAAATTCCTTCCTGATCCCAGAGAGGCAATCGGATTTTCCCTGGATCAACTTTACCTATAAAATGTCAGTACCCAGTTATATTATGTACATTTAGAAAAGAATCCAGGCCTTTCTTAAAGCAATCTACTGAGCTGACCAGAACCACCTCTGGAGGGAGTCTATTCCACATTTTCACAGCTCTTACTGTGAAGAAACCTTTCCATATTTGGAGATGAAATCTCTTTTCCTCTAGATGTAAAGAGTGCCCCCTTGTCCTCTGTGTTGACCGTAAAGTGAATAACAACACCAAGTTCACTATATGTACCCCTTATATATTTATACATGGAGATCATATCCCCCCTTAATCTCATCTTCCCAAGAGAAAATAACTGCCCAAAACTGAACTGCATATTCCAGATGAGGTCTTACTAATGATTTGTACAGGGGGGCAAAATTATATCTCTCTCTCTGGAGTCCATACCTCTCTTAATACAAGAAAGGACTTTGCTCGCTTTGGAAACTACAGCTTGGCATTGCATTTTATTATTGAGCTCATGATCCACCAAAACCTCCAGATCCTTCTCCACCATTGATTTCCCCAGTTGTACTCCCCCTAGTATGTATGATGCATGCATAACTTTACATTTATCAACATTAAACCTTATCTGCCACTAGGGATGAGCCAAACCCCCCCCCCCCCTCCACCAGAACCTGCGAACTGACCGAAAATTTGCACGAACATTAGAACCAATTAAAATTGACGTCTATGGGACTCGAACGTTCAAAATCAAAAGTGCTCATTTTAAAGGCTAATTTGCATGGTATTGTCCTAAAAAGGGTTTGGGGATCCGGGTCCTGCCCCAGGGGACATGTATCAATGCAAAAAAAAGTTTTAAAAACTGACGTTTTTTCGGGAGCAGTGATTTTAATGATGCTTAAAGTAAAAAAAAAAAGAAAAAGTGAAATATTCCTTTAAATATCGTACCTGGGGGGGTGTCTATAGTATGCCTGTAAAGTGGCGCGTGTTTCCCGTGCATCAGCATAGGTAGTCTTTGAAGGGATCTGACATTTCAAAAAAAAAATTCGGTTACATCAGCATCAGGTGCTTGGTAGCTGGTGGTGATCCAAGACTGATTCATTTTTTAGAAGGTCAGTCGATCGACCGAGTCGGTGGACAGACGCACCCTGTGATCGGTTACAAAGCCTCCAGCAGCACTGAATGTGCGTTCCGAAAGAACGCTGGATGCAGGACAGGCCAATAGCTCAATTGCATACTGTGCAAGCTCTGGCCAGTGATCCATCCTCAAGACCCAGTAACCCAGAGGATTTTCGGTGGGAAAGGTGTCCAAGTCAGATCTTGCCCCTAGGTATTCCTGCACCATGTAAAACAGACGCTGGCGATGGTTGCTGGAACCGATCATACCTTAGGGCTGCGGACCGAAAAATTGTCTGAATGCATCGGTCAGACGGCCACCTTCTCCACCGCTCCTTCTTTGACTGACCGAAGCCTCAGCAACAGGAGTTTGTAACCTCCCAGTCTCTGGGAACGCGTTGCACAGACCTTTCTGAAAGGCCTCCCGAAGATGTTTCATCCTCTGCTCCCTCTGCAACAGCAAGATAAGGTCCGCAACCTTACCCTTGTAACGTGGATCAAGGAGGGTTGCCAGCCAGTTTTGTTCCTTCTCCTTGATACCACGAATACGAGGATCCTTCTGCAGGCTTTGCAGGATCAGGGAGGCCATGCAGCGTAGGTTTGCATTAGGTCCAGAGTCCTCTGGGTCACTAAGGACGACATGATCCACAGCCACCTCCTCCCAGCCACATACAAGTAAATGATCCCTTAAAGACTGCTGCTGATGCTGAGTGCCAGGCTCCACCTCCATACTGACACAATCCTCCTCCTCCTCCTCCAGGAAAACAACACCAACCTACAGGTAGCTTTAGCTGAACACTGTGCAGAGGTCGCATTACACTAACTTGTATCTTTAGCTAAACACTGTGCAGAGGTCACACAACACTAACTTGTAGCTTTAGCTGAGCACTGTGCAGAGGTCGCACTACACTAACTTGTAGCTTTAGCTGAACACTGTGCAGAGGTCGCACTACACTAACTTGTAGCTTTAGCTGAACATTGTGCAGAGGTCGCACTACACTAACTTGTAGCTTTAGCTGGACACTGTGCAAAGGTCGCACTACACTAACTTGTATCTTTAGCTGAACACTGTGCAGAGGTCGGACTACACTAACTTGTAGCTTTAGCTGAACACTGTGCAGAGGTCGCACTACACTAACTTGTAGCTGTAGCTGAACACTGTGCAAAGGTCGCACTACACTAACTTGTAGCTTTAGCTGAACACTGTGCAGAGGTCGGACTACACTAACTTGTAGCTTTAGCTGAACACTGTGCAGAGGTCGCACTACACTAACGTGTAAATAATGTTGCTGCCTGCCTGTCAGTAGGAAGATAGTAACAGGAACAGATCTAGCTAAACCGAATACAGTGTGTGTGTGTATATATATATATATATATATATATATATATATATATACACATACATACATACACACACATACATACATATACATATATACACACACACACACACAACACCTGGGATGCATATATATATATATATATATATATATATATATATATATATATATATATATATATATATATATATACACACACAATACACTGTAAGTGCAGCTAACTGACTGACTGTCCTGCCTAATCTATCTAACTTAAATCAAATGACACTGTCTCTCTGTCTATCAACGTCGCAACACACTACACAGGGCCGATGTGCAGGCGGCCTTATATAGTTTGGGGCGTGTACTAAACCCCCTGAGCCATAATTGGCCAAAGCCACCCTGGCTTTGGCTAATTACAGCTCTCTGTACAGACGGCGCCGTGATTGGCCAAGCATGCGGGTCATAGTGCATGCTTGGCCAATCATCAGCCAGCAATGCACTGCGATGCCACAGTGAATTATGGGCCGTGACGCGCCACTCGAACATGGGTTCGACTCGAACATGAAGCTCATCCCTATCTGCCACATAGTCACCCAATTACACAGTGCATTGAGGTCGGCTTGTAAATTGGAGACATCCTGTAAGGACGTTATTCCACCGCATAGCTTATTGTCATCTGTCATCTCCACCCAAAAACTGAAACACTGCTATCTGCTTTTTTTATGTGTCTCTAATAATTGCTGGTATGTTATTTTTGCTTAACCATCTGTAGACCTGTCCACATTACAATGCTTTATTAGTTCCCTTGTCTTACCCAGAATTATGGCCCCTTAACTTTAGTGACCTCTTGCTAGTCTGTTTCTGAAGTAAGAATTTTTCCCTGTTAACCAGCCAACCTTTATTACCTCTTGATTGCTAATTAAAATCCACCCACCACCCACCCCTATCAGTATAAATATAAGCTTCTTTTGGGGGAAGCATTTGCAGGGGGCACATTTGCAACTGGGGCTCTTTCTAAAAGTGGGGCTCTTTCTATAAGTGGAAAGCACTTCTGGCTCTGCACAAAGCAAATGAACACAAGAAAATACTTTGAAAAACACCACACAGACATCAGGTGACCTTGTTTACCCCTTTAGCTCTTTCTCCTTGTAACATGCACTCTCTACCACTCCTTTTAACAGCTCTGTCCTCTATCCTTAAACTATCTCTCCTTCACCCCTCTTTTCCCCCCCACAGCATATATCACTTTCACTTCTGTCCTCTCCTTATTACTGCACCCACCAACTCCTGCTAATTCTAAATCCACACACTAAAAATCTCCAAGACCCTGGGCCATGTCCCACATTACCTCCCTCACCCTCCTGCTTCTCCTAACCTCTGGAGATATATCCCCAAACCCTGGGCCTCCATCATTTAACTGTACCCCATGCACCCATCACCCTGCACCCCCTGGTAGCAGCCGCAAACGACACAATTTAGTTCCCATTTCTATTCTTCCCAAGACCAGACTCCCTTTCTCTTGTGCCCTTTGGAACTCCTGCTCTGTCTGCAACAAACTCACCTCTCTCCATGACCTCTTTATGGCCAACTCGTTTAACCTACTCGCCATTACCGAAACCTGGCTCCACGAATCTGACACTGCGTCTTCTGCTGCCCTATCCCATGGTGGTCTTCTCTAGACTCACTCCCCCAGATCCAGTGGACGTAAGGGAGGAGGTGTCGGAATCTTTCTAGCCCCAAATAGCACCTTTCAGGTACTTCAACCACCTCCCTCTCTGTCACTCTCCTCTTTCGAAGCACACTGCATTCGTCTTTTCACTCCAGTTTCTCTAAGTATAGCTGTGATCTACAGGCCCCCTGGACCAGTATCAACCTTTCTTGATGACTTCTCTGCCTGGCTACCCTACTTTCTTTCTTCTGAAATCCCCACAATCATTCTCGAGGAGATCTCTACTGTTCCGCTACCCTCCACGCTTTACACTTCATGCCCACAGGTACAATCATTACTTCCCTCTTTCAACCCCACCACCTTCTCTACCTTCAATTCTCTACTTCGTCCTCCACCGCCTCCACCCACCAACTCACTCACTGCCAATCACTTCAAACAGAAGATTGATACAATTCGCAAGGAGATCTCTACTGTTACGCTACCCTCCACGCTTTACACTTCATTCCCACAGGTACAATCATTACTTCCCTCTTTCAACCCCACCACTATAGACGAGGTTGCTAAACTACTTGCTAATAGCCACCTTACCACCTGCCCTCTGGATCCTGTTTCCTCACAAATGCTAAGTTCACTCTGGCTCTACACTCTCTAACCCACATCTTCAATCTCTCCCTCTCTTATGGCATCTTCCCCAACTCTCTAAAACATGCACTTGTCAGACCCATACTTAAAAAGCCCTCACTGGACCCATCCAATCTTAACAACCTACACCCTATCTCCTTGCTCCCCTTCTTATCCAAACTCCTCAAATATCTGGTCTACAACCGACTGCGCGTCCACCTCGCCGATAATAGCCTTCTTGATCCCCTTTAGTCTGGATTTCGTCCTCCACAGAAACTGCTCTCCTAAAACCTAACAAACGATCTACTAACGGCCAAAACCAATAAACACTATTCTGTACTCCTACTCCTGGACCTCTCTGCTGCCTTTGATACGGTTGACCACCCCCTCCTCCTCAAAAAACTCCACGCCTTTGGTCTCCGCGACTGTACTCTTCGCTGGGTCTCTTCCTACTTATCCAACCGCACCTTTAGCGTTTCTTACAACTCTACTTCCTCCTCTCCTCTTCCTTTCCTGGTTGGGGTCCCCCAAGGTTCTGTTCTTGGACCTCTCCTATTTTCATGAATTTGTTTGGCTGTAGGTGGTATGGCCGTGTTGGGTTGCAGGTGATATGGTTGTGTTGCGTTGTAGGTAGTATGGTTCTGTTGGGTTGTAGGTGCTATGAATGTGTTGGGCTGTAGGTGGTATGGCTGTGTTGGGTTGTAAGTGGTATGGTTGTGTTGGGTTGTAGGTAGTATGGCTGTGTTGGGTTGTAGGTAGTATGGTTGTGTTGGGTTGTAGGTAGTATGGTTGTGTTGGATTGTAGGTGGTATGGCTATGGTGGGTTGTATGTGCTATGACTGTGTTGGCTTGTAGGTGGTATGACTGTGTTGGCTTGTAGGTGGTATGACTGTGTTGGCTTGTAGGTGGTATGACTGTGTTGGCTTGTAGGTGCTATGAATGTGTTGGGTTGTAGGTGGTATGGTTGCAGGTAGTATAGTTGTGTTGGGTGGTAGGTGGTATGGCTTTGTTGGGTTGTAGGTGGTATGGCTTTGTTGGGTTGTAGGTGGTATGACTGTGTTGGGTTGTAGGTGGTATGGCTGTGTTGGGTTGTAGGTGGTATGGCTGTGTTGGGTTGTAGGTGGTATGGCTGTGTTGGGTTGTAGGTAGTATGGTTGTGTTGGGTTGTAGGTAGTATGGTTGTGTTGGGTTGCAGGTGGTATGGTTGTGCTGGGTTGCAGGCGATATGGTTTTGTTGGGTTGTAGGTAGTAGGGATGTGTTGGGTTGTAGATGGTATGGCTGTGTTGGGTTGTAGGTGATATGGTTGTGTTGGGTTGTAGGTAGTATGGTTGTGTTGGGTTGTAGGTAGTATGGTTGTGTTGGGTTGCAGGTGGTATGGTTGTGCTGGGTTGCAGGCGATATGGTTTTGTTGGGTTGTGGGTAGTAGGGATGTGTTGGGTTGTAGGTGGTATGGCTGTGTTGGGTTGTAGGAGGTATGGCTGTGTTGGGTTGTAGGTGGTATGGCTGTGTTGGGTTGTAGGTGGTATGGCTGTGTTGGGTTGTAGGTTATATGGTTGTGCAATTTTCGTAAGCAGTCAAGGTGAGATACTAATCCAACCGCACCTTTAGCGTTTCTTACAACTCTACTTCCTCCTCTCCTCTTCCTTTCCTGGTTGGGGTCCCCCAAGGTTCTGTTCTTGGACCTCTCCTATTTTCATGAATTTGTTTGGCTGTAGGTGGTATGGCCATGTTGGGTTGCAGGTGATATGGTTGTGTTGCGTTGTAGGTAGTATGGTTCTGTTGGGTTGTAGGTGCTATGAATGTGTTGGGCTGTAGGTGGTATGGCTGTGTTGGGTTGTAAGTGGTATGGTTGTGTTGGGTTGTAGGTAGTATGGCTGTGTTGGGTTGTAGGTAGTATGGTTGTGTTGGGTTGTAGGTAGTATGGTTGTGTTGGATTGTGGGTGGTATGGCTATGGTGGGTTGTATGTGCTATGACTGTGTTGGCTTGTAGGTGGTATGACTGTGTTGGCTTGTAGGTGGTATGACTGTGTTGGCTTGTAGGTGCTATGAATGTGTTGGGTTGTAGGTGCTATGAATGTGTTGGGTTGTAGGTGGTAAGGTTGCAGGTAGTATAGTTGTGCTGGGTGGTAGGTGGTATGGCTTTGTTGGGTTGTAGGTGGTATGACTGTGTTGGGTTGTAGGTGGTATGGCTGTGTTGGGTTGTAGGTGATATGGTTGTGTTGGGTTGTAGGTGGTATGGTTGTGCTGGGTTGCAGGTGGTATGGTTGTCTTGGCTTGCAGGCGATATGGTTTTGTTGGGTTGTAGGTAGTAGGGATGTGTTGGGTTGTAGGTGGTATGGATGTGTTGGGTTGTAGGTGATATGGTTGTGTTGGGTTGTAGGTAGTATGGTTGTGTTGGGTTGTAGGTAGTATGGTTGTGTTGGGTTGCAGGTGGTATGGTTGTGCTGGGTTGCAGGCGATATGGTTTTGTTGGGTTGTGGGTAGTAGGGATGTGTTGGGTTGTAGGTGGTATGGCTGTGTTGGGTTGTAGGTGGTATGGCTGTGTTGGGTCGTAGGTGGTATGGCTGTGTTGGGTTGTAGGTTATATGGTTGTGCAATTTTCGTAAGCGGTCAAGGTAAGATACTAATGACTCAGTGAGGAATTCCTCATATTCTGGTCATGTGACCATGAGCCATGTGTGAATGATGGTGTTCCTCCTCCCAGTGAACAATGCAGTGCAGCCTTATAGATGAGCGAGGTTTTATTAGACAGCAGAGTCTTATAAAGTACACAAATAATAATTATCACAGCATTACAGAATGATGGAACCATAGAAGTATGTCAGAGGCATTACATGGAGAAAGTCACAGGAACCACCTGACGAGGCACAACATGTCCGCTGTACTGACTGATAACAACAACACTGCTTAAAGTGAACCTGTCATCACATATAGTTCATCATTGTAAAAGAAGCAGTAATGTGTGAGTGTAACATTTCCAGATAACAATACTCCCCCTGACAATGCCTTTCCCTGCATTTCCCTCCAGAAGGACCGTGCCATCTTTGTTTAGGTATCATCCAAGGTCACCATCTGCTTTCTGGACTTGATGCTTGTGTAATTTTGGACTGTGTTTACAAATGTCTGATACAGATCAGCCCCTGCTGTACCTTTCCAACTTGCTACTAAGTTATAATGTAGATTCTGAGAGATAAGAGCTGGAGGAGGAAACTAAGGCTATACCACCTCCTGTATGCAGCAGACCGATAACAAGGTGGAACCTTTGGGAGAAATGATACTTTTGTGTATTGTGAGGTCAGGAATTTATTCCTATAACTGAAAGGGCTGGGTTAATAGGAAACTGCATTAGTATGGGGAGGATTTTTTATTTTTTTTGCAACCAAAATACAAAAAAGTCCCCCAAAGCTCCACCTTCATACAGAAACACACCGCTCTTTTTGTTTTAAATTGTTGAGACATTGATATTTGTACATCCAAGGACACATTTTTAACCACGCAACCTCCGGAAGATTTACCCCCTTTCATGACCAGGCCATTTTTTTTGCAATACGGCACTGCGTTACTTCAACTGGCAATTGCGTGGTTGTGCGACGCTGTACCCAAACAAGATTGATGTCTTTTTATTTTCCCACAAATAGAGCTTTCATTTGGTGGTATTTAATCACCTCTGCGGTTTTTATTTTTTGCGCTTTACACAAAAAAAAAAGACAATTTAAAAAAAATTTAATTTCTTCATCAATTTGGGCCAATAAGTATTCTGCTACATATTTTTGGTTACAAAAAAAAAAATCCCAATAAGCGTATATTGATTGGTTTGCACAAAAGTGTTATCCCATCTACAAACTATGGGATATTTTGTATTTATTTTTTTTTTTACTAGTAATCTCTAGTAAATCTCCGTTCTCCTTCTGTCAGGAGTGATCGCAGGTGCCCAGCGGGCATCACGGCTGCCGGGCACGTGCAACGCCTTAGGGACGCAGCGGGCGCACCCCCTATACTCCTTACATCTACGGCGATTCGCGCAGGAGTGCCATTCTGCCACCGATTGATAATATATTTTTCTGGATCCATTTCCTAGTATACACACCTTAAAAATCCCACAATACTCCAATATTTCATGGTTGTTAATAGGGATGAGCTTCGTGTTCGAATCGAACGCATGTTCGACTCGAACATTGTCTGTTCGTTCGTTCGCCGAATTCCGAAAGATATGGGCCGTTCGCGCCAAATTCGAGTGGCGCGTCACGGCCCATAATTCACTGCGGCATCGCAGTGCATTGCTGGCTGATGATTGGCCAAGCATGCACTATGACCCGCATGCTTGGCCAATCACAGCGCCATCTGTACAGAGAGCCGTAATTGGCCAAAGCCAGGGTGGCTTTGGCCAATTATGGCTCAGGGGGTTTAGTACACGCCCCACACTATATAAGGCCGCCTGCACGGCAGCCCTGTGTAGTGTGTTCCGGCGTTGAGAGAGATAGACAGAGAGACAGTGTAATTTGATTTAAGTTAGAGTAGGCAGGCAAGTCAGTTATCTGCACTTACAGTGTATTGTGTATATATATATACATCCTAGGTGTATATATATATATATATATATATATATATATATATATATATATATATATATATACACACACTGTATTCAGTTTAGCTAGATCCGTTCCTGTTATTCTCTTCCTACTACTGACAGGCAGGCAGGTGTTTTTACAGTATTTACAGCTACCTGAAGAAAATTGCTGGTGTTCTTCTGATCCTATTAGTCCTATTAGCTACAGTATTTACAGTTAGTGTAGTGCGTCCTCTGCACAGTGTGCACCTAAAGCTACCTGAAGAAAATTAGTGTTCTTCTGATCCTAATAGTACAGTACTGCAGGCAGCTGCAGTATTTACAAGTTAGATTAGTGCATCCTCTGCACAGTGTGCACCTAAAGCCACCTAAACAAAATTAGCGGTGTTCTTCTGATCCTATTAGTACAGTACCACAGGCATCTGTAGTATTTACAAGTTAGTGTAGTGTGTCCTCTGCACAGTGTGCACCTAAAGCTACCTGAAGAAAATTAGTGGTGTTCATCTGATCCTATTAGTACAGTACCACAGGCAGCTGTAGCATTTACAAGTTAGTGTAGTGCGTCCTCTGCACAGTGTGCACCTAAAGCTACCTTAAGAAAATGAGTGGTGTTCTTCTGATCCTATTAGTACAGTACCACAGGCAGCTGAAGTATTTACAATTTAATGTAGTGCGTCCCCTGCACAGTGTTCACCTGAAGAAAATTAGTGGTGTTCATCTGATCCTATTAGTACAGTACCACAGGCAGCTGTAGTATTTACAAGTTAGTGTAGTGCGTCCTCTGCACAGTGTGCACCTAAATCTACCTGAAGAAAATGAGTGGTGTTCTTCTGATCCTATTAGTACAGTACCGCAGGCAGCTGCAGTATTTACAATTTAATGTAGTGCGTCCCCTGCACAGTGTGCACCTAAAGCTACCTGAAGAAAATTAGTGGTGTTCTTTTGATCCTATTAGTACAGTACCACAGGCAGCTGTAGTATTTACAAGTAAGTGTAGTGCGTCCTCTGCACAGTGTGCACCTAAAGCTACCTGAAGAAAATTAGTTGTGTTCTTCTGATCCTATTAATAACACAGGCAGGCAGCTACAGTATTTACAGTTAGTGTAGTGTGTCCTCTGCACAGTGTGCACCTAAAGCTACCTGGAGACAATTTCTGTTGTTCTGCTCCTATTAATAACACAGGCAGGCAGCTACAGTATTTACAGTAAGTGTAGTGCGTCCTCTGCAACACGGCCAGCTGCCGAAAAAAGGACAAGCGTGTCCCACGGCCACGTGCTTATGAGGATGCACCGTCTCCACGACCAGCACTGTTGCCTCTAGACACAGAGCCTGCTTGCCCTCTTTTATTGGCTTGTGACTGTCTGCCTCTCCTTGTTGGCCTTCCAGACATACTAATAGCCTGCAGTGAGATGTAGCTGCACAAAGCTGTCATGTATATATATATATATACAGGTAAAAGCCAGTAAATTAGAATATTTTGAAAAACTTGATTTATTTCAGTAATTGCATTCAAAAGGTGTAACTTGTACATTATATTTATTCATTGCACACAGACTGATGCATTCAAATGTTTATTTCATTTAATTTTGATGATTTGAAGTGGCAACAAATGAAAATCCAAAATTCCGTGTGTCACAAAATTAGAAGATTACTTAAGGCTAATACAAAAAAGGGATTTTTTAGAAATGTTGGCCAACTGAAAAGTATGAAAATGAAAAATATGAGCATGTACAATACTCAATACTTGGTTGGAGCTCCTTTTGCCTCAATTACTGCATTAATGCGGCGTGGCATGGAGTCGATGAGTTTCTGGCACTGCTCAGGTGTTATGAGAGCCCAGGTTGCTCTGATAGTGGCCTTCAACTCTTCTGCGTTGTTGGGTCTGGCATTCTGCATCTTCCTTTTCACAATACCCCACAGATTTTCTATGGGGCTAAGGTCAGGGGAGTTGGCTGGCCAATTTAGAACAGAAATACCATGGTCCGTAAACCAGGCACGGGTAGATTTTGCGCTGTGTGCAGGCACCAAGTCCTGTTGGAACCTGAAATCTCCATCTCCATAGAGCAGGTCAGCAGCAGGAAGCATGAAGTGCTCTAAAACTTGCTGGTAGACGGCTGCGTTGACCCTGGATCTCAGGAAACAGAGTGGACCGACACCAGCAGATGACATGGCACCCCAAACCATCACTGATGGTGGAAACTTTACACTAGACTTCAGGCAACGTGGATCCTGTGCCTCTCCTGTCTTCCTCCAGACTCTGGGACCTCGATTTCCAAAGGAAATGCAAAATTTGCTTTCGTCAGAAAACATGACTTTGGACCACTCAGCAGCAGTCCAGCTCTTTTTTTCCTTAGCCCAGGTGAGACGGTTTTCGCGCTGTTTCTTGGTCAACAGTGGCTTGACACGAGGTATGCGGCAGTTGAAACCCATGTCTTTCAAGCGTCTCTTGGTGGTGGATCTTGAAGCACTGACTCCAGCAGCTGTCCACTCCTTGTGAATCTCCCCCACATTTTTGAATGGGTTTTTTTTCACAATCTTGACTAGGGCGCGGTGATCCCTATCGCTTGTACACTTTTTCTGACCACAGTTTTTCCTTCCCTTTGCCTCTCTATTAATGTGTTTGGACACAGAGCTCTGAGAACAGCCAGCCTCTTCAGCAATAACCTTTTGTGTCTTTCCCTCCTTGTGCAATGTGTCGATGGTCGCCTTTTGGACAGCTGTCAAATCTGAAGTCTTCCCCATGTTTGTGTAGGCTTCAGAACTGGACTGAGAGACCATTTAAAGCCCTTTGCAGGTGTTTTGAGTTAATCAGCTGATTAGTTTGTGGCACCAGGTGTCTTCAAAATTTAACCCTTACACAATATTCTAATTTTGTGACACGGAATTTTGGATTTTCATTTGTTGCCACTTCAAATCATCAAAATTAAATGAAATAAACATTTGAATGCATCAGTCTGTGTGCAATGAATAAATATAATGTACAAGTTACACCTTTTGAATGCAATTACTGAAATAAATCAAGTTTTTCAAAATATTCTAATTTACTGGCTTTTACCTGTGTATATATATATATATATATATATATATATATATATATATATATATATATATATATATATATATACATACATACATGACAGCTTTGTGCAGCTACATCTCACTGCAGGCTATTAGTATGTCTGGAAGGCCAACAAGGAGAGGCAGACAGTCACAAGCCAATAAAAGAGGGCAAGCAGGCTCTGTGTCTAGAGGCAACAGTGCTGGTCGTGGAGACGGTGCATCCTCATAAGCACGTGGTCGTGGGACACGCTTGTCCTTTTTTCGGCAGCTGGCCGTGTTGAGCCGCAACATGCGGAAGACTTGGAAGAGTGGATGACCAAGCCGTCCTCATCCTACTCATCCTCTCTCACCCAGGGTACTTTGTCTGGCAAAGCAGCTGCCAACGCGGCCTCTTCCCTCGGCTCAATGGCATCAGTCACTCCTTCCCTAGCCCCACCATGTCCTCCTGAGGAGTCCCCCGAACTGTTTGACCACAGTGTTGGGTAAATGCTCCAGGAGGATGCCCAGCGTTTTGAAGGCTCCGATGATGGTACCCAGCTAGAGGAAGGCAGTAACGTGGGCACGGACAGAGGGGGTGTCCAAGAAGGACAGCAATCTGGCAGTCATGTTCCCCCAGCTGCAGCATACTGCCAGCTTTGCTCCAGTGATGAGGAGGGAGGGGATGAGGAGGTCACTGACTCCAAGAGGGTGCCTGATATGAGAGAGGAGGGGGAGGAGGAAGCACATCACCAACGAGGCAGGATGCCCTCCAGGGGCCAGCTTAAGGGCAGCACACCGACTGCATCACACCGCAGAGCTCCGCATGTGCAGGGCGCTGCTGTCTCTGCGCGTTATTCCAAAAGTTCTTTGGTGTGGGCCTTTTTTGAGACGAGTGCATCAGATCGCACCGCTATTTGCAACATATGTCTCAAGCGTATCTCTCGTGGCCAAAACATCTCCCGCTTGGGCACCACATGCTTGATCAGACATACAGTGGGGACGGAAAGTGTTCAGACCCCCTTACATTTTTCACTCTTTGTTATATTGCAGCCATTTGCTAAAATCATTTAGTGATTAAGTTTACTTTTTTCCTCATTAATGTACACACACAGCACCCCATATTGTCTATGCAAGACCTTACAGCTCACAGTGCATGTCAGAGCATATGAGAATCATAAGGTCAAAGGAACTATCTGAAGAGCTCAGAGACAGAATTGTGGCAAGGCACAGATCTGGCCAAGGTTACAAAAAAAATCTGCTGCACTTAAGGTTCCTAAGAGCACAGTGGCCTCAATAATCCTTAAATGGAAGACGTTTGGGATAACCAGAACCCTTCCTAGAGCTGGCCGTCCGGCCAAACTGAGCTATCAGGGGGAGAAGAGCCTTGGTGAGAGAGGTAAAGAAGAACCCAAAGATCACTGTGGCTGAGCTCCAGAGATGCAGTCGGGAGATGTAAGAAAGTTGTAGAAAGTCAACCATCACTGCAGCCCTCCACCAGTCGGGGCTTTATGGCAGAGTGGCCCGACAGAAGCCTCTCCTCAGTGCAAGACACATGGAGTTTGCTAAAAAAACACCTGAAGGACTCCAAGATGGTGAGAAATAAGATTCTCTGGTCTGATGAGACCAAGATAGAACCTTTTGACCTTAATTCTAAGCGGTATGTGTGGAGAAAACAGGCATTGCTCATCACCTGTCCAATACAGTCCCAACAGTGAAGCATGGTGGTGGCAGCATCATGCTGTGAGGGTGTTTTTCAGTTGCAGGGACAGGACGACTGGTTGCAATCGAGGGAAAGATGATTGTGGCCAAGTACAGGGATATCCCGGACGAAAACTTTCTCCAGAGTGCTCAAGAACTCAAGACTGGGCCGAAGGTTTACCTTCCAACAAGACAATGACCCTAAGCACACAGCTAAAATAACGAAGGAGTGGCTTCACAACAACTCCGTGACTGTTATTGAATGGCCCAGCCAGAGCCCTGACTTAAACCCAATTGAGCATCTCTGGAGAGACCTTAAAATGTCTGTCCACCAACGTTTACCATCCAACCTGACAGAACTGGAGAGGATCTGCAAGGAGGAATGGCAGAGGATCCCCAAATCCAGGTGTGAAAAATGTGTTGCATCTTTCCCAAAAAGACTCATGTCTGTATTAGATCAAAAGGGTGCTTCTACTAAATACTGAGCAAAAGGTCTAAATACTTAGGACCATGTGATATTTCAGTTTTTCTTTTTTAATAAATCTGCAAAAATGTCAACAATTCTGTGTTTTCTGTTAATATGGGGTGCTGTGTGTACATTAATGAGGAAAAAAATGAACTTAAATGATTTTAGCAAATGGCTGCAATATAACAAAGAGTGAAAAATTTAAGGGGGTCTGAATACTTTCCGTCCCCACTGTATGTTGACCTGCCATGCAGTTTGTTGGCAAGCGTACCTAAAAGACCCACACCAAAGAACAAAGAGCACCTCTCCTTACTCCTCATCAGCTGGGATCTCCAACCCCACTATACCTTCAGTCCTCTCTGAGACCTGCACTGAGAGGGATGAAGGTGTAGAATTAGGTGTCACAGCCAAGTACTTGGGGGCAATCTGCTCGGTACACCGACGTCAGATTGTACCAGGCAAATTTCTCTGCCCCAGCTGCTGCACCGCCGAAAGAAGTTCGCTCCCAGCCATCCACATGCCCAGCGGTTGAATGTTAGCTTGGCTAAATTGCTAGCACTTTAACTGCTGCCTTTTCAGTTGGTAGACTCTGCCCCCTTTGTGGAATGTGCAGTACCTCAGTGGCAGGTTCCCAAACGCCACTTTTTCTCACGGAAGGCGATTCCGGCTCTCAACTGGCATGTGGATGACGATGTCTTGGCCTCGCTGGACAGGGCAGTCAGCGGTAAGGTGCATATTACCGCTGACTCATGGTCCAGCGGGCATGGACAGGGACGTTACCTATCTTTCATCGCGCACTGGGTGACTCTTCTGGCAGCTGGGAAGGATGCAGGACAGGGTGCAGTAGTGTTGGAGGTTGTTCTGCCACCACGCATCCAAAATACTACTAATGGTGATTCTGCCACACCTCTCTCCACCCCCTCCTCTTCTTCTTCCTCTATGGCCTCTTCCTGTGCTGATTTGACTTCGGAACCAGCGGTGCTCCGTAGGCGTTCAAGGGGCTACGCAAGTACGCAGGGCAAAAGATGCCATGCGGTGCTTGAGCTGGTGTGCTTGGGGGACAGGAGCCACACTGGGGCAGAGATTCTGTCAGCTCTGCAGGGGCAGGTTCAGAGGTGGTTGACTCCACGCCAGCTTAAGGCAGGTATGGTGGTTTGCGACAATGGCACCGACCTCCTCTCTGCCCTCCGACAGGGACAACTGACCCATGTTCCCTGTTTGGCTCACATCCTTAACTTGGTGGTGCAGCGGTTTTTGGGCAGGTACCCAGGCTTACAGGATGTCCTGAGGCAGGCCAGGAAAGTCTGTGTGCATTTCCGCCGGTCATATAATGCCATTGCTCGGCTGGCAGCCCTCCAAAAAGGAATTTAACCTGCCCAAGAACCACCTAATCTGTGACATGCCCACCAGGTGGAACTCAACGTTGGCCATGCTGCAGCGGCTGCACACGCAGCAGAGGGCCATTAATGAGTACTTGTGCGACTATGGCACCAGGACAGGGTCAGGGGTTTTTTTCCCCACGCCAGTGGGCCATGATTAGGGATGCATGCACTGTCCTGTCACCATTTGAGGAGACCACGAGGATGGTGAGCAGTGACAGTGCATGCATCAGTGACACTGTCCCCCTTGTCCACCTGTTGAAGCACACACTGCATGGAATAATGGACAGGGCACTTGAGGCAGAACAGAGACAGGAAGAGGAGGACTTCCTTAGCTCTGAAGGCCCCCTTTATCCAGACAGTGTTCCTGCGTGCCCGCCGATCACACAGGGAGAGGACGAGGAGGAGGAGGAGGAGGAAGAGGAGGATTGTGTCAGCATGGAGGTGGAGCCTGGCACTCAGCAACAGCAGCAGTCTTTAAGGGATCATTTGCAGTCCCAAGAAACCCATGGACTTGTACGTGGCTGGGAGGAGGTGGCTGCGGATCATGTCGTCCTTAGTGACCCAGAGGACTCCGGACCGAATGCCTCAGCAATCCTACGCTGCATGGCCTCTCTGATCCTGCAAAGCCTGCGGAAGGATCCTCATATTCGTGGTATCAAGGAGAGGGATCAATACTGGCTGGCAACCCTTCTTGATCCACGTTACAAGGGTAGGGTTGCGGACCTTATCTTGCCGTCGCAGAGGGAGCAGAGGATGAAACATCTTCAGGAGGCCTTGCAGAAAGGCCTATGCAATGCGTTCCCAGAGACTGGGAGGTTACAAACTCCTGTTCCTTGGACAACGTGTTGCTGAGGCTTCGGTCAGTCAAAGAAGGAGCGGTGGAGAAGGTGGCCGTCTGACCGATGCGTTCAGACAATTTTTTAGTCCGCAGCCCCAAGGTATGATAAGTTCCAGCAACATTTTTTGAAATGTCAGATCCCTTCAAGGCTGCCTATGCTGATGCTGAGTGACTATCCTGTTATGCTGAGTGACTATCCTCTTCCTCCTCAATGATCATGCTGATAGCTTGTAAGAATATTTTTGGTTCTGGGCGCCGCCACCAGTGGCTAAGGCACAATTTTTCAGCCCCTGTTTAACAGGGGCATGTAATTACAATTTTTGATGCAATATTTTGCAAGGAGGGTTCGTTGCTGCACTCAACTAGAGTATTTGTGAGGGGTTGCAGTGTTGTGGCACCAGTGCCTAAGGCCCAATTTTTCTGCCCCTGTTCAACAGGGACATGTAATTACAATTCTTGATCTAATATTTCACAGCAGGGCCTGTTCCTGCGCCCACCAAGAGTAACTGTGAGGGCTTACAGTGTTGTGGCAACACCAACACCTAAGGCCCCAATATGCCATGCCGTTTGTCTTACTGATTTTCATCCATATTGCCAGGACCCAGGCATGTACTGGCCATTGGGACTACAGGGAGTTTCCCGGTGGGCCGATGGCTCAGTGGGCCGATTTCAGTGACAGTGGACCGCCGCCTCCCTCCGGTCCTCTGTCCCCCCCACAGTGCTCACCTCCTCTCCCTGGCTAGTTATGCAGCGCGCCTGAATACAGACATGATGCTCAGGGGTCAACACTGAGAAGCTCATAATACGACCCGGAAGGAGGGCGGCCTCACTTTCCTGCCTAATCTTGTCCCATTGGGGGGGGGGGGGGGGCGCCAAACTGATTCTTTGCCCCAGGTGAAATAATGTGTAACTTCCCCACTGGTACTGCCTATAAGAGAAATAATGTAGAACGGCTAATGGCTAGTGGGGGGGTCTTGGGTGGCAGGCCGGGGGAGGCGGGTTTGTCCAGCCGGCATGGGAGAGACCTGTCAAAGTGGGCCAGTCTGGATGAAGTCCAGGGCCAAATTTTTGTCCCAGTCCAGCCCTGCCAGGACCCGACATTACATTAAAGCCGTAAGCAGTTTTAAATGCCTTTTATTACTTTAAAAATGTCATTTTGTGCAGGGACTGTTCTAAGCACAGGAAACACGCACCACTTTACAGGCATACTATAGACACCATCCAGGTACGATATTTAAAGGAATATTTCACTTTTTTTTTTCACTTTACATAGTTACATAGTTACATAGTAGGTGAGGTTGAAAAAAGACACACGTCCATCAAGTCCAACCTATGTGTGTGATTATGTGTCAGTATTACATTGTATATCCCTGTATGTTGCGGTCATTCAGGTGATTATCTAATAGTTTCTTGAAGCTATCAATGCTCCCCGCTGAGACCACCGCCTGTGGAAGGGAATTCCACATCCTTACCGCTCTTACAGTAAAGAACCCTCTACGTAGTTTAAGGTTAAACCTCTTTTCTTCTAATTGTAATGAGTGGCCCCGAGTCTTATTAAACTCTCTTCTGCGAAAAAGTTTTATCCTTATTGTGGGGTCACCAGTATGGTATTTGTAAATTGAAATCATATCCCCTCTCAAGCGTCTCTTCTCCAGAGAGAATAAGTTCAGTGCTCACAACCTTTCCTCATAACTAAGATCCTCCAGACCCTTTATTAGCTTTGTTGCCCTTCTTTGTACTCGCTCCATTTCCAGTACATCCTTTCTGAGGACTGGTGCCCAGAACTGGACAGCATACTCCAGGTGCGGCCGGACCAGAGTCTTGTAGAGTGGGAGAATTATCGTTTTATCTCTGGAGTTGATCCCCCTTTTAATGCCAATATTCTGTTTGCCTTATTAGCAGCAGCTTGGCATTGCATGCCATTGCTGAGCCTATCATCTACTAGGACCCCGAGGTCCTTTTCCCCCAGATTCCTCCAGAGGTTCTCCCCCCAGTGTATAGATTGCATTCATATTTTTGCCACCCAAATGCATTATTTTACATTTTTCTACATTGAACCTCATTTGCCATGTAGTCGCCCACCCCATTAATTTGTTCAGGTCTTTTTGCAAGGTTTCCACATCCTGCGGAGAAGTTATTGCCCTGCTTAGCTTAGTATCGTCTGCAAATACAGAGATTGGGAGGGTTTAAGCATCAGTAAAATCACTGCTCCCAAAAAAACCGCACTTTAGGACAATACCATGCAAATTAGCCTTTAACCGCTTGCTATCCGCGCTATAGCCGAATGACGGCTACAGCGCGGACCTGCATTCCCGGGAGGCCGTCATATGACGGCCTCCCCTGTGCACGTGCCCTGCGCGCGCCCTGCAGGGCACTCGTGGAGCGCGCTGTGATCACCGAGTCACTGAGACTCGGGTGATCACCGATCCAAGTAAGGGGCCGGTCCCGGCCCCTTACCATGTGATCAGCTGTCAGCCAATGACAGCTGATCACATTATCAAAACAAAAGCTCTGTGATCGTTTTTTTTTTCTCCTCGCGCTGACAGTGCGAGGAGAAAAAAAAGCCGATCACCGGCTCAGCAGCAAGGGACATCGGTCCCGAAGAGGGGGAGGCAATAATGCCTCAATTGTGCCTTAATTATGCCACCAGTACCCCCTGCCAGTGCCACCTTACATTGCAACATCACAGTGCCCACAGTGCCCACCAGTGCCACGTATCAATGCCCATAAGTGCCACCTATCAATGCCTACAGGTGCCACCTATCAATGCCCACCATTGCCACCTAACAATGCCCACCAGTGGTGCCAATCAGTGCCACCTAGCAGTGTACAAGATCAGTGCCCATTATTGCCACCAATCAGTGCCCATCACTGCCACCCATCAGTGCCCATCACTGCCACCTATCAGTGCCCATTGGTGCTGCCTCATCAGCGTACATCAATGAAGGAGAAAAATTACCCTTTTAAAAAATTTTATAACAAAATATAAAAAAAAAAAATATTTTTTTTTTTTTAAATTTGGTCTTTTTAAATTTTTTTAACAAAAAATAAAAATCGCAGAGGTGATCAAATACCACCAAAAGAAAGCTCTATTTGTGGGGAAAAAATGATAAAAATTTCATTTGGGTACAGTGTTGTATGACCGCGCAATTGTCATTCAAAGTGTGTCAGCGCTGAAAGCTGAAAATTGGTCTGGATAGGAGGGGGGTTTAAGTGCCCGGTAAGCAAGTGGTTTAAAATGAGCACTTTTGATTTCGAACGTTCGAGTCCCATAGACGTCAATGGGGTTCTAAAGTTTGTGCGAATTTTTGGTCCGTTCGCAGGTTCTGGTGTGAACCGAACCAGGGGGTGTCCGGCTCATTCCTAGTTGTTAAGGAGCGAACAGCCGCCGTGTCCTTAACAACCAGCTATTCGCACTGTTAGGGACGCCGCAGGCTTGCACTACTAAAATACAGCATGCAGTATTTTAGTAGTGTTTTTTTTTTTTAATGAAAAAAAAAAAATTTTTTAAATGCTGTGCGCTATCTTACCGCATACTCGGATGCGGCAAGATAGCGCTTTGTGAATGGAGCCCAGTACCCCATATTGGAGAGATTCTTAACCAGCAGGACTGGGAGGGTTGGGACAGCCGGAGCGAGGCCAGCAGGACCGGGAGAGGCAACTAGCGAGTCCAGGGGGTTGGAGGGGGGGGGGTCTGCGAGGGCCAATTCACACTAGTGCATTCCTCTGCATTTTAGCGCGGCTTCAAAAAACGCAGGTCGACGCACCTGAAAAGCAAATATGTGTCCCGTTCACACTAAAGTGCTGCGTTGACTTGCATTGCGTTAAAATGCAACATGTATGCATTTTAGTGGAACGCAAAAAAAAAAAGTTTGCTTTGTGATTTTGTGACCCCTGGGGACGTGATGTCACAGGAAATCCAGTGCGTTTTAATGCGCGTTAAGACGTGACTGAAATGTATGGAAATGTACTAGCATTTTAGCGCAAGTCAATGCGAATTAATAATAAATAATAAGAATAAAAAGTAATTTGTTCCGTTCCATTCGTTTAGATGCGGCATTCGTTATTTCGGATAATTCGGAACTTCAGATAAATTCGTATTCGTTATGTTCACTAACAGCCAAATGTGAGAGGAAATTACAATACCTATAATTTAATTGTTTAGTAATAGTGAAGTTATTATTAGTTATTATTTCAGATTTTCACTTTTTCGGGTTTTCCACATTTTACCGGATTTTCGTTCTTTTGAATTTTCGAATTTTCATTCTCATTTTTGGATTTCCGAAGTTCAAATTTCCGAAATTTAGAATTTCCAGAAAAATGTGTTAAACTGGTTTTTCGTTAACTCGGACATTTCCGAATTAACGAATTTGACGCAAAATTGGTTAAAAAACGAATTCAGAACTAAACGAATTGCACGTGTCTACTAAACACCCCCCCTCATGTCACATGGTGTAATATACTGTATCCGTACAATCATCACATGTGTTATATACTGCTGCTGGGATCCACCATGTTTCCTCATCCCTTAATTAGGTCACCCGGTGGATGAGAAATACTTCTCTCTGCGCCATTGCCTTGCAGCACTGGGGTCCTAGGTTTCTATTCTCCCATGGAAATTATTTTGCATGGGGCTTTATATGTTCCCAGCTTCCCTCCCGGAGTCTGAAAACCTCCTCAGAGGGTAATTTAGAGCGGTCAGTGCTACACAAACACATACCGATCAATAAAAGACATATTTATTTACTGTGATCACACACTGTGGGGGAGCTCCAACTAGCAGGGCCAGCAATATGAGCGCTACTCCACCAGAGGGCAGCACATGCCTTGTGTAAGTATAAAGACAAACTTGTTATTGTAATCAAACTACTGTCTCCATTATTATTACTTTCACATTAGCAGTACTGTTACTATAATTAACATGACTGCTACTAATGGGATTTAATTTATTACTATTATTTGTATTATTGTTATTAATAATACTAATATTATACCTATAACTTCAGTTCTTAGTATAATTTTATCTTTTAAAGTTGATATTTTAATGCTTAAAGCGGACCTTCAGCCATTTTTCATCTTTCCATCTATTAAATCTTCTGCCCTTGTTGTTGTTTTAACTTTGGATAGTAAAATATTTTTTTTTTCTGCCAGTAAATCCCTTATACAGCCCACTTCTTGTTTCTTGTCTGGTAAAAAGCCTAGGCTTATGACATCATGCACAGCTCTCGCTCTCACTTTGGTGAGAGTTTGCCAGGATAGGGGGGGGGGGGGGGGGGGGTGAGTCATAAGAGGGCCAATGAGAGCTGCAGAGCTGGAGGGGTGCCTCTGCGTAAATCCAGGAAGTGAACAGGCAGCAGCTTCAGCTGCCCACAGTTATAATAGATGCAGCCAGACTCAGTGGAAGGAGATTTCTGCAGCGCGTTTGACAAGTACAGAATCACAGTCTATATAAAATAATATGCAAAGTGGTTGGAGGGAAGCTTCAGAATGGCAAAGATGTTTTTATTACAAATTATGTGAGCAGACTGCAGTTCCACTTTAAATGATGTATTTGAGTTATGTTTAGATTCACTATTATGTTTTTCTTTTCTTTTTTTCCAATTAATAGCAAATTACTAGCACTGTACTATCATTCTTACATACAGATTAGCAGCACTGTTGCTATAATGGTTATTATTATTGTTTATTATTGCTATTAATATGGCTATTATTATCATTAATCACTCCAACCCTTAGCCCCGGGTTCACACTGAGGCAGCGCGACTTGCAGCGCGACTGCCTCAGGCGGCCTGGACACGACAGGGGCGGCGACTTGCAAAACGACTTCTATATAGAAGTCTATGCAAGTCGCCTCAAGTCGCCCCCAAAGTAGTACAGGAACCTTTTTCTAAGTCGGAGCGACTTGCGTCGCTCCGATTAGAACGGTTCCATTGTACAGAACGGGACGCTACTTGTCAGGCGGCTAGGTCGCCTGACAAGTCGTCCTAGTGTGAACCGACACTGAGTATAATTTTGTCTTCTAAAGTTGATATTTTAATGCTTTAATTATATGTTTAAGTTATGTTTAGACTCAATGGTATTTTTATTTTATTTTTTATTTATTTTTTTATAATTACTAGCACTATATTATCATTCTTGCATCAGATTAGCAGTACTGTTGCTATAATGGTTATTATTATTATTATTATTATTATTATATTTATTATTATTATTATTATTATTGCTATTATTATCATTATCACTCCAACTCTTTGTATAATTTTTCTTCTGAAGTTGATATTTAATGCTTTAATTATATGTTTAATTAATGTTTAGATTCACTACTACTTTTATTTATAATTACTAGCACTATACTATCATTCGTACAACATTCTTATTACTTTACAGTTACTTTACGTTACAGTTATGTTTGATAGTACTATTCTAATCATTGTCATACCAGATTGTCAATCATTGTCAGATTGGATTGAAAAAGGACGCCCGTTTTTTTTTTGTTTTTGTTTTTTTTTTATTAAAGTTGTGGGAGAGCTCCAATCATTCTTATTATTCTTTATATTTATTATCATTCTTTTATTTTATTATTACTCTTTTATTTGTATTATTATTATATTAATAATAATAACAATAATAATATTATTCAGGATTCATATAGCACCAATAGTTTGCACAGTGCTTTACACAATATAAGGAGATGGTACAGTTACATTACCATTCATTACAAGAGGATTAGGAGGGCTCTGTTCATGAGAGCTTACAATCTAATGGGGGGGGGCACACTGGAGGGAGTGCCATCTGCCAAGGCCGAAGTTCAGTTTTTAATTGTATTATTACTAGATGTTCTAAAATGACCAAAATAGTTTCTACTTTCTCTACAATAGTAGTATTTTTCTACATCTGCGAGTAGAATTCTCATTACTACTCCCGTCTTATGTCCGGTAGTACTAGATTTTTTTTTTATTACCACTGTGGCTACTGTTAGTTAATCCCATCTGTATTTATCTTAATTTACTACTTTTATTGCCATCACTGTTTTAGCTACTACTATTAACATGATTATAATTCTATAGTTCCTCTACTGATATTACTACTAGTATGTTTATACTATGTTTATATGTTTATGTGTATTACTAAGTCATATGTATGTGACATACTGTGTTTTGGGCCTGTGGCCCCAAAAAAAAGTTGAGCCATGTGACGTGTGGTGTGATGAGGAGGAAATGGTGTGCTAGGAGGGCTGGGAGGAGGAGGAGGAGGAGGATGATGTCTCTCTCTCTCTCTCTCTCTTTGGTTTATAAGGTTTTGGGTTACAGAGGAAGCTCAGCATTGTCTCTCTATGTAAATAACTGACACAGAGCGAGAGACTTGAACCATGTCACTTCCCAAGAGACAACTCTGCTCATGAGAAATGTGTGAGCCCAGCCCAGTGTGTGGGCAGAGTGGTCACATCCCTCCATTCCACCACTGTGATCAGGGAGAACGTCCTGTGCAGGGAAAGAGACTTTGTAACTAATGGGATTGTTGAGGATGCTGGACAGTATGGAAGCCATTCACTAACATGGGATAGAGAACACCATCAATGACAGAGATAGTCCCGCTTTCTGACTTGCTCCTGGAAATGGCCAATAAAATTCTTTAGCCAATACACTTTTTTATTATCTTTTTATATACAGTTATTTCAGGTGGAATTTCATCAGTCAAAATTAACCCAATGCAAAACCAGGTTCATGAGAAGCCCCTAAAATGTCCTCTCAACACCTTCATGGTCCAGAGAAGCCACCGAAAAGCTTACACTCTAAATCTCACTGCCCACCGTCATACTGTTGGGTGGAAGCCATCTGGAGTGTTGGAGGAAGCCCAGTATTGGGAGCGCCCAACTCCATTGTTCCTGGTGGGGAAGGAACCCAGAACCAGCAACACTCACCTCCAAAGCTCTACCATGACTGCATAACCAGGGCGCCGGGACTGGAACTGCTTCTAGTATTATATATGGGCGCATTGATCCTTCAGAGATACTAATACTAATAATAAAAGCTCTACTACTACTACTACTAATAATAAAAGTGGTACTACGAATAATAAAAGTGGTACTACTACTACTAATAATAATAAAAGCGGTACTACTACTACAATAATAATAATAATAATAATAATAATAATAATAATAAAAGTGGTGCCACTACTAATACTACTACTACAACAACCTGTACTACTACTTCTATAATGATAATAAAAGCTGTACTACTATAATAATAATAATAATAATAATAAAAGTGGTATTACTACTACTACTAATAAAAGCGGTACTACTGCTACTACAATAATAATAATAATAATAATAATAATAATAAAAGCGGTACCACTACTAATACTACTACAAACAACCTCTACTACTACTTCTATAATAATAATAAAAGCTGTACTACTACTACTAAAACTACTACTACTACTAATAATAATAATAACAATAATAATAATAAAAGTGGTACTGCTACTACTACAACAACAATATTAAACGCTGTTCTACTACTTCTATAATAATAAAAGCTGTACTACTACTACTACTACTACTAATAATAATAAAAATAATGACATCTCTGGTACAGTAGTCTTTTAGACTGCATGCCAGACATAAATAAATAAATCTAAAAAAAAAAAAAATAACTAAAATGAATACTGGGGACATAGGAACTATAATATAATCTGTTGTAGTATTTAGCATAAATAGAAAGTAAATAGATTTTTTTTAAAGTAGAGTTTATTTCGTTCATTAAATATGAATAACAATGCTAAAAAGTAGTAGTAATAATAGTTGTAGTAAAAGTAGTTTTAATTAAAAAAAATAAAAAATAAATAATAATAATAGAAAAATAATAAATAGAATTAGCAATGATAATGGTAGAGATAATAAAATAATAGTATTTATCTCTCATAGTAGTAATTTCTGTTACCTTGAGAGATTAATACATAATAACTGTAGGAATAATAATAATAAAACAAATAATAACAATAATAATAATAATAATACTAATAAATAGGAGTAGCAATAATGGTAGTAAAAAAAAACATAATAAAAATAGTATATTTCCCTTATAGAGCAGTTCTTTAGGTTTATTATTTCTAATTATTAATCAAGGTAACAGTAATAATAATAATATGAAAATAAGTCATAGTAATAATGAGAACAGTAGTATTAATAAAAATGATTAAAAAAATAGCAAAAATAATAAATAGTTTATAATAATAGTAATGGTCGTAAAATAAAATCATTTGTATTTATGTAATTTATTACAGGTACTTAAATACTTACATAGCGCTGTCAATTTACACATATATTATACATTCAACATCAGTCCCTGTCCTCAAGGAGTTTACAATCTAAGGCCCCCAACTTACATTAATACATTCCCATACAAGGGCCATTTTAGACAGGATCCAACTAACCTCACAGCATGTCTTCGGAGTGTGGGAGAAAACCGGAGTACCCGGAGGAAACCCACGCAGGCACAGGGAGAACAGGCAAACTCCAGGCAGGTAGTGCCGCGGTTGAGATTCGAACCAACAACTCCAGTGCTGCCAGGTGGAAGTGCTCACCACTTAGCCACTGTGCTGCCTATATCTCCCTCATACAACAGTTCTTTAGGTTACCTTTGGGGATTTGTAAATAGTAATAAAATAATAATAATAATAATAATAATAATAATAATAATAATAATAAAAGATAGGAGTAGGTTTGGGTTACTTTGAGGAATTAATAAATGGAAATAATAATGATAACAGTAGTAAAAATAATAATAATAATAATAATAATAATACGAGTAGAAGTCGTAGTAGTAATGAGAACATAAAAATGATAAAAAAAGATAAATAAAAATAATAGCAAAAATAATAAACAGAAATAGTAATAATAATGGTAGTAAAAAGTAAAAATAAAATAATAAAAATAATATATCTCCCTCATTTAGGTTACCTTGAGAAATTAATAAATGGAATTAATAATGATAACAGTAGTAATAATAATAATAATAATAATAATATTAAGAGTAGAAGTCGTAGTAGTAATGAGAACATAAAAATTATTTTAAAAATTAAAAAAAAAAATAATAGCAAAAATAATAAATAGAAATAGTAATAATAATGGTAGTAAAAATAAAATAATAAAAATAGTATATCTCCCTCATATAGCAGTTCTTTAGGTTACCTTGAAGGATTTGTAAATAGTAATAATAATGATAGTTGTACTATTAATAATAAAGGCAATAATGATAATAATACTAGAAGTAGTAATAATAGTAAAAATTATTTAAAAAAATAAGAGTAGTAATAATAAAGGTATTACAAATAAAAAACAAACATACAAACAACAATACCAATAGTATACTGTATCTCTGTCATACACCAGTCTTCTAGCTTACCTTGTACCGGTACCCCCGCCCTATTTATTGTGTTTTCTAAATGCGGTCACTAATAACAGGGAAGTGTTTGTTTAAAGAAAAAATGAAAATAAAGTAATAATAATAATAATAGATTGTAAGCTCCAACGAGCAGGGCCCTCTGATTGCTCCTGTATTGAATTGTATTGTCTCCCTTTATGTTGTAAAGTGGTGTGCAAACTGTTGGCGCTTTATAAATCCTGTATAATAATAATAATAATAATAATAGTATATTAGCATTGGAGGGGGGAAGCTACAAGTTGCATTGTAGTAGATGGCAGTCCTCAGGAACGCAGAGCTGGAAATCTCTTCCTCCAACACTCTACAGATATTTCTTTGGTGTTTTCTGTCTTTTTTTCTCCATTTAATAAACATTACACATTCCTCCTCTATGTGTTCTTGTTATTATAATGTTTGAGGTTGTGATTATTATTATGATTGCAGGCTTGTATTTAACATTGGCCCTCCTAATGGCGGCTCTATTGATAGGAGGTGGGTGTTGGGTGTTGGGGGGGGGGGGGACGGGATGCTCAGGAGACCCCGGGGCAAAACACATTTACACGACAAAGAATGGGGACATTATCACAAGAAGTTCTCATCTCGCCTGGCTCCATCCATCCTGCTGTAGAACAATTACTGGCAGCTCTGTCCCACCTCTTCTGTCCGCCGAGCAAGGAGGGGAGAGACGGCCACCGAGACCCCCCTATCTTCCCTACCTGACTACAGCCACCCCATATTACAGCATTCACACTCTGCCTTTATATTTTATTAAAGGAGGATTAGCTCTCCTACAATAAAATGGCTTTGCTGGAAGGTTCTGGAAGCCGGTGGAATAATCCCAGCCTATTCCCACATGGTATGTCACAGGATTCTGCTCTGCACAGTCCTTCTATAGAACAATCAGGTGCCAGAAGTACATGTTTATGTGAAGAATGAGACCCCCCCACCCCCGGGACCGGCAGTATGTTAGCAGTACAAATAGCGGCTGTCTAGAAATGTCCATTGCAGACTATCGGTATATCCAGTAGACATACGATTCATCCTAATTCAATTGTTATTGGCTGATGGTTATCTCATAACTTTGAGATGTCCAACAGGAGTGCCATAGTGACCGGCAAGTGTGCACATGTTGAGTGACATTCTGCGCTATATTAGAGAGGAAAAGGGGGGGGGTGGATGGATTGCACACCATTAATTGCAAATTGTAATTGGTAGTGAGTTTGCAGGCAGACAGGGAAGAAAACCAAAAGACATAAAAAGAGGTGTAGCATGAGAACTTCATGATAATCTTGCATTGCATCATACTTGCCAGTTGTCCCGGATTTGCCGGGACGGTCATGCGTTTTACTAAACTGTCCTTTGATGGCTGTGTCCTGGGGAAGCATCCCAGAACCTGTCCTGTGACCTCCTGACCCTCCTCCCCCCTGTACCCTGCCCTCCTGAACCCCCCTGTACTCTGCCCTCCTGATCCCCGCATTGTGCTCTCCTGATCCCCCCTTTACTCTGCCCCCCTGAATCCCCCTGTA